>OY728120.1:1565806350-1566412777 GCA_963277665.1 Viscum album
CATTTGGCCGACCCATATATTTTTAGGTAGATAATATCAATTAATAATATAAATTTAGTTTTAAATACTCCTTTATGTCAATGTCGACACTATTTAATAATTTATTTTTGTTCAATTCTTAAAAACTTTATTAATTCGAAATAAATTAATTTAAGTAATCATAACAGGTCATATTAACCTATAAAATTTTTGAAATTCATAAAAAGTCTTAAATTACATTTATTTTGATATTTATAATATCAATTATTTTAATATTTCATTAATTAGGTAATTACTGCATCACCATTGTGTCATAAATAAATTAAATTATTTAATGCCTAAAAATTATAAATAAAATATTATTATGTATGAAATCCTTTTATCTTCATAATTAATATTTGTAATCTAATTTATCTTATGTTTAACATTATATAAAAAATGTTTTATTTATTTAACTTTGATTTTATCTCTTTTAACTCTTCTTTGAATTAAATAATAATAAATGACCTAATCTAATAAAAGTGAACCAAAGAGGTTCATATTTTATTCCTAAGGTCGTTTTTGGTCGAATTATACTTATCCAATAGAATTAGGACACGTGTTAGGGTAATAATAATATCATTTTTACCCTTAATTACCCTATTTACTTTTAACCGTGGTAAATAAAAGTAAAAAATTACTATTCACCAAAAATTATTTTTATCTTATTGAACCACATTTTACTCCTTGATATTAACCGTGTCTCTCGGATTTTTGAAATTCCACTCACAGAAGCGGTAAAATTATGTTTTATGTGAATTTTCAAATTCTCCTAGGAGGTGGGTAAAAAACGGTGAAAAGTTCAATAAAATTTATATTTATCTAAAATTAATATAAATTGACTTAAATTAATTACATTTAACTTTTATAGGTATTATGTATCAATTTTGACCTAAAATAAATTTAAATAAAATAAATAATTATTTAAATAAAAAGTTGGTTTTAACTAATAACTCAGTATTTTTCAATATTCATCCAAAATTGAAAGTTTTCAGAAAAACACCAAAAAATAAACCTAGGCTAATTTCGATATTCCTAATCCAAAAATGAAGTCCATTTTGAAAAACAATATTTATAAAATTTCAAAAAATGTGTATTACTATTCATAACGGCTAGTTGGATTGGTTGTGGTGTGTGTTAGAACTCGAAGTTGCGTACAACGCACGCTACTGTATTATTCAAAGAAAACCATACCGTGGAAGCTTGGGGTGTTACAACTTCGACGTTAAATCAGGAATCTCTAATAGTTCTAGGCTGTGTAGCCCATACACAACTTAGTCGACCGGTGACTGTGTAATGTAGAGTCAACACGGTGTGTGGCCTAGTAGACATGCCATGAAATCGAAGAATTATGAAGTATGCCTCACACATAGAGTCCCTAGGCATGTAATTCAGATAGATGGTGATGGTAGTACACGCTATGTAGATCATATCTACATGCCGCATACTTTTACCAAATTATAAAGAATTAAAACATTAATATCTGTATAATGTTCAGATATACATATCATGTATAAGTTGTATTACACTTGTTATTATACATGAATTAAAGAATGAAACGTTACCAAAAATTAAGGAAATTCATGTAATCATCCATGAAGTATATGTCATCAAAGTTCGTGATAAGCCATGCTTGCTATATGTCATAAATAATAAAGTGTATACAAGTATAATACATGTTAAGTAGATTTGGATTGGTATTCACTGGGTTACCTCCAAGGTACATTTTTGTACAAGGTTATTTCTAAATGAATTTTTATTTATTTTAAAATATAATGGATGCGAATCTCAAGGAAATTCAGAAAAGGATTAAAATAAAAAAATTGATTAATTAAAGATAATAATTAATCGATTCAAGCATTAAATATCTTAAATAGGAATTATTGAAGAATTGAATTCTAGTTTTATTAAATTTGTAATTAGTTTCATGAATGTAGATTATCATGAGCTACACCATACCTTTGCATGTGAGTTTTTCCTTTTAATTTATTAAATTAAATTGTTGGCATGTCTGTCTTCACTCCTCATTAATATGTAGGGATTGTGTTCCCATTGTTTCTTTTATGTAAACTGCCTTTTACCCCTCACCTACATGTGAGTAAAAGAATATGTAATTGTTGGAGCTCCCAAGATATTGGAGGTGATTCATGTTAGGATCCAAGGCTAAACCAATCGAAGGAGATACAAAGGTGGACCAATGGAAAGATTTAAACACAAAACTTAAATGGTTCAAGGTGTTTCTCCCCTAGGTCAGCAGTTATTTTATCAACCGCTAGATAAACTGACCCTTAGAACAAGCTCATGATCACACCCTTTATTTTATTTCTATCAGTTTCATGGTTATTCATTATGGATGTTTTATCGCGTTCACTTAATGAATTAACTAGCAATCAATATAGAACTAAAATAAACTGGATTATGAATAAATATTATCTAAAGACATGTTTAATCACTTAAGTAATCCCAATTAATATTAACAAGCATTTAATAAAGATAATAAATGAAAATTCACACATAAAGTATTAAATCCCTCAATAATCCCATCCAATGGCTCGAAGGGTTGACTTACTAAGAAGGACATCGTATAAATAAGAGGTAAATGTTAAGGAAATCTAAATTAATGATTTTAGTATCGGGTATTCCACTCAATGGATCAAGGAACTATGAGATTATTCAGTTGGAATTTGTAATGCCTACCTAAAACCATTTGAGTTGTTTGACCCACCAAAGTTGGGTGATAAGAATGGAATATGGATCCTTTCCATTTGAATTTCCAAGCAACAAGATATTCTGATTCCAATGGTGGGGGCTATTAGGTTTTGATAAAATAGTGGGAGAATAAAAAAATATAATTTTATTTGTATAAATTTTATCAGATAAAGTACAAAAATTACTCTCATATTATTTTTAAAAACAACATCAAAAATGACAACAAATATATCGCTGTGATGTATAATCCAGAAGGAAAACCTTCTCCCCAACAAAAATTTCCAAGAGGGGAAAAAGAACCTATGGGTTATCCTTATCCTTGAAAGGAAATTTTACATTGTCAAAGATCCTTTACCAATTGTTCTTGTAAATGATGCGAGTGATAAAGATCTCTAAATGTATGAGAAACTTTTGAATGATGCTACAAATGTTTAGTGCTTCATGATATCATCCATGTCCAATGAGCTCTTGAAGCAACATGAGGAATTGGATGCTTATAGCATGATGTATCACCTTTGGGATCTCTATCAAGATAAGGCAAGACAAGAGAGGTATGAGATCTACAAATCTTTGTTCACAACTAAGCTTGGAGAGTCTACGCCAACTGGGCCTCATGTAGTCAAGCTTATCAGCTACATTGAATTCCTATACATCTTAGGGATTAAATTCCCGAATGAGTTGTTTATAGATATCATACTTTAATTATTCCCTTAGGCATTCTCCAATTTTATTTTGAATTATAATATTAGAGATAATGAGAAGAGTCCATCAGAACTTATGACCCTAATTCTCCAAGTGGATAAGGATATTGGGCACGAAAAACCAACAGTCCTTATAGTGAATAAGAACATGAAGGATAAGGAAAAGGGGACTAAGAATTATAAATAGTATAAATCCCTTGAGCACCATCTGAAAAAAAAATGAAGAAGATCTAATGATAGGTAAAGGAAAATGAGGTAGTGTGTTTTTCATGTGCCAAGTTAGGCCACTGGAAGAGGAACTGCACTCAGAGGCAAGGGGAATCAAATGGTGTGTTCGTTATCAAATTAAATATTTACATTTTTACACATTAGGTATTATATATAGATTGTGGTACTCAAATCTATATCCAAATATAGGAACCAAGTAGATTTTAGAAAATTTATAGTGGAGAGGTGGATCTGTGAGCTACCAATGATGTGAGGCTGGCTACTCTTTCTATTGGTGACTACTACCTTTCATTACCAACCAAGATGATTTTGGTTTTAAGTGACTATTATTATGTACCAACTATTACCAAGAACATAATTTATGTATCAAGGTTAGATATAGCTGGGTTTATTTTCAAGTTTATAAATAAAACTTGTTTCTATTATAAGGAAAACATATGTTATGGTATGGAACATTTCAATAACAGTCTGTATGTATTAAAATATGAAAACCAAGTGTTGGAAATCAACAACGAATCTTGTTCACATGACTCATATAACACCTAGTTATGGAATCACCATCTTTGTCAAGTAAACTAGAAGAGTTTGAAAAATCTCTATAAAGATGGTTATTTAGACTATTCTGAACTAAAACCACTTGATAGATGTCACACTTCTTTATAATGGGAAATGACCAAACCGCCATTTGGTGGACCGGGCGAAAGGGATATAAAGCTTCTAGGATTGGTACACACTGAGGTCTGTGGACCATTTACAATAGAATATAAAGCTGGATATTCTTAATTCATAACTTTTACTGATGACTTGAGTATATATTGATAAATTTACTTGATGAGGTATATGTAACGTCCTGGTTCTAGAAGCCACCTAGAGGTGCCCCGTACTCGATTGGTCACATGGCCTCAAGCGCATTTCTCCAAATGGCAGAGGCTTCCAACTAGCAGTGAGGGCCTTGGGTGTGATAGTGGCGAAACTATACCCTCATTGGTAGAGTACATAGCGAAAGAAAAACAAAATCAATAGAGGAAGTAGTAAACATCCATACAAGAGTAAACATCGTAAAACTGAAAGTAAAAAACAACTGGAGCACATATATAAATGATGCATGATACATATGTCTAGGAAAGCATCAAAACAATTCAGAATTCTAGAATTCAATAGTACTAAACCAAATTACAAAATAAAAGATAAACAGATCCTCAGCATCGCAAGCATAATCTTGGTCCCATGCTTTCCAGCTCCATAACAAGTCAAGTACCTGAAGTAGAAGGGAACTTTACCTTATCTATACCTGTAACAATATAATCTGTTTTGTCCCAAAAGGATGGTCCAAACAGGGTGTGAGACTAAATCCCAGTAGGCAACCACCTAAAGATTTATGCCTAACAGTCAGTGAATATATGGCGGGTAAAGTACAAAAAACATTAAACAAGAAAGTACTCAGAAGTAGACAATCGCGGGTTCAATATCAAGAAATAGCTAAACAAGAAGATAAACACAAATAGGTAACCCTCTAAGAAAATAAGCACTACCATCCCCTATGGTCCTACCTAACAATTAAAAGCAACCGTTTGGGAAACACACTCAGTTTAACCCCTCTGGTTCTGTATATGAAGACTCTCTGAGGAAGCACCCATAGTCATTTACCCTTATAGTCTAAGGTAGTCAAGAACTCTCTGAGGAAGCTCACACGGTCAATTCCTCTTATAGCCCCAAGGTCAAGGAATATTTTAGGAAGCTCACTCGGCCAATTCCCCTTATATTCCAGGTCATTCATAGACTCTATGAGGAAGCACTCACCGTCAATTCCCCTTATAGTCTCAACAGTTCAGGAATTAAAATCAAAGACTCTCTGAGGAACCTCACTCGGTCAATTCCCCTTATAGTCTAAAGAAGACAAGGACTCTCTGAGGAAGCTCACTCGGTCAATTCCCCTTATATCCCCCAATTGGTCCTAGGATCACTGAGGAAGCTCACTCGGTCAATTCCCCACATAGCCCAATGTGCTCAAAGACTCTCTGAGGGAGCTCACTCGGTCAATTCCCCTTATAGTATACTACATCCGGTTTTCATGGCCATGTGTAGGTCAACAAGCATAGGAATACAATATGACCCAAGTGAACCTACAGAACTACTTGTCTAGACAGTTCTACAGCATATCAAGCAATTCAAAAAACGACTCTCCATCCTACAACAACAGGCATGGAAAATAGGTAAAGTAGCCAAAGGCTAAATAGGAACAAATGGTCATAAACAGAACATGCATGGGAAAAACAAATCCAAAGCATAGAAATCAACCCTATTTGTATCCAAATAACCTCTACAAAAACATACAAGCATGGCAGACAATCAACATGGGTAAAATGGTAAACACGCAATACCCCGTTCAAGGGTGTTGGTGGAATCTGTACATAATACAGAAAGACTTTGAACGTAAAGGCACAAAACACCTACCTCGGAGTTGTAGGAATGATATACGTGAACCTCAAATCTTGGTTCACCCTATAACGTTGAAGATACACCAAAACGTATAAAACGTTCAACCCACTATATCTCACGAGATAGGAGAAATCAGAAGATGGTGCTCTATGAGAAGAGAGAACTCACCGATGCAATTCCAATACAATCTACGATGTTCGACTCAGAGGAAGGACGCATGCTAGGGGGTTCATTGAACATCCATGGTCATACAGTACTCTCGGTCGAACGAGACCTAAAAGAAGATCATTATGGTGATTAGATGCGACCCCGGTGCGTTTAATGAAAAAAAAGAAAGTACACAATGTGTAGTTTTGATGTACACGGAGTGTACTCACCTTTTACGTACTCTACTTTAAGCAGCCTCCAAGTCACTCCCACATGGTCGTGTGTGTGGCTACTACATGGACAGTACACAGCATCCTATGAAAAGTAAGTACATAGCGTGTACTCATAAAGCACATGGCGTGTACTTAGAAAATTTCAATAATTTTATTTTTCCTAAAAAACAACCAAAAAAGGAAAAACATACCTGAAAAGAAGATCCGGGTTCTTAAAAAAATCCCCCTTAAAAAAAATTGTCTCCGAATTTCCCTAGCACGGCGTAGAAGAAAAAACCTCGAATAGCTCCAGCCACTGAGCTCGTACATCAGCCTCCCTCTCCCAAGTCTCGTCCTGCACCTTCCCGTGCTGCCATATCACTCGTACCAGAGGAACAGACCGGCCAGGAAGAACCTTTGTACTGCGATCCACAATCCGGATAGGATGATCCTCAAAGGATTCATCTACTTTGAGCTCAACCTCCTCGAGTTGAAAGACATGAGACGGGTCTGAAAAGTAACGTCGAATCTGAGAAATGTGGAAGAAATCATGCATAGCTTGGTACCTCTGAGGTAACTGCAACTGATAGGAAACCGGACCAACTCTCTCCAGCACCTCAAATGGCCTGACATACCTCCATGAAAGCTTACCCTACCTCCTATTCCTCTTGTGTCCCAACCTCAGTGTGACACGTGGGAAAACCTAATCCCTAAACTCGAACTCCATAGGTCGTCTCCGCTGATCAACATAAAACTTTTGACGAGACTGTGCAGTAGACATCCTCTTCTGAATCAACTATATCTTCTTTGTGGTCTCCTGAACAAGACGAGGTCCTAGAAAAGTTTCCTCTCTTGTCTCTATCCAACATAAGGGTGATCGTTAGGGCCTACCATACAAGCCTCATAAGGTTCCATCTGAATAGTTTCTTGGAAACTATTGTTGTTTGCAAACTCCACAAGAGGTATGTGCTTCTCCCAAGAACCTCTAAAATCTATAATTCATGCTTGGATCATGTTCTCAAGCACCTGAATCGTACGCTCATACTGGCCATCTATCTGAGGGTGGTAGGCTGTACTCAAAAATAACTCTGTACCCAACGCCTTCTAAAGCCCCTTCCAGACCCATGAAGTAAAAAAATCATCTCTGTCTGAAACAATGGAGTGTGGAACTCCATGAAGACGTACATTATCTCTGATGTAAAACTTCCCCAGATCATCAACATTGAAGGTCTCCTTGATCAGCAAGAAGTGAGTGACCTTTGTGAGTATGTCAATAATAACCCATATTGCATCATTCCCTCGAGGCGACCTCGGCAAACGGGTCACGAAGTCCATCGTGATATCATTCGACTTCCACTCGGGAATGGGTAACTACTGTAAGAGCCCTACTGGTCACTAATGCTCCACATTCACCAGCTGATAAGTGTAACACCTCATAAAGAAACCAGAAATGTCCCTCTTCATACTTATCCACCAACACTGATGGTGTAGAACACGATACATCTTGGTGACGCCAGGATGAACTGCCCAAACTAAGGAATGAAAGTACCACATTAGCTCCTCGCGTATGTCTGTTGGCACCCATACACACCCCTATAAATACAAGATCTCATCCTTGCCTATGGCCCATCTAGTAATAGGGTCCTCTCCTGAAACACTCCCCCAGGACTAGGCCTTCAAAATCTAATAGTTTCCTCAATTGAACATGATCAAGAAGAGTAGAGGTAACAGCTACAAACGATAGAAAAGTCTACCCCTATCTATCATGAACCTCCAAATACATCTCAGAGAATAGAACCATAAGCTGCCACTCACTGCTGGCCTCCTGAACTGCCTGTATCTGAGTCCCCCTGCTCAACTCATCTTCCACTGCGTTGCCCTTCCCAGGCATGTAGGCAAGCTCAAAGTCAAAGGAATGAAGGTACTCGACCCACCTGCGCTATCTCAAATTCAAGTCACACTGAGTGAAGATTTACTTGGGACTTTTATGGTCAGTGAAAACCAAAAAATGCTCTCCCAGAAGATAATGTCTTAAACAGCGTAGGTCATGAACAAAAATAGCCAACTCCAGATCATGCGTCAGGTAATTTCTCTCATGTGGCCTCAGCTGTCGAGACCCGTACGCAATGACTCCATATCCCTACATAAGCAAAACTCCCATCCCGATACCTTATGTATCATAGTAAACCGTTTTGATCTTTCCTGGCTCTAAAAGGACTAGTATCGGTGCTGAATTCAACCTCCCTTTCAGACACTGAAAGGCAGACTCACAAGAATCTGACCATAATAACTTCATACCCTTCTTAGTCAGACCCATCAGCAGTGCTTCTAAGCATGAAAAGTCTTATATGAAAAGTCTGTAGTATCCAACCAGCCCTAGAAAACTCCGCACCTCAAAGAATTTATTCGGTTGCTCCCAAGAAACTAGATCTCTCACTTTCTCTAGGTTTACTGATACTCCTGCCTCTGAGATAATATGACCCAGGAAGTGAATCTGATCCATTAAAAAGTGGCACTTTGAGAGCTTAGAATATAACTGATGATCCCTTAGTGTACTCAGAACGATCTCAAGATGTGTAACATGGTCATGTCGAGTGTGAGAGTACACCAAGATATCATCCACAAAAACAACCACGAAGGAATCCATGTAAGGATAGAACACTTAGTTCATCAGTGCCAAGAAAACTACAGATGGGTTCGTGAGACCGAACAACATAACCATATACTCATATAGACCATACCTGCTCTGGAAGGTTGTAATAGGTATATCTAATGGTCTAACACACAAATGATGATAATAAGACCTCAAGTCAATATTTGAGAACACCGAGGATCCTCGAAGCTGATCAAAGAGATCATCAATCCTTGGCAAGGGATACTAATTCTTGACCGTCAACTGGTTCAACCTCCGATAGTCCACCCAAAGCCTAAGGGTGCCATCTGCCTTCTTCAAAAACAGAACATGTGAACCCTAAGGAGACGTACTGGGTTAGATGAAACTGTCTTCCTACAACACCTCTAACTGTTTCTTGAGTTCCTGCAACTCTGGTGTAGCCATCCTATAAGGAGGAATGGACATCAGTGCTGCTCCTTGCATAAGCTCAATCGATAAGTCTACCTCACGCTCCCAAGGAAAACCTGAAAAGACGTTTTGAAAGAAATCTATGAAACGATCCACACCTGGAGAAAAGTATAACTACGAATTCCCTCGGTCACCCAGATATAGACTAGAAATCAAGGCTGTAACTCCTACCAACCCATGATGCTCTGGACCCTCTTTGCTCTCCTGGACATCCCACTCGCCCCTATGAAGAAATGATCCACCCTTTGGTGATATGAATCCCACCCTACGGTGATAAAAATAAACAAATACCCGGAAGGGAACTAGACAATCCATTCTGATAATGAAATCATATCCTGTCATCTCTAGGACATAGAGGTCCCCTAGAAAATGACATCCACCAAACTCTAGTGGGCACTCCTTTCACTGACATACACTAGCCATTCTAGTCCCCAACGGAGTGTCTAACATTAAGATATCAGCCGAAGAAATGATGCATTTCCCAAGGTTCTCCACAACAACATCAGATATAAAGCTATGGGAAGCCCCTATATCGAAAAGAGCATAAGCTAAAACTGAGTCTACTAAGATCGTACCTCATACTGTGGAGTGTCCGGGATCCTGCTCCTGCTGGTTCTGCTCCACTACAAAATTCTGGCCTATGCCATGGCCCTGTGACCCTTCCTGACCGCTCTGAGCTGATCTAGCCTGCTGTCACTGAATAATCGGCAACTGACTACCGTGGCCACGACCTCCACCTTGGCCCGAACGGCCGGAAGAACTCCAGTTCCCAGACTGGTGAGAAACTGGTGGCACTGCTCTTGAATGCGGGGTCATAGAAGAACCCCTGTCACCAGATGCTAGTGAGAAGAACAGACAAAAGCACTGAAGGTGACCCATATTGCTGCAAGATCGACACTCCACTAGGTCTCTGGGGCAACATGGCCTCATATACCCGCTCTTCCCCCATTGGTAGCACACCACCTGGATACCAGAAGAAGCATCCCGCTTACTCTGATCTCCTCATGAAAGCTCCTTGCGGTGCTTCTTGCTATCAGATGGAGGAATACTAACTCAGGATGCCGAACCGCCTAAGCTCACTACTCAAGAATCCCTCAGATTGCGCTCTGTGATCAGCGCCTGAATGACGATATAAGATATCGAAGTCAACCTGAAGATGTTCACCTGCAATCAAATGTTGTGCCTTAGACCATCCTTAAACTTCCATGCACGGAACAACTCATCACCTCCTAGAATAGGCGTAAAATGTTTCAGATCTGTGAAGTGAGAGGAATACTCTATAACAGTAAGAGTACCCTACTCCAGAATCATGAACTCTCGGGCTCGATCGGCCCTCAAGGTCTCCAGATAGAAGTAATCATAAAAGATGTTCTGAAACGCATCCCAAGAAATATTCTATTGGTGGCCCGCCTGTGAGATCACATCCCACCACCTCATAGAGGAGTCTCGAAGCATGTAGGTAGCAAGCTCCGACCTCTTCTCCGGTGGTATCTCCAGATACTTGAAAATTGTCAGTGTGGCTTCTATCCATGACTCTGCATCCTGGGGTCCTCCATCCGCTGAGAGAGTAGGAGGATGATGTTGCTGAAAGACCCGCGTCAATTCTGTCATTGAAGTGGAAGGGGAAGAAACTCCCTGAAAGCTCTGCACCATCCTCAAAAATCCCTCCGTGAACTATGCATCAGCACCAACTACTGGAAAGATGATCGTTCCCAACACTTCTATACCAACGGTTTGTAAAAACCGTTGGTATAGCTAACATTTCCCAACGGTTCACCAAAACCGTTGGGAAATCCATAGATTTCCCCACCTTTCCCAACGGTTTATGGTAAACCGTTGGGAAAGGGTGTGTTTTGAGCCTCTTTCCCAACGGTTCACCAAAACCGTTGGGAAAAAACTCAACCCACCCCTAACCTATCCCAACGGTTTTGAAAACCGTTGGGATAGGGCTATCCCAACGGTTTTCAAAACCGTTAGGATAGGTTCTTTAATTTTTTTCCAGATCTACTACCCGAGAACATTATATAAATCAAAATTTTAAATAATTATGATAATACATATATATATATTTATGAAATTATGTTTAGAAAAGTGATGTTAGCTTAGTGGTTAAGTCGTTCGATTATAAATGAGGGGTCCTGGGATCAAATCCCAGCGGATGTTTTATTTTTGGAATTTATATACCAACGGTTCCATTACCATTGGTATAGATTTCATATTACCTATACCAACGGTTTCCAAAACCGTTGGTATAGACCTATCCCAACGGCTTACTTGGCTACGGTTCTCCAAACCGTTGGTATAGGCTATACCAACGGTTTGGAGGCCTATACCAACGGTTCCAAACCGTTGGTAAAGGTTAGTTTTCCAGTAGTATGTCATGTACAATAGATGGTGAGAAAGTTGGCACAACTGGAGGATCTACTGGGAGTCCTTGATCGCCCATGTCCAATTGCTGATCACCACCTAGAAACTGGCATACAACTAGAGGACGTTTCGATGGCATGAATCTGCAAGGTCAAGCGCACACCTTAGATCAAGATTATCAAGGACTGAAACTAGAAACATAAGAGGGAAATAGGAGAAAGAAAGCATTCATGTTTCACAAAACATGACTACATGGTGTGTACAATACCTACATGATGTGTTCCCTTAAGTCATTTACATGGGCATGTACACCCGCCCATACTGGTCGTGTAAAACCCGAAACACACGGTGTGTTGTCTTAATGCACAACGTGTACTTGAATCCCCTTTCCCTGCCAGAGTCCTTATACACGGTTAAGCCACACGACTCTCTTAAGACAAGAATCCATGATGTGTACAAGATAGACATGGTGTGTACTAGACAAACATCACCTGGACTGTGTGTTAGTGACACGACCTGACACACATACACAGCCGGGTACTTTGGTTAGAATACATGGCATGTTCAAAGCTGACACAACGTGTATATCTTTAGACTTATCTGTTCGTGTTTTTAGTTACATGGGTGGACACCGGGTTAACACCACATGGTGTGTACAGAGGGTACTCGACATGTCCCCGCAAGAAAATCCAATCCCGTGTCTCTGCCCACACGGCTTATAACATGGTTAGAGATTACACGGAGTGTACATAAAGTACATGACGTGTACTTAAGAAAAACTATTTGTTCCTGAACAGAAGAAAATATGGCTTGTAGTCAAAACTACACGGCATGTATTCTGGGTTTTTCTAGACAGTAATCCTCAGAAACAACTATGAATCCTAGAAAAACATTGGAACGAACATTAAAGGTGCCAAATTCCGATCCGTGAGGGCCTATACTCCCCGTGAATAAATGTTTGTCGTCTTCTACATGCTATAACTAACCAAACAAGGCAATTATCCACCAAATTCCAGCCCATGAGGACCCATAAGACCTCAAGAACCAAAGTTTTGTGTTCATTCAAGACAAACTTACACAAAAATACCCTATCAAAATAGAAGGTATTATAATCAAGGAATCTATCACAATAGCATGCATATTCTACAAAACATCTATCACAACAACATGAAATCACTAATGTATCCTAGATGAAAAGGTATGAATGCATGACATGTGATTTCTTTCAAGTGCCTATATGATGCATGAGATGACATACCCTCATCTCATCGGGTTGTGACATAAATAGAACCTTAATAAAATCAACAGTAAAAACACAAAACATGTGAGTCACCCATCGGTGAAAATCAGATCTACCATAAACTTGCAAAACCAGAAGAAATTGCAATAAACAAGGTAGATTGGTTTTTCCCTATACACAAGTTAGCTACTCCCAAGCACAACTTATTACCAAGTACCTATTCCTTCCTATCCCTAGTTAAAGGCTCCAAAAAGTAAATCAAGAAAAAAAGAATTCCTCTAATACCACTTTGTAACGTCCCGGTTCTGGAAGCCACTCAGAGGTGCCCTGTACCCAGTTGGTCACATGGACTCAATCACATTTCCCCAAACACCCGAGGCTACCGATTAGTAGTGAGGGCCTTGGGTTTAATAGAGGGGAAATTATGCCCTCATTGGAAGAGTACACAGCGGAAGAAAAACGAAAGCAATAGCGGAAGCAGTAAACATCCATGCAAGAGTAAACCGTGGAAAACTGAAAGTAAAAACAACCGGAGAACATATATAAATGATGCATGATACATATGTCTAATAAAGAAGCCAAACAAGTCACAATGCTGGAATACAACAGTACTAAACCAAAGTAAAAAATAAAAGATAAAAATATCCTCAGCATCACACGCATAAGCTTGGTCCCATGCTTTCCATCTCCACAGCAAGTCAAGTACCAGAAGTAGAAGGGTGCTTGCCCTTATCTATACCTGCAGAAATATAATATGTTTGGGCACAAAAGAATAGACGAAACAGAGTGTGAGACCAAATCCTAGTAGGCAAACACCCGAATATATGTGCCCAATAGTCAGTGAATATATGGCAGGTAAAGTACATAAAAAAGTAAATAGAAAAGTACTCAGCAGTAGACAATCCACAAGTTTAATATCAAGCAACAGCTAAACAAGCAACTAAACACAAACAGGTAACCCTCTGGGAAAATACTCACAGCCATCCCCTTTGGTTCTTCCTAACAAGTACAAGCAACCCTATGGGCAACATGCCTGATCTAACCCCTCTGGTTCTGTATATGAAGACTCTCTGAGTAAGAACTCATATTCATTTCCCCTTACAGTCTAAGGTAGTCAAAAAATCTCTGAGGAAGCTCACGTGGTCAATTCCTCTTATAGCCCAAAGGTCAAGGAATCTTTGAGGAGGCTCACTCAGTAAATTCCCCATATAGCCCAGGTCGTTCATAGACTCTCTGAAGAAGCACTCATCATCAATTCCCCTTAGAGTCTAAACAGTTCAGGAATAAAAATAAACGACTCTTTAAGGAAGCTCACTCGGTAAATTCCATTTATCGTGTAAAGAAGACAATGACTCTCTCAGGAAGCTAACTTGGTCAATTCACCTTATAGCCCCAAGTGGTCCTAGAATCTCTGAGGAAGCTCACTCGGTCAATTCCCCACATAGACCAAAGTTCTCAAAGACTCTCCGAGGAAGCTCACTCGGTCAATTCCCCTTATAGTCTACTACACCAGGTTCTCACGGCCCTATGCAGGTCAACAAGCATAGCAATACAATATGGCCCAAGTAAACCTACATAACTACTTGGATAAATAGTTCTACAATATATCAAGCATGTTAGAAAACAACTCTCCATCCTATAGCAACAGGCATGGAAAAAAATTAAAGCACCCAAAGTCTAAACAAGACCAAACGGTCGTAAACAGAACATGCATGGGAAAACACATCAAAATCATAGAAATAAACCCTATTCATATCAAAATAACCTATACAAAAGAATAAAAGCATGGAAGGAAATCAAAAGGGGTAAAATTGTAAACACACAATACCTCGTTCAAGGGTATTGGTGGAATTTGCACATAATACACAAAGACTTTGAACAGAAAGGCACAAACAACCTACCTTGGCATTGTAGGAACGATATACATGAACCTCAAAGCTTTAATCGCACTATAACGTCGAATATCTACAAAAAAGTATAAAAAGTTAAACCCATGATATCTCACGAGTGAAAAGAAATCAGGAGATGGTGCTCTAGGAGAAGAGATATCACACCGATGCGATTCCAACGCAACTGACAGTGTTCGATTTGGATGGCGGACACACTCTCAAGGGTTCGTCGAAGATCTGCGGCCGTATGGTGCTCTCGGTCGAACGAGACTTAAAGAAGAGCATTATGGGGATTAGATGTGACCCCAATGCATTTAATGAAAAAAAGAAAGTACACAATGTGTACTCACCTTTTACATACTCTACTTTAAGTGGCCTCTAAGTCACTCCCACACGGCCGTTTGTGTGGCTACTACATGGCCAGCCCATGACCTCCTACAGCAAGGAAGTACACAGCGTGTACTTAGAAAATTTCCATATTTTACTTTTTCCTCAAAAACTACCAGAAAAGGAAAAACATCCCTGAAATGAAGATTTGGGATCTTACAGTATAAGTTCAAGTCCTTTGAGAAATTAAAGGGATTCATAAATGAAGTAGAGAATCATCTTGGTAAGAAGATAAAGAAGCTTCAATCGGATCGAGGTAGTGAATATATTAACCGAGAGTTCATCAACTTTGTACAGGAGTTCGGGATTCTATATCAACTCACTCCACCTTATACACCATAGTGGAATGGTGTTAGTGAAAGAAAGAACCATACCTTATTGGACATGGTAAGGTTGATGATGAGTCATGCAAATATTCCATTATCCTTTTGGGGATATGGATTACAAACTGCGGTATAAACATTAATATGACTACAAAAAAGGTGGAAAATAGAATTCCCTTTGAGCTATGGAGTCGAAAGAAGCCTGTTCTGTCACATACATGTGTATGAGGATGCAAGGAATTTTTTAAGGCTTTCTTAGGAAATAAAGTAGCACCTTAGGGCATGAAGTGTATCTTTATAGGGTATCCCAAGGAAACAAAGGGATATTACCTATACAACCCCTCAGACAAGAAAGTGATTGTCGCCAGACAATCCATCTTTCTTGATAGGGAGCACATCCTCAAAGAGGATAATGGGATAAATATTGGATTCAATGAAGTTGATGCTCAAGATACACAAGTGTTGGTATAGGAACAAGTTCCACAGGTCCCTATGGAAGAATTAGTTCCTAAAACAAAATTACTGCATAGGAGTGTAAGAGAGGTAAGGGAACCAGAGAGATATGGTTTTCTAGTCACTGATGATGGTGACTCATTATTATTGGACAATGATGAACCTCTCTCATACAAGGAAGAAGTAAAGATATCATAAGCTTCCAGATGTCTAGGATCTATGAATTTTGAGATGGATTCCAAGTATCAGAACCAAGTTTGGGTTCTGGTCGATGCACCAGTTGTGTAAATCTTGTTGGTTGTAAATGGGTATTTAAGAGGAAACTGGACATGGAAGGTAAAGTTAGTACATATAAATAACGTCTAGCGGCTAAAGGGTTCAAATAGAATCAAGGAATTCACTACGATGAAACATTTTCACCAGTTTCCATGTTTAAATCCTTCATAATCATACTTTCCATAATATCTTACCATGACTATAAAATTTGGAAGACGGATTACAAAACTACATTGCTTACTGAGAACCTTCTATAAGATATCTATATGACATAGCCAGAAGGGTTTGTGACACCAGGTGATGCCAAAATTTTTTTCAAGTTATAGATACCCATTTATGGATTGAAGAAAGCATCCAGATTATGGAACATTCAATTCCATGAATCCATAAGAGAATTTGGTTTCTTTAAAAATGAATGTGATCCATGTGTTTGCAAAATGTTTAGTGGGAATGTAGTCATTATTCAAGTAGTATATGTTGAAAACATATTAATTATTGGAAATGACATACTAGTATTATAGTCTATTAAGTACTAGTTAAAAGAGTTCTTCTCCATGAAGGAATTAAGAGAAGCATCCTACATTATAGGGATCAAGATATTTCATAATAGATCCAAGAGGATGGTTGGACTAATTCAAACTATATATATTGACCAGATACTAAAGAGATTTAGTATGTAATAATCCAAGAGGGGATTAGTTCGAGTGTCACATGGATGACATTGTTCTAAGAAAATGTGTCCCCAGACACAACAAGAGAAAGAGAAAATGAGTAATATCCCTTACGCTTCAGCGATAGGATCAATCATGTCTTCCATGTTATGTACTAGACTTGATGTTGTCTATGCCTTGATCATTGTAGGAAGATATCAAGAAGATTCTAGAGAATTGCATTGGACTACTGTTAAGGCTATCCTTAAGTATCTAAGAAGAACTAAGGATATGTTTCTGGTGTATGGAGAAGACAAGGAGCATATCATCATAGGGTATGTTGCTACTGGTTTTCAGACAGATCAGAATGATATGAAGTCGCAATCAGGATATGTTTTCTGTATCAACAGAGGACCTGTGAGTTATAAGAGTTCAAAGTAGCTAGTTGTCACTGATTCTATAGTGAAGTATGAGTATATAGTAGCATCTGATGCAGCCACAGAAGATATCTAGATTTGTAACTTTGTCTAGGATCTTGAGGTGGTGCCTAGCAATATGGACCCTATCACATTTTCTTATGATAATACTGCAGCGGTGGCTCTTTTAAAAGAGATAGGGTCACATCAACAGACAAAACACATACTCCAAAAGTATCACATCTTAAGGGATTTTCATCAGAGGGGTGAAGTTGTAGTGAGAATATTATCCATCAAAAAGAATTTCATACGCCCCTTGACTAAAGTCACATCTCAACAGAAGCTTAAGTATCATGTGAGAGCTAGAGGACTAAAGGTTGTTAGCAGTTGGCTCTAGCGAAAGTGTGAGTCTGTTGGAGTTGGTGCCCTAGAACCAACTTCTATGTAATTTATGATAACTCATAATCATGGTTTTTGAATGTTAATAAACTCTTTATCACATCATGATTGTTCTTCTATGTACCATTGTTTGTGATAATTTCCCAAGTGTAGTTGTTGCACTAAAAGGTCATAACAGTTCCCTACCACGACGAGAACCCAAAATTGCTATGAAACTTTTCTTAGATATATGTTCTATGACTAGATGATATCATTTGAGGGACATAGTTGATATAGGCTATCAGGGGTGAAGACTTATAGGACTTTGAAACACCTTCTCATGGTGTACTCCCACAGTGATTCTAGTAGGAAATTATGAGAACGAGACCTAATAGTAAGAAATCCACATTTACAAGTGTTGTCACGGCCCGTCCTCGGGGCCCGTGTGATGACTACCCCAATCCCGCCTTCCATAGGCCAGGGGCTGGCGACTAGCACCAAGGTGTAAGTCCCGATAAACAGGGAAGGCATTGCCTTTGTAATGTAAACAACCATCACAGGGTAAGCAAGCGGAAAGAGTAAACACTAAGTAAAAACTGTAACAAGCTATGCTGAAAGTAAAAAGGGGATGGAAATACAAGCCCAACTGTAAAGTACAACTGAAAGGGGAAAACAACAACTGAAAATAAAAGCCGCATCATCGAGCCGTCCTCTGGAAGTCCCACCTGAAGGGTGGGTACAGAAAGCCTCCACTGCTCCTCGGGTCTATCCGACTGCTCCGAGAACGTCCCACCCGGTGGTCCACCTCCAGGTACCGTCCTGCTCCCCAAGCCTCCACCACGATCAGCGTTGTCCGTCGTCTACAACCAACACAACTTAGTGCGGGCACAGCCCGTGCAGGGGTGAGTATAAGCTACTCAGTAGGGACCCCGAGACCCCTGAAGGTCTCCCGAAATCCAAAAAGGATAAAACACAAAGGAAAGATACAATCACAAGGTAACAATCGACACTGCTTAGGTATATGCCCATACATATACTTAAGTCATCAATTCCCGTTCGGCTCCAACATCCGAGCCCAAGCACAACCCAGTCCACACAGGAGAGCAAAAGTAATCCACATAGGTTAGCTCAACACAATCCACAAAGGAAAGTAAACAGTAAATCCACACAGGATAGTTCAACACAAGATTCAGCTCACACAGGATATACTTCGTCAAAAAGGTGAAAGGGATGATCAGATATAGATACTGAATCATCTAAGCTGAGACCCACTGAGGTTACAAGACCAGCTATTTTCATTGATTCATCTCTGCTGGGACCCACATAGGATACAAGACCAGCACTGAATCATCTAGCTCGGATCCACATAGGATACAAGACCAGCACAGCTGTGACCCACATAGGATACAAGACCAGCACTCTTCATTGATTCATCTATGCTGTGACCCACAGAGGATACAAGACCAGCACTGAATCATCTAAGCTGGGACCCACATAGGATACAAGACCAGCACAGCTGGGACCCACATAGGATACAAGACCAAAACTCTTCATTGATTCATCTATGCTGGGACCCACAGAGGATACAAGACCAGCACTAAATCATCTAAGCTGGGACCCACATAGGATACAAGACCAGCACAGCTGGGACCCACATAGGATACAAGACCATCACTCTTCATTGATTCATCTATGCTGGGACCCACATAGGATACAAGACCAGCACTGAATCATCTAAGCTGGGAACCACATAGGATACAAGACCAGCACAGCTGGGACCGACATAGGATACAAGACTAGCACTCTTCATCGTCGCAGTCGCAGCCAGCACTAGGGTTCCCGCACACAACAAGCTCATTCGGGAGGGTCCGCTCCACGAGCCGAGAGGCTGATACAACAACTGACACGAAGTCCGAAATTGATGTATCCAAAAGTTCCGTATCGTCAACAGGAACTCAACGCAACAGACGACGCGTCAATCGGACGCCCGGTCTGAGAGATATTGGCTTTTTCGTCCCAGGGGCCCGGTTGGTTTTTAATGCAAAACCAACCCAAACATATTCCACCTACGTCCAAAACTCGGGCGGAGTATGCCAAAAGATCCGTCTCACTTATAGGAAACCACCAAAGTCGACGACACGTCAATCGGACTTCCGAAGCTCAAGATATGAGTGTTTCCGCTCCGAGGGCCCGGTTGGTTTCGTGTATGAACCAACCCGGCCGAACTCAAAGTATTCCAAAACCTTGAGTGCAGTATTCCAAAACGACCGTCTCGATCCAAGGATTGTGTTGCCGCTGACGGCGCATCAATCGGAGGCCCGTAGCTCATGTTACGGGCAAAAGACCGAAAAGGTCCGGAAATGGGGGGTCTGGGCCCGGGCCGACCCGGCCCGACCCCCCCTGGGTCGGCCGAACCTGGTCGAACCGACCCGGCTGGACCCAGTCCAGCCCGGCCCGGCATGGCTCGGCCGAGCGGTCGAGCAACACGGGGCGGGGGGGGGGGGGCTGCCCCCGCGTGACAACACCGCGGCCCACACAGGGGGGCCGCCCTGGTCAACGGACGTGGCAAAGCCGCATCTTGTCTGCGCCGGACCCGCACGACCGCGGGTCCGCTGGTGCTGTCGCCGCCACCGCTGAAGCCGCGACGGCCCTTTCCGGCGGCGCGCCGGGGCGCCACCGCCTCCGGCCGCCGGTGGCTTCCGCGGGCCCCCAGAGTTGCTCCGGTGGCCCATTTCCAATTCCGTCTACGCCGCTGCTCCTCCCGGGTCCCGTTCTTTACTGTGGAAACATCAAATCGTCTCTGCGGCATGTTCCATCGTCGCCCGCCAAATACGCACATCAATGAAGAACTGCGGAGGGTTGTCGGGCCGTGTTTGTTTGGCCCGCACCCTCCGCGTTAGATGATAACGGTCGGGAGAAATAATCAATAGATAGAAATCATAAAAAATAACAATTTTAATAAATTAAAATTGTTCTTATAAAACTGGGTTCTTTGTTTTGAACGGAAAAATCCACGGAGTAAAATCATTCCCAATAAAACCCCTACCTCGTCAAGTTGCCGCACGCGCGTTCTTCGCGGAATTGATCGTCGCGGAAGTAGGGGATCGTCGCGTCGTCGCGGTATCCGGCGTTGCGTCGACGAACTCCGAGGACCAAGAAAAAACAGATTTAATTATATCGATTAAATCCATGTGTTGTTATAAACCACAAAGAAGTTTAAAAAGAAACCCGAAATCTCCTACCTCAAGCAGTTGGTGATCGGAGATCGTTGCGGGGAAGAACGACTCGGAAGAAGCGTCGTCGATCTCCGAGGGTGACGACTTTCTTCGCGTTCTTCGCGAAGGAGGATGAAGGCACACGATTCTGTCAAAACCTCTCAACGAACAATCTCAACAAGCCATTCGTTGGTCTTATTTTATTATTATGCCAACGATTTGTAAAAAGGTTAAGAAAAGATTAAATTAATTCATAGAATTAATTCAACGAAGATAACCGCCCAATTAAATGGTGCGTTAAGAATTAAAAAAACGCGTCAGTTGACTTTCATAATGACGGGTTTTCGCGGGTGCGTTACTTAGCGGAAAAGAAACGGTGGGGCTCATGCGGGCCCCACCTCACAAATATCCTACCAAGAGGGTAGGATATTTTTGGATAGCACCCTATCCGCATCAACTCAACTTAAGCAGCTTATAGTGGTCTTTAAGCGGCTTTAAGTGAAATAAAAATAAAATTGTCGCACAACTTTATTTTATTTCATAACTTAAAACCCAAAAATTAAAAAACCACAACCGAGAAAACGCAACTCCGGAAGAGGCGTTTCTAAGGAAATAACAGTGTTGTGATTCCATCGGTACCCTCGGAATTCGATTTCGGGCACCGGTTCAAAAGTTAGAAAAACCTGCTCGTCCGTTCATTGAACGTACCCGAGCCAAACCTCGGAAAGTGATTCCGGGCACACCGGGCCTCAGAATCAGGTTCCGTCAGAAGCTGCGTTCTTGTAAAATTCCAAAGAAAAATAAAAAAAATTCCTTGAAATTTACAGGTCTTTACATTACTCCCACCATAGGGCTTTACGTCCCCGTAAAGCTTCACCACAAACTTAGGGATACAAAGGCGGTACTGAGAACACATTTGAGCCTCCTGCTCCCAAGTGCTCTCCTGGAGGTTCCCGAGCTGCCATCTGAAGCGCACTAGAGGAATCGATCGTCCACGTAGGACCCGCTCCTATCGATCCTCTATCTCCACTGGGACCTCCGCAAAAGTCGCCCCATCATCAAAGACCAGCTCTCCATGGTCAAAGATTTGCGTCGAGTCGTGCACGTATCTCCTCTACTGAGATACATGGAAGACGTCGTGCACCCGGTGCAACTGTGTTGGTAGAGCTGGGCGATAAGCCACCTTGCCAATCCTGCTGAGGTCCTAGAAGGGTCCGATGAAGCGTGGAGACAACTCACCACTTCGGCCAAACCTCCGTAATCCACGTCGAGGTGAGACCCGCATGAAGACGTGGTCACCATCCTCGAACTCAAGTGGCCTCCGCCTCCCGTCAGCATAGGACTTCTGTCGGCTCTGAGCTATACTCATCCGCTCCTGGATGACCTGGACCATCTCCGATCCCACAAGAACTGCTAAGATTCCTTCTTTTCCAATAAGATAAATCTGGTCTCATCCCCTGGATGAACCACTTCCTTTGCTTAATACAGTCAATCCTGACATGGATGTTAGTAATCCATACCAAAGATGACATCGTAAGGCCTCGATGCTACTACCAAGAGATCCAACCGTTACTCTCGCCTCCAAGGGTTGAGTCACATTGTCGGCATCAGTGTGTGGTAACTGGGTCTCCTCCAGTAGATATCTCACAAGTGAGGGTCAAGTCAACAGTCTAAACTGGAACCTCTTAGTAACAACACAAAAGAGGACAGGAATGAAAACATCACAAAGGTAAGAGTCTTTTACTATTGCAGCTCATAATACAAAGACACTACACAACAACAACAAGGAACTAGAAGTACAAAGGACGTATCCACTAGTTCCGCTCCTGTCCATCTTCTCCCAGAGCTCCATGATCGAAGGCCTCAACTGCCTGAAGCTAAGCTCCCGCATGTCCACCAACTCCCTGCGGTCGGGGTGGACCTCCTGGTGGTGGTGGTGGCAACACATCGAAGTGTCGCCCACCATCTGCTACTCGGCCAGCTCCTCTGCCTCGTCTGCCTGCACCCTGCGGACCACCGTGGCCGAACCTCTATCTGGGAGGTCCCTCTACCACCTGCTTCTCATCTGTAAGACGAGTCGGGCAGTCTCGAGCCATGTGACCTCGCCCGCTGCATGCGTAGCAATTCTTGCCCCTCGTGTAGCTGGCTCTCCTTCGGGTGCCCCACACAACCGAATCTTCATCCTGAGACTTCCCATCTGATGGTCTGGCCCGTTTGGACCTCTGCGTCACCTGTCTACTGCCAGCTGTAGAAGACCCTACTACGGGCCGTCCTGCGGAGGGTCCTGTCACTGGAGCCTGCTCGGCGAGAAAACTCTCCACTAGAAGGGATCTCTCCAACACCTCTTCCTGTGTCGGAATGTTGAGGGAGATCATCGAATCCCTGATCTCGTGCCTCAGTCCCTGCTCGAAGGTCCAGGCCCGGAAGAACGGGTCCCGTACCATATCTGTGGATTAGCGCGAGAGATCAGTAAATCTCGCCGAGTACTGGGCCACTGTCATGCTGCCCTGCCGTAGCTGTAGCAGCTCTTGGATGCGCACCGCACGGAGGGTGGCTGGGAAGAACTCGGAGCGGAAGATGCTCTCAAAGTCCCTCCAGAGGAGAGATATCTCATCGTGCACGTCGAGCATCAGGCTCCACCATCTGCCTGCTGCCGCGTGCAGGAGGCTCGCTGCGAGGATCACCATGAGGTCTGCTGGTGTCCTCAATAATCTGAAAACCCATACAACTGCCTCCAGCCAGTCCTCAACGGCCTGAGGGTCCGTCTCCCCGCAGAACCTGGTCGGTCACTGGTGCTGGAACTCATGCAGTGCACTAAGGCGATGTGCATCGTCAGCGGCTAGGGCGGGTAGCATCGGTGGCTCGGCGGGTAAAGGTACCGCCGGTGCCTCTACTGACAAGGAGCCCTGCACCGAGGCCTCATCGCTCAGTGGGCTGTCATCACACTCCACTCTCGGAACCCTAGCTGGATGCCGTCGTGGGGCCATCCTGAAAAGAAACAGGTGCGCCACGGTCAGAACTGTATACCTGGTGAGCTGACACAAGTAATCACAAAGAAAACTTGAACACACATGCAATCAATGTTTTTGTGCATTAAGTCAGAAATCAGAAGTCAGGGTCCTGGTGTATGGATACGTCGACCGCCGCACCAACACTGGACTCTCTGGATTGATAACCACACCCAATACGCTGAACAATATTTCTTCACATAGAAGAAAGATCAGAGTTTGCGGTAGAACCGAACCTCCCTCTGATACCAATTTGTCACGACCCGTCCTCGGGGCCCGTGTCGTGACTACCCCAAGCCCGCCTTCCATAGGCCAGGGGTTGGCGACTAGCACCATGGCGTAAGTCCCGATAAACAGGGAAGGCATTGCCTTTGTAAAGTAAACAACCATCACAGGGTAAGCAAGCGGAAAGATTAAACACTAAGTAAAAACTGTAACAAGTTGTGCTGAAAGTAAAAAGGGGTCGGAAATACAAGCTCAACTGTAAAGTACAACTGAAAGGGGAAAACATCAACTGAAAAGAAAACCCGTAGCGTCGAGCCGTCCTCAGGAAGTCCCACCTGAAGGGTGGGTACAGGATGCCTCCACTGCTCCTCGGGTCCAGCCGACTGCTCCGAGAACGTCCCACCCAGTGGTCCACCTCCAGGTACCGTCCTGCTCCGCAAGCCTCCACCACGATCAGCGTTGTCCGTCGTCTGCAACCAACACAACGTAGTGCGGGCATAGCCCGTGCAGGGGTGAGTATAAGCTACTCAGTAGGGACCCCGAGACCCCCGAAGGTCTCCCGAAATCCACAAAGGATAAACCACAAAGGAAAGATACAATCACGAAGTAACAACCGACACTGCTTAGGTATATGCCCGTACATATACCTAAGTCATCAATTCCCGTTCGGCTCCAACATCCGAGCCCAAGCACAACTCAGTCCACACAGGAGAGAAAAAGTAATCCACATAGGTTAGCTCAGCACAATCCACAAAGTAAAGTAAATAGTAAATCCACACAGGATAGTTCAACACAAGATTCAGCTCACACAGGATATACTTCGTCGAAAAGGTGAAAGGGATGATCAGATATAGAAACCGAATCATCTAAGTTGGGACCCACTAAGGATACAAGACCAGCTGTTTTCATTGATTCATCTATGTTGGGACCCACATAGGATATAAGACCAGCACTGAATCATCTAGCTGGGACCCACATAGGATACAAGACTAGCACAGCTGAGACCCACATAGGATACAAGACCAACACTCTTCATTAATTCATCTATACTGGGACCCACAGAGGATACAAGAACAACACTGAATCATCTAATCTCGGACCCACATTGGATACAAGACCATCACAACTGGGACCCACATAAGATACAAGACCATCACTCTTCATTGATTCATCTATGCTGGGACCCACATAGGATACAAGACCAGCACTAAATCATCTAAGCTGGGACCCACATAGGATACAAGACCAGCACAGTTGGGACCCACATATGATACAAGACCATCACTCTTCATTGATTCATCTATGCTGGGACCCACATAGGATACAAGACCAGCACTGAATCATCTAAGTTGGGACCCACATAGGATACAAGACCAGCACAGCTGGGACCCACATAGGATACAAGACCAGCACTCTTCATCGTCGCAGTCGCAGCCAGCACTAGGGTTCCCGCACACAACAAGCTCGTTCAGGAGGGTCCGCTCCACGAGCCGAGAGGCTGTTACAACAACTGACACGAAGTCCGAAATTGATGTATCCAAAAGTTCCGTATCGTCAACAGGAACTCAACGCAACAGACGGCGCGTCAATCGGACGCCCGGTCTGAGAGATATTGGCTTTTTCGTCCCAGGGGCCCGGTTGGTTTTTAATGAAAAACCAACCCGACCATATTCCACCTACGTCCAAACCTCGGGCGGAGTATGCCAAAAGATCCTTCTCACTTATAGGAAACCACCAAAGTCGACGACACGTCAATCGGACGTCCGAAGCTCAAGATATGAGTGTTTCCGCTCCGAGGGCCCGGTTGATTTCGTGTATGAACCAACCCGGCCGAACTCAAAGTATTCCGAAACCTTGAGTGAAGTATACCAAAACGACCGTCTCGATCCAAGGATCGCGTTTCCACTGACGGCGCGTCAATTGGAGGCCCGTAACTCATGTTACGGGAGAAAGACCGAAAAGGTCTGGAAACGGGGGGTCTGGGCTCGGGCCGACCCGGCCCGACCCCCCCTGGGTCGGCCGAACCGGGTCGACCCGACCCGGGTCCGACCCGGCTGGATCCGGTCCGGCCCGGCCAGGGCGCGGCCCGGCCCGGCTCGGCTCGGCCGAGCGGCCAAGCAACGTGGGGGGGGGGGGGGGCTGCCCCCGCGTGACAACAACGCAGCCCCCGCAGGGGGCCGTCCTGGTCAACGGACGCGGCAAAGCCGCGTCCTGTGTGCGCCGGACCTGCACGGCCGCAGGTCCGCTGGCGCCGCCGCCGCGCCGCCGGTGGCTTCCGCGGGCCACCAGAGTTGCTCCGTTGGTCCGTTTCCAATTTCTTCTGCGTCGCTGCTTCTCCCGGGTCCCGTTCTTTACTGCGGAAACATCAAATCGTCTCTGCGACACGTTCCATCATCGCCTGCCAAATCCGCACATCAACGAAGAACTGCGGAGGGTTGTCGGGCCGTGTTTGTTTGGCCCGCACCCTCCGCGTTAGATGATAACGGTCGAGAGAAATAATCAATACATAGAAATCATAACAAATAACAATTATAATAAATTAAAATTGTTCTTATGAAACCGGGTTCTTTGTTTTGAACGGAAACATCCACGGAGTAAAATCATTACCAATAAAACCCCTACCTCATCAAGTCGTCGCACGCGCGTTCTTCGCAGAATTGATCGTCGTGGAAGGAGGGGATCGTCGGGTCGTCGTGGTATCCGGTGTTGCATTGAAAAACTCTGAGGACCAAGAAACAACAGATTTAATTATATCGATTAAATCCATGTGTTGTTATAAACCACAAAGAAGTTTAAAAAGAAACCCAAAATCTCCTACCTCAAGCAGTTGGTGATCGGAGATCGTTGCGAGGAAGAACGTCTCGGAAGAAGCGTCGTCGATCTCCGATGGTGACGACGTTCTTCGCGTTCTTCGCGAAGGAGGATGAAGGCACAAGATTCTGTCAAAACCTCTAAACGAACAATCTCAACAAGCCATTCGTTGGTCTTATTTTATTATTACACCAATGGTTTGTAAAAAGGTTAAGAAACGATTAAATTAATTCATAGAATTAATTCAACGAAGATAACCGCCCAGTTAAATGGTGCGTTAAGAATTTAAAAAAACACGTCAGTTGACTTTCATAATGACGGGTTTTCGCGGGTGCGTTACTTAGCGGAAATGAAACGGTGGGGCTCGTGCGGGACCCACCTCACAAATATCCTACCGAAAGGGTAGGATATTTTTGGATAGCACCCTATTCTCATCAACTTAGCTTAAGCAGCTTAAAGTGGTCTTTAAGCGGCTTTAAGTGAAATAAAAATAAAATTGCCGCACAACTTTATTTTATTTCATAACTTAAAACCCAAAAATTAAAAAACCACAACTGAGCAAACGCAACTCCGGAAGAGGCGTTTCTAAGCAAATATCAGCGCTGCGATTCCATCGGTGCCCTCAGAATTTGATTCCGGGCACCGGTTCAAAAGTTAGAAAAACTCGCTCGTCCGTTCACTGAACGTACCCAAGACAAATTTCAGAAAGTGATTGCGGGCACACCGGGCCTCAGAATCAGGTGCCGTCAGAAGCTGCGTTCTTGCAAAATTCCAAATAAAAATAAAAAAAATTCCTTGAAATTGACAGGTCTTTACAAGTGTAATTGGATGTTCCTATTTATGGACGTGTGTATTAGTCCTTAGACATTAAGATTATTTTTAATGGATATTATGAGTCACATACTTTGATGTATTGATGAAAACCAGGATGATAGATGTTCGCAGAGAGGTAGGATGCATTGGGTGTGTCACGAGTAATATTGCATTAATGAACAATGAAAGAAAGGATTTATCCCTTCTGTTCACTAACAGAAGTTAATATCTTAGGCCCTTTGAGGGAAATGATATTGCCTACATAAATCCATGGACATGGTGTTCTATAGGCAATTTCTATTTCCAAAAAGTCAAAGAAAGAGATATCAAACATATAGGTTGATGGAACTGGCATGCAACCTGGTTGATTAGAGATATTTTCACAAAAGGATTATATTAAATGGTAAAAATTCATATGAGGTGACATTTCATTATGGAATTAACTTCTTTCTCTATGGGTTTCTTGGTGTGTTTCTAGATTCTAACCTTGGACTTTAGGCTGCTCTGCCTAATGCCACTGAGAAAAAAGCATAGAGGGTGACACAGTAAGTGTATCCAGGATCTCAGTTAAATAATTTATTATATAACATGTTGAACAAATATTAATCTCAGTCGTGGTTCAATAATTAATCAACTATTCCTTATTGCATTTATTCCATCACATGTTATTCATGAAAATATACCATGGGTGGAATAATTGATAAATATTGAAGAGGATTGGAAGACCAAGATTAATGGTCTAGTGAGAAATAATGATATTGAATATTATTTAATTAAATAATATTTAATTATAACTCATAAGTTAATTGAATGTTAGGAAATAATAATGTTGCTATTTTTATTTGACATGGGGGTTGTGCTAGGATTAATGAAATAATTAATGTCACTTGTGAAAATTATTTTAATATTACCCTAGTGAAATAAATGCATGATTATATTATTATCTTATTAGCCAAGGGAAAGATAAGAGATGTCTATTGTGTTGTGATTTTTTTTTGGAGAAAACCTCTCGAGCCTAGAGAGTTCTTCCCACTCTAAGAACTCTCTAAATAATGAGAGCGATCCCCCCCCACCAAATCCTAGAGAATTCTTTTGAAGCATTTCTGAGGGCGATCGAAGGTGGAAAACACAAGTGCAAGGATATTTTGTGCAATCACCCGAAGACTCCTTCAGCGATGTTCATAGATTCATGGATCACATGTAGATCACTACTAGAGGAGATCTACCCTTGATTTCTACTAAGCAACAAAGGCGCACTGCAGATCTATGGTTAGACGCATCAACGAAGAAAGAATCACCTTGGTGGCAATTCGATTTTTTTAAATTAATTATAAACAATATTTATTTGTCCACTCTCTTGGTTTAGTATTTATTTCCTTTGTCTTATTTCATTGATTCAATCTCGTGGATCATGATGTTCATCATCACATTGATCCCATATTGTTGTTTGAATATGGAAGAAACCAAAGTTGGGCCCCACCCTTCCCATGCTTTTACTGCACCCAGAAGCTACATGCAAGACTTTTCCCAACATATATGAAGCATTCTACATATACCAAATGACATGTTGAAGGGATCCTATGAGGTCTGAGTGGTGCGACTTGGTACCGTCATGTATTCTTGATTAAAACATGTTAAGAATGTGGGGGTCTGTGATCATGTCTTCTACTTGTGTCTTCCACTTTGAATCCTCATTTTTCCCTTTTAATGTAATTTACATGGTTTGGTTCTATGTCAGTTTGTTTGGGTATCACGTGATCTAGAGGACATGTGATATGGTCTTCACATCTCTCACCAGAAGTCTTTTGCGTGATCTTTTATTGATCACACAGAGGGATTTTATGCCTGGCGCATGACTACCCTGGTAGTCCAACAATGTATTACCTTGAGGAAAGTCGACCAGTCGTGTGATTAGATGTGTGTAGAAGCTCGGAGTCCAACCACCAATGTGCGTAACAGTGGTCTGGTTCTAAAATTCTAGCATGCGATCAAGCAACCAATGAACCATCCAACCCTTTTTCCAAGTTGGAGTAGAGAATTTATAGGCGTAGCCATCCATGTACTCACCGGTTTGTGTGGGGAATCTAGCATGAGTCTAGGATGGAGTCGACGAGGGGCCTGGTGTTATGTGGTTTCACGAGTCTCTGCGTTGGACCACATCAAGGGAGCCACCTGATTTTCAATGGCCACAAGTCCACCCGTCCTTTATCGGATTCTTTCTGACTATTGGGGACTTGTTCTTTGAAGGACTTCCATGCCATCTTGTCCAAGGGTCTTCGCGAGATCCAAATGACTATCAAAAGGAATTTGCGAGTCCTTGGATAGCCTATCTTGGGGTATCGTGGGACCACACCGAGGGTGTGCTGGGCACATCGCATTCCCTTCAACGACTTCCAACCCTTCCCACCTTCTCCTTTCCTAGCTCCATTTTATGTGGAGAAGGTCAAGAGTCACATGAGATTGTACATAAGCTACTAAGGGTATTTCTTATATTTTTTTGAGATGGGTCACCTGACTAATATGGTTTTTTTAGTGGTGCATGAGAATCCAATGGGAAAACCTATTAGTCTGTCCTTAGAGTGCCATAGAGCTACCTGGACATGAGTATAATCTTTCATACGGTGAGGTTGACAAGATGGTGGGACTTCGCGAGACAAGGCAGTCATGACACCAAGGTCTCGCAGTGTCTCATGGATCGCTCAAGGCATGTGTCACATTTCTTTCAACGACTGCGAACACCATTCGCCTCCTCCCTTTTGATCCCCTTTGTTTTATATGACAAGGGTTGGGAAGTATGTGAGTTTGCTCAAGTAATATATGTGACTTCTAATCGATTTTCCAGTGTTGTATCATGTGAGCAATGTGGATCATATGAGAGTGTGCAAGTATTGTGGACAAAACGATGAATTTTTCCTTAGAGTGCTACAGAATTGTCTAGGGGTTTCCATTTGGCATGGATGACGAGTCGAAAGGGTTTTGCGAGGCGCACCAGACAGGTCGTGGTGCATCACATGTCTTCATGGGTGTGCTGCATGCCCTTTAGTGACTGTGAGCCCCTCTCACCGCCCCTACTTGTCTCCTTCTATCATTGTGAAGAATTCTCAGAGGTCTCGCGAGATGGTTTGGAAATCATCTAGGGATTTTATTCTTCTCAATGATGATTTTGTGCACGATATGTGTGACCACCGGGGGTAGCTTCCTTGGAATGTCTCTTCCCTTGATTTTTGAAGGATTCTAGAGGGGTTTTCATGTACTTTACAATGTTAAACCTTACAGACTGGGGGATGCTTATCCAACTGTCACTACTCGGCCATTGGTGAACAAGGGTTCTCATTGAGGAGGGCTCCACGGGGCTTGTCATGGGTTAGGCACCTTGCGTGGAGACTTCATGTGACCTTAAAATGGTCACAAAATCGAGATTATTTAACCATCCCCTTCTTCCTTGATCTCTTGGGGAAGATAATATCCAAATTCATATGCTTCTTCCTTTGTTTCGTGGTTTTGCCGATGCCTATTTGGAGGGCCTCAACAAATGCCCCCCCTCAGGAGTGATGATTGAGGGAACAAGGAATTATCCCTAAGGACAACTAAATTCCCACCAAAGTCCTTGGTGGTGTCGTGAACCTATGATCTCGGGCGATGTTAGGTCTTCCGGGAGACCTTCGGTATTCCACAAACCACCGATATATAGGGGGGGGGGGGGCGGAAATTTCATTTAACCGACTACCTCCTTCTCCCGAGCACTCCCATCGTTGCCTTGTCGCAATACCTCACCGCAAACCCTGATCACGAACCCCACCCACGATTGATACATGTGACCATGTTTAGGTCACGCGATCGCAAGCCTCTAAGAGGTCATGCGACATGCTTGGGGACTCTCAAGGGTTATGCACCCCGTGGGTCTTCTAGAGATCAAGTGGTTTGCAAAATCCTTGATTTGCCTCGCAAACCCTTGGATGGGTCATGTGATGTGCATGATGTCATCGGGGGCATTTTCACGCCATTAATTCTTTTCAAGACTTTATAATTTTTGTCTTTCATGCACCACTTTCTTATTTTTTTAATTGGATTATCGATCCCATAATTTAGCACACAAGACTTCGAAAAGGGTGGTGACATTAGCGATTACTCATCGTGCCGCTATGGTGGGGAACATGGATCCCACCTACCATCGTTTAGTTGGGTCATATCTGCAGGGCCTACTAAAGATAATGGGATCAAAATTTGTGAGCTACCCCCTTTTGGACTACTTCCCACTCTGTGGGTTTGGTCATACTGATGACATCTCCATACCTCTTCCGAATTGTCATTTATACCCTCCTCTTGGATCCGGAGAGCTCAAAACACCTTACATGGTAATATTTCTCCAGGGGGAATTTTATCTCAAAGGGATACCATGAGGATAGTCATGTGTTGATGTTCATGCCAAAAAAATTTGACCGAAACGATCGTATATCTGATCGGGACATCCATATGTATCACTCAATAATACGACAATATTCCAGTGATCAAACGTATGGATGGATATTCAATTGGGAATTCTGATCGGTGGGAAGCATTGGAATGGATTGGGGTCTTTCTGTGTGCAGTATATCATTGCTGAGTACTGCAAGAAGCCGAAGGCAATTGGGTTGTAGGAAGCTGTCTGGATATAACATACATCTTGATGGTGGAGTTCCTCAGCTATTGGAGCCCAAAAATGAACACCTTCCACCTCACACATGGTAAAGTCAGTATCAACCTTTAGGATATGGAGCATATTTGCAGTGCACCCATACTTGGTGGAATGTACGATGAGTTCTTTCCTCCCCAATTTGCATGGGATGACACGACCAAGACAAATCCTTTAACTTTGGAATTGATCAAGTTAGCCGAGAAGACCCACCTGAAAGGGGTGTTCCCTAGTGGGGATATCCCCTTCCAAACATGGGATGAATATTATATTCAACAAACCAGTGCTGATCTAGCCATCAAGAAGCCGAGGTCTTGGATTACCAAGGATTCCCGTGGTGGTCCAGGTGCTTACTCACCCACAGTCGAAGGCGGTAAGTACAAAGATTGGGGATGGGAGGTCATCCCTGGTACTGACCGGCTGGTCCAACTGGATGGCTTACTTGCATGGACCTGAGTGGGTACTTACTCCCAACAAAAGAGAAAGGGGGAGTCAGACTTTCCAATTTTTCAATGGCAACAAAGATGGCCAGAGGGGAGCACGTGAAATCCCGGTGCTGGCAAAGCTGTACCGCCTTCTACATCATGTCTATAAGGGTGAAGCCCCTTATAGGATTGAGGCCCCATTCCATGTGTTATGGTGTTGGACGGGGGATCATCTGGGAGGTTACGAGTACCCGAACATCCGAACCTACTGTCTCCTGAATATACCCCTCAAGGCACGGTCCACGGAGAGGAGTTTGATGGCGATCAGGGTGCTGGTGATGAAGGGTTCCCATGTCAAATGGATCAGATGAGAGTGACGATTACTGCTTCTACCGGGGCAACCCAGACTTCAATAGCATCTGGAGCCCCTTCCTGAGAAAGGAAGGAGAAGAAGAGGAAGAAAACTATATCATCAGATCCTTCTATCCTGAAATCCTCATGTAATCATATTATCAAACTCCCTCCTTTTCATCTTGGGTTACCCGGGCTGCGTGTTCATGGTTCGTCGAAAACATGCAGGTCCCCACCTACCTCATTTAGAAGAGCACGCACCTATTTCTGAGGATGTAGATGGGCGTTTGGTGGATCCAGCAGATCTATCACTACCTGACCCGATCCATTGAGGAACATGTACAACCATGGGGCCCATGCAACTGGATCCATTGCCTATCACAGACACTTCTAAATGTGTGCCTTCAAATTCGACGCAGATGGAGACACTTTTCGGGTGCGTTGATACTGGTAGCTGTTCTTCTGCGGCGTTGATCGACGTGGAAGAGAGCTTTGAAGAAGGTAATGACTTTTTCAGGGCTCGACACTTTTTCTTACCCTTTTCATACCCCCTGACATGATCTTCCACTTACGTAGTCCTTAGAGGTGGCGGGTAGGGCCCTCCTGCGGATCAAGTGCCGGGTGGCAGTGCCAAATCCTCTGGAGGGAGTTGCATCTTCTCCCGAGGATGGGAATGATGCAGATCACGCTATCCGGGATGCTGTCGAGAGAGGTATATTCATCCTGCAACTGACATACCCCTGCACTTTATATTGTAGTGACTTCACCTCGATGTTCCGGGGCTTTGGTGCTTGTCCCTCTGGGAGTCCCTCCAATGGAGTATACCAGTGCCGAGTATGGTTATCTCCCTTCATCATCGAAGACTATGGACACAAATCTACCTTGGGGTGATCTTGTTCCAGAATATATTCCTATTCTGAAGATAGTCCTCGATCATGGCCTTGGGTCTGCAACGTTCTATCAATCGATGCTACAATAGATGTGGAGGGAGATCTAGATATTGGTGTCAGAAACACCACAGGACGAGTTGAAGGACCGATTATGTCATCTACTATTCTTGTTTCCCGCCCTTGGCTATAAAGGCTTTGACTATTCTACCGTTCATACTCGAGTGAAAGAGGTAATCTCTATATGAGAATAGGGAAGGGACCTTGAACTAAGGGTGGCCAATATTGAGGCATCCTTTTTATTGAAGAAGCACAGGAGCGAAGCTGTGAATGAATCTACTTAATGATCCATGGAGGCTACTGCTCATAGGGATGTGATTAAGGCCAGGGAGGCTCAGATTGGTCACCTCAAGTCTAAAATTAGTCATATTCAAATAGAGTTGTCCGAGTTTCAGTATGATTTATAGTTATCAGGAAATACCATATGGGAGTAGTAAGGGATTTTGGATGTGGAAGAGAAATCTAGTATTGATTCTATTTCTAGAGTAGAGGAGTTGTAGTGTCCTATGAAGGGAGAGACTGAGTCCATTGATCAGCTGCATCAATCTGCAGCTCTACTAGAGGAAATACCAACTGATCTAAAAGACTCAAACGAGAAGATGTTATTATGGTAAAAGAATTTTACAATCATACTTTGGTTCATAAGAGTGGCTACGGTGTGTCGATATCCCTATTTTTATGTGGAATTTTATGAATTGAGTTGTTGGTCTTCGTATGACATCACTCACCTTTTCCTTTATCTATGATGTGCATGGCATTTCTTTGTTTTGATATTTCATGAATTACTGATGATATCCATCCTTTTCTTTGCAGTGAATGAGCACAGATGTTAGGTGTGTAGGGAGATCATCCGGGCATGATATATATCCTGAAGGATGAGTTATTCTCATATTTGTAGAGAGCAGCTCAAGTGCGATAGGGTTGTATAATGGGCCTCACAACAATTTTCACATGCCTTAGTTTAGGGTCTTTATCTTGGACCACCTGTTGGTTTAGTTTAGGGTCTTTTAGCTTGGACCTTCTTTTGCTTTAGTTGAGAGTCTTTTAGCTCAAACCTTCTATTGGTTTAGTTGAGAGTCTTTTAGCTTGGACATTCTATTGATTTTGTTTGGAGTCTTTTTGCTCGAACCTTCTTTTTCTTTAGTTTATGCTCTTTTAGCTAAGACCTTCTGTTGCTTTAGTTTAGGGTCTTTTATCTACAAAATTCAATTGATTTAATTTAGGGACTTTTATCTCAGACCTTCTGTTGCTTTAGTTTAGGTTCTTTTAGCTCATACCTTCTATTACTTTAGTTTAGGTTCTTTTAGGTTGGACCTTCTGTTTCTTTAGTTTAGGGTCTTTTAGATCAGACTTTCTGTTACTTTAGTTTAAAGTCTTTTATCTCGAACCTTTATGGAATATGTGGCAGGCAGGCTAAAAATGACTCAAAACACTATGGGGTGTTGAGTTATACCATGGTACTGATGGGGATCACAAGGATAAGAGTTCCTTTTATGTAAAGGGGGAGATGCTTTGAGCTGGCAGGTTAAGTCCCTTGTGCATCGATAGCATGGCCAGACAAAGCTAATCTCCACTCTTCTCCAAGGGATGTAGAAGATTCATGGGGTGAATATGGTTGAGGGAGAAATACTATGGAAGCTAGGACCACCTAGGTATTTGGGATGTGCGTAATGTAAATCACAACCCAGAATCATGAGCCGAATGATACGAAATGGGGTAGGAATGATGGGTATTTCCCTTGAAACTATGGGGTTTTCTGGTTCCGTCGTGGCATGGTTGAGGCTCAAAAGGATTAAGATGCCATTTATACCAGGCCAATATGTTTCTGGTCGGTGGTTCTAAGCCCTTTCATTAATAGCATGGTCTAGCATAGAGATTTCATTACCTTTCCAGTGGCTATGAAATAATTGTGAAGGCTCAAACATCAATATGATGAAGTTGGGTATTTAAGTAAGGATATCTGGGAAGGGTTCTAACACTTTATGGAAACTAAGCTCTTAATTGAACATCTCAAGCCCTATGCCTTGTGGTTTTGAATCACAAGGTGTGGACCACCAAAAGGTTCAAGAATGAAGGGTCACATTCTGGCTTTGAGAATGGGTACAAAACATGGTGATGAAACTTTGTGGATATCTGATCTTCTTGGATAGTCTCATATGAAGACTATAAATCATAGTCCAATGTGCTTAGGTCATGTGGAACGTATGGGAAAGTCACACCGGAGGGAACCAATAACACAATGGGGTGTTGGGTTCTACCGTGATGATGCCATGCTCAAAAGAATCAGAAAGCCCTTTACACCGGGCCAAGATGTCTCCGGTTGGTAGGTCTGAGCCCTCGCATCAGTAGCATGGCCAAGTGAAGAGATCTTTTTTCCTCTTCTGGGGTAATGAAATATTTTCAATGACCTGAGACATCTCAAATCATGAAGTTGGATATATGAAAAAATGTAATATCCAAGAAGGGTTCAAGCACCCTAAAAGTTATTCCACCAACTGTCGAACATATTATCGCAGCGGGGAGATGTGAAGAATCATTTCTATAATTCTTTCCTAGACCAGGGAGTCCAGCGATCACAACATGTATTTTACTAGGGCTACATAGTAGACCCTATGATCATTTTTCATTATTTAATTATTCCATAATTTTTTCCTAAACTCTGAGAATGGGGATTTTATCGGCCAGAAACTCTACTTTTTCCCAGGTCACCCTTTACGGGTTTTCAGCCTGACAAGTTTTTCATATATTTCATTGATAGTTTAAGGTCTTTTGATTTGGTCCATCATGTTCTAGATTTTAAGGTCATACAACTTTGACCTAGGTGTGAGAAGTTTAAGGTCATGCTACTCGGACCTAGTATGAGGATGTTACACAAGAGGATCATTTGGATACCTAGGGTCAAGAGTACTACAACATCCCTTTGAGTGGGTGATGGAGATGTCGTAAATCATGGATCAAGGTTCTTAGGTCCTGAGTAATGATATGGGACAATCATTTTGGGGATAACCTATAACACAATGGGGTGCTGGGTTCCACCTTAGTGATGTCAGGCTGATAAGACTCAGAAATCCATTTACACCGGGCCAAGATGTCACTGGTTGGTGGGCCTGAGCCCTCGCATCAGTATCATGGACAAGCCAAGAGATCTCTTTTCCCCATCAAGGGCAGTGAAAGGTTTTCAACGACCAAAGATTCTTAAGACATGAAGTGTGGGATATGGATTGAGGTTCTTAAAAATATTATGGAAGTAATCTGTTCTCTGGTTGGCCAGGGTGAAGCTCTCATAGTCCTTTGATAAGGTGGGATGATGGAGTTAGTATGCACAGTTTATTGTTATGTAGTGGGGACATTCATCTCTATGTAGTTTAATTCCATGCGGTAAGGACGTGATAACCTATGTGAAAGGTGGTAATGTTGTGGCTGGGCCTATGGATGAGAACTTGGGAATCCCAACATATCTCATGGGAGTGAGAATGAAGACACACATTGTTCTTAAAGGACTGTGTAGTTTTATATCATGTGACATGGACTTAATTGCATTCAGTTTAATGTCATGCGGTAAGAACGATGAGGAATAGTTTAATGTAATGTTGTAAGGACATATGGGTAAAATTTATGGTCACATTATTCAGACCATAATATGGAGTCCCTGATGGAGATGCACAATGTGGTTCCATGAAGTGACCCAATGTGATTGAAGACCAAAGAGGTCTCAGCCACACCACTCATCTTTTTGAGAGAACTCAAGACAATGGGGCCAAAGGAAGTTATACCCATGGCTGGGACCAAAGAGAAAATGTCTATGAGTCACTATGTATCTCAGGAATATGATAATAAATCCACACATAGTTTTGAGAGTTCCATTCAGTTCAATTTCATGCATGAAGGAAGTATTTCCATGTAGTTTTAGCATTATGTGGTAAGGATGAAGGCAAACCGACCAGAATTAATGGGAATATTACGGTTGGGCCCTCAAGTGGAAGTTCGGGTGTCACTACATATCTTGTGCTGATAGGAATCAAACAACATATAGTTCTTAAAGGACCGTGCAATTTAATGTCATGCGGCAAAGACTTACTTCAATGCAGTTTAACGTAATGTGGTAAGGAAAAAGGTGGGAGAACAAGGTCCTGTGGGGGATGTGCATGGCGTGATAAAGAAAACCCTATATGAATGAGAAACAAAGAGATCTACACCATTCCATACATCCTTAAAAGGGGATCAGGACAAGAGGCCTAAAAGTAGGTAGGATTTGTAGTACCTGGGGCTAGACCTGAGGATTAAACGCCCAGACATTCCTACATATCCCATTAATATGGGAATCAAGACACACATAATTATAGAGGCACCATGAAATATAACATCATGCAGAAAGGAAGAATTTCGATGTAATTTAATGTCATGTTCTAAAGACATGGGTCACTCGATGTGAGTGGAGATGGATGTCCCAGGTCCGTGTAGTTTTATATCATGTTGTAAGGACATTAGATCACCCGACGTGAAATGAAGATAATCCTATTACTGGGGAAAAAAGGAGGGGTTAGATATTCACTAAGTATTCCATAAGGATGGGAATCAAGTCATATATAGTTATTAGGATGTTGGTGTGGTAAGAGACTAACACCAGTGATGGTGCTCCTCTCAGAGGTGGTCCACAGGAACATACAGTTTCATGTCATGTAGGTGACATCAACTGTGTATTTTAACATCATGGGGAAAAGACTCATTGTATACCCTTTACCTCATGATATTTAGGATGATAACGAGATAATCCTGAGGCTTCATGGTCTGTTTTGTGTAGGAAACCCTTACTGAAATTCCTAAGCTCACGTGAGCTATGCTCGGTGCAAGAAACAAGGACTGACAAGGGTCCCTTTCACTATTTAGAGGCATAGAGGACAGGAGAAGAGTATTTTATATTATTTGGTGGCTAGGAAAAGATATAGGAAGAAGGCATCTCTACATATTTCATTAATAATGGGAATCAAGTCGTACGTAGTTCTTGAGAGATCGTGCAATTTAATGTCATGCAGTGAGGATGTGTCTGCATAGTTTATTTTCATGTGCGAGACATTCCATGTAGTTTAACGTCATGAAAAAAGGATGAATATGGGACTTACACCAATGTGGATGCCCTATTTCAGGAAATTATGCAAAGCATTTCTTGATAAATCTCGCCTTGGTGGGTGGTGTAACATGATCCCCATCCATGGTGGCCAGTGAATATGCTCCATTATGATAGACCTTATGTATGACATAAGGTCCCTCCCACTTGGTTTCCAACTTCAAGGGCTTCTTTCTCAGTATAATTGGGGTTCTGAGAGCTTTCACCAGTTCTCCCTAGATGAATGAACATAGGAAAACCATTTTATTGACGGCTCTTTCTATCCAGTTCTGGTGGACCTCAAGGTTATGCAGTGTGCACAACCTCTTATCATCTAGATTCCCTAACTCATCCAGTCATTGTCACGACCCGTCCTCGGGCCCGTGTCGTGACTACCCCAAGCCCGCCTTCCATAGGCCAGGGGCTGGCGACTAGCACCAAGGCGTAAATCCCAACAAAAAGGGAAGGCATTGCCTTTGAAAAGTAAACAAGCACCACAGAGCAAGCAAGCGGAAAAGTAAACACTAAGTAAAACTGTACAAGCTGTGCTGAAAGTAAAAAGGGGCCGGAAATACAAGCCCAACTGTAAAGTACAACTGAAAGGAAAAACAGCAACTGAAAAGGGAAAACTGCAGCGTCGAGCCGTCCTCCGGAAGTCCCACCTGAAGGGTGGGTACAGATAGCCTCCACTGCTCCTCGGGTCCACCTAACCGCTCCGAGTACGTCCCGCCCAGTGGTCCACCTCCAGGTACTGTCCTGCTCTGCGCGCCTCCTCCACGATCAGCGCTGTCCGTCGTCTGCAACCAACACCACGAAGTGCGGGCATAGCCCGTGCAGGGGTGAGTATAAGCTACTCAGTAGGGACCCCGAGACCCCCGAAGGTCTCCCGAAATCCACAAAGGATAATCCACAAAGGAAAGATACAATCACGAAGTAACATCTAACACGGCTTAGGTATATGCCCATACATATACCTAAGTCTTCAATTCCCGTTCGGCTCCAACGTCCGAGCCCAAGCACAACCCAGTCCACAGAGGAAAGAAAAACGTATACCCACGCAGGATAGAGCAACACAATCCACAAAGGAGAGTAACACAAGATTCAGCTCACACAGGTATACTTCTTCGGATGACGATAAAGATGATCATTGAACCATCTAAGTCGTCGGACCCATGAAGGATCGATAGGTACTAACCTTGCAGTGACCCACACAGGATCGGGCCCACGCAGGACCTGTAGAAGTTGGCTCACACAGAACCGCTGAGAGATGACCCACACAGGATCGGGCCCACACAGGACCGGGCCCACGCAGGACCTGTAGGCGCTGGCTCACACAGAACCGTTGAGCGCTGACCCACGCAGGATCGGACCCACACAGGATCGGGCCCACACAGGACAGGTAGCACTGATCCACGTAGGATCGCTGAGTGCAGTAGTCGTCGCAGTCCGCTGAGGATCTCTGCACAGTCGTCGCCGCAGTCCACCGAGGATCTCTGCACGGTCGTCGTCGGAGTCCACGGAGGATCTCTGCACAGTCGTCGCCGCAGTCCACTGAGGATCTCTGCACGGTCGTCGCTGTCGAAGTAGCAGTCGCAGCCAGCGCTAGGGTTCCCGCACACAGCAAGCTCGTTCGGGAAGGTCCGCTCCACGAGCCGAGAGGCTGATACATCAACTGACACGAAGTCCGAAGTTGATGTATCCAAAAGTTCCGTATCGTCAACAGGAACTCAACGTCGCAGACGACGCGTCAATCGGACGCCCGGTCTGAGAGATATTGGCATTTTCGTCCCAGGGGCCCGGTTGGTTTTTAAGGCAAAACCAACCCGACCGCACTCCACCTGCGTCCAAACCTCGGGCGGAGTATGCCAAAAGATCCGTCTCACTTAGAGGAATTCAACAAAGCTGACGGCACGTCAATCGGACGTCTGTAGCTCAAGATATGAGCGTTTCCGCTCCGAGGGCCCGGTTGGTCTCGTGTACGAACCAACCCGGCCAGACTCAAAGTATTCCGAAACCTTGAGTGCGATATACCGAAACGGCCGTCTCGATCCAAGGATCGCGTTGCCGCTGACGGCGAGTCGTTTGGAGGCACGAAGCTCAAGATACGGGCGTTTGAACGAAAACGTCCGAAGATGGGGGGTACGGGCCCGGGCCGACCCGGCTGGCCCGGCCCGGCCCGGCCAGGGCCGGTCCGGCTCGGCTTGGCCGAGCCGCGCGGGTGGAAGCCGCGGGCGCTGACCCGCAGCTTGAGGACGGACCGCGGCCCGCGTGCGGGCCTTGCTGGCGAGCCGCGGACGCGCTGAGCCGCGTCCGCCCGGTTGAACCGGACCCGCGCGCCGCGGGTCCGTTTGGCCGCCGCCGCCGCGGCTTCAGCCGCGGCGGATTTCGTCCGGCGGCGCGCCGGGGCGCCGCCGGCAACTTCCGCGGGCCGCCGGCGTCGCTCCGGTGGCCCGTTTTCCTTCCCGTCTGCGCCGTTGCTCTTCCCGGGATCCGTTCTTTACTGCGGGATCGTCAACCGTCCACTGCGGCACGTTCCGTCGTCGACCGTCAAATCCGCACAAAACGAAGAACGGCGGAGGGTCGTCGGGCCGTGTTCGTTCGGCCCGCACCCTCCGCGTTAGAGATAAACAACCGGGAGAAAAATGATCAACACATGATCCAACAATTTTAATTAAAATAAAATTGTTCATTGAAAACCGGCTTTTTAATTTTCATGAACGTTCATGAGAAAATTAAAAAGGGGTAATTTTCCAAAATGAATCCCTACCATGATGATCGTCGTGCGCGGGCGTTCTTCGCGGAAGAGACCGTCGCGGAAGAGATCGATCGTCGCGTCGTCGCGGGGAGGCGTCGCGTCGTCGCGGATTCCGGCGTTGAGTCGGCGAGCTCAACGAATCAAGAACAACAGATTTAAATTATTAATATTTAAATCTGTGTTTCGTTTAAAACCAAAGAAAAGAACTTGAGAGGAAATCCGAAAGCACTCACCTCGAATGGTCGGTGATCGGAGATCGGAGATCGGAGATCGGAAGAGCGTCTCGGGCGAAGGCGTCGTCGATTTCCGGGTTCGGCGTTCTTCGCGTTCTTCGCGTTCTTCGCGTTCTTCGCGAGGGAGAAGAAGTTGCGAGGGTTCTCCCAAATCTTCTCAAGTGAAAATAACCAGAGGTTAAGCGTTGGTCTTATTTTATTATTACGCCAACGAATTTGAAAAACTGGTTAAGAAACGATCCATCAATTCGTTGAATTAATTCAACGAAAGAAACGACCCATTTAATTCACGAAAGAAACAGCCCATTTAATTCACGAAATAAACCGCCCAATTAAATGGTCTGTTAAGAATTTAGAAAACGCGTCGGTTGACTTTCATTAAGACGGGTTTTCACGGGTGCGTTTCTTAGCGGAAAGAAACGACGGGGCTCGTGTGGGCCCCACCTCACAAATATCCTACCAAGGGGGTAGGATATTTCTGGATAGCATCCTATCCAGTTCAACTCAGTTCAAGCCTCCTTTAAGTGGCTTCAAGTGGCTTCCAAGTGGCTTAAGTGAAATAAAATAAAGCTGTCGCAAAATTATTTTATTTCTTAACTTTAAGCCCGAAAATTAAAAACCACACCCGAGCAAACGCAACTCCGGAAGAGGTGTTCCTAAGAGAATACCGGCGCTGCGATTTCATCGGTGCCCTCAGAATTCGATTCCGGGCACTGGTTCAAATGTTAGAAAAACCCGCTCGTCCGTTCACTGAACGTACCCGAGCCAAACTTCAGAAAATGATTCCGGGCACACCGGGCCTCGGAATCAGGCGCTGTCAGAAACTGCGTTCTTGTAAAATTCCAAAGAAAATTAAGAAAAAAATTTCCTTGAAATTTACAGGTATTTACATTACTCCCACCTCAGGACTTTACGTCCCCGTAAAGATACATCAAAAACTAGGGAAACAAATGTGGGTACTGAGCACGCATCTGAGCCTCCCGCTCCCAAGTGCTCTCCTGGAGGTTCTCGTGCTGCCATCTGATGCGCACAAGAGGAATCGATCGCCCACGTAGGACCCGCTCCTGTCGATCCTCTATCTCCACTGGGACCTCCGTAAAAGTCGCTCCATCATCCACATCTAGCTCCCCATAGTCAATGATGTGCATCGGGTCGTGCACGTATCTCCTCAGCTGGGATACATGGAAGACATCGTGCACCCGGTGCAACTGAGGTGGCAGAGCCAGGCGATAAGCCACCTCGCCAATCCTACTGAGGACCTGGAAAGGCCCGATGAAGCGTGGAGACAACTTGCCGCCTCGGCCAATTCTCCTCAAACCACGTCGAGGTGAGACCCGCAAGAAGACGTGGTCACCATCCTCGAACTCTAGTGGCCTCCGCCTCCTGTCAGCATATGACTTCTGCCGGCTCTGTGCTGTACTCATCCGGTCCTAGATGAGCTGGACCTTCTCTGTCGTGGCCCGGACCATCTCTGGTCCCACAAGTGCTGACTCTCCAGGGTCTGTCCAGCACAAAGGAGATCTGCAAGGCCTGCCGTACAACGCCTCGTAGGGTGCCATCCTGATGGTGGAGTGGTATCTGTTGTTGTACGCGAACTCCACCAAGGGTAGGTGGTCCTCCCAGCTGCGACCAAAGTCGAGGACACATGCACGGAGCATGTCCTCGAGAGTCTGAATGGTCCTCTCCATCTGACCATCCGTCTGAGGGTGAAAGCCGGTGCTCAGACGTAGTCGCGTCCCGAACGCCTCCTGCAACCCCTTCCAAAGCCAGGAAGTAAAACGAGCGTCCCGATCGGAGACGATGGTCGATGGAACACCGTGAAGTCGTACAATCTCCTAAACGTAGAGACGCCCCAAGCTCTCCACTGTGCCCTGCTCTCGGATGGGTAAGAAGTGTGCCGACTTGGTGAGTCGGTCAACAATCACCCATATGGAATCGTGACCTCTGGAAGTGCGTGGAAGTCCAGTCACAAAGTCCATAGATATCCCGTCCCACTTTCACTCCGGGACCTCCAAGGGCTGTACCAAGCCTACTGGTACCTGATGCTCTTCCTTCACCTGCTGGCAGGTGAGGCACCGTGAAACGAACTCTGCCACAACCTTCTTCATGCCCGGCCACCAGTGCTGTCGCCCGAGATCCTGGTACATCTTCGCCACTCCAGGATGTACCGCCAATGGAGAAGTGTGAAACTCTCTCAGCACCTCCTCTCGTAAGGCGACTGGTACCAAGGTACGTCCTCTGAAAAGGACATCGTGCTCTGCTCCAAGGGAGAAACCATCAGGTGCCTGTCCCGAGGATATCTGTGCACGCCGCGTCTCACAGTCAACATCCCCATGCTGTGCCTCTCTGACCCACTGAAGAAGTGGAGGAGAGACTGTGAGAGACTGAAGGAAGGCTGCTCCGTCTCTATCCACGAAGGATATCTGCAAAACGGCTAGCTGCTCTGTCGCCTCCTCAAGTAGCTGGATGCCCGTCCTCCTGCTGAGGGCATCAGCCACCACGTTCCCCTTCCCAGGAGTATAGACTATTTCAAAGTCATAGTCCTGGAGGAACTCGAGCCATCGCCGCTGTCTCAGGTTCAGGTCCTTCTGAGAGAAGATGTACCTGAGACTCTGGTGGTCAGAAAAGACTGTGAAGCGCTCGCCCATCAGATAGTGTCTCCAAGTCTTCAGGGCAAAGACTACTACTGCCAACTCCAAGTCATGGGTAGCGTAGTTCTTCTCATGAGGCCTCAACTGACGTGATCTGTAGGCAATCACGGCCCGCTCCTGCATCAGGACACACCCGAGTCTGGTCCCTGATGCATCGCAGTAGACTACGTAACCAACTCCCTCCTCAGGCAACCTCAAGATAGGTGCGCTGGTCAACCTCTGCCTCAGCTCCTGGAAGCTCTGCTGACATCTGTCTGACCACACGAAGGGTTTCCCCTTCTTCGTCAACGCTGAGAGTGGGGCCACAACTCTGGAGAAGTCCGGCACAAATCTCCGATAGTATCTGGCTAGGCCCAAGAAACTCCGCACCTCTGTCACGCTCTTGGGTGGCTCCCAAGCTAGCACTGCCTCGATCTTCGCGGGATCCACTGCAACTCCTGCCTCAGAAATGACGTGCCCCAAGAAGTGGACCTCACGTAACCAGAACTGACACTTCGAGAGCTTGCCATAAAGCTGGTTCTCTCGGAGTGTGTCTAGTACAAAACGCAGGTGGTAGGTCTGCTCCTCCTCCGTCGTCGAGTACACCAAAATGTCGTCGATGAAGACCACGACAAATCGATCGAGGTATGGCTGGAATATCCTGTTCATGAGGCTCATGAACACTGCTGGAGCATTGGTCACGCCGAAAGGCATAACCAAGAACTCGAAGTGGCCATACCGACACCTGAAGGCCGTCTTCTGCACATCCTCGTCTCGAACTCTAAGCTGATGATAGCCTGACCTGAGGTCTATCTTCGAGAACCACCGTGCTCCCTTGAGCTGTTCGAAGAGATCATCAATCCTGGGTAGCGGATACTTGTTCCTCACTGTCACCTGAATCAGGCGACGATAATCGACACACAGTCGCAAGCTCCCGTCCGCCTTCTTGGTGAACAAAATCGGGGAAGCCCAGGGCGAAACACTGGGTCGGATGAACCCCTTTCCCTGCAAGTCCTCCAACTGTACTCGCAGCTCTCGAAGCTCAGCGGGGGCCATCCGATATGCTGGAGTGGATATCGGGGCTGTCCCGGGGTACAAGTCAATATAAAAGTCTACCTCTCTGCGAGGAGGTACTCCTGGAACGTCGTCGGGAAAGACGTCCGCGTACTGATCCACCACTGCAGGGAAACTGGGACTCCGCACGTCAACTGCTCCCAGGATGAGGCTATCCAACTGATGAGTGATGGGCTGACCTCTCCTCTGCGTGAGTCCATCCTGTGCTGCTAAGGCTCCCTTCTCGCCGGTGAAGGTGAACCTGCTCCCGTCGGTGCGCACACATCGCACCTTGCGCCTAAAGCAGTCAATCTGAGCATGGACCGTAGATAACCAATCCATTCCCAAAATGACGTCGTAAGGCCTCGACGCTGCTACAAGAAGATCCCAGCCGAAGCTCTCGCCTCCTAGAGTAAGCTCACACTGCCGGCACCAGTGCGTAATCGTAGAGTCTGCTCCCGTAGGAGTCTCTAGCCGCAAGGATCGAGCCAACAGCTCTGTCGGAATCTCCGAGCTCCGAACAAGGGCAGTGGCTATGAAAGAGTGACTCGTTCCTGTGTCTATCAGAACTGCAGAAAGGGTGGAATAGACACAGATCGTACCTCGAATCATCTCTGGTGCGCCGTGGTCGTAGGCCTCCGCTGCCTGGAGCTGAGCCTGTCTCTGCCCGCCAGCTCCCTGTGGTCGGGGCGGGCCTCCTGGTGGTGGTGGTGGCAGAGCCTCAAAGCGTCGCCCACCACCTGCTGCTCGGCCAGCTCCTCTGCCTCGTCCGCCTCCTCCCTGCGGACTGCCACGGTCGACCCTCTGCCTCTGCCTGGGTGGCCCCTCCACCGTCTGCTGCCCCTCGGTACGACGGGTCGGGCAGTCACGAGCCATGTGGCCCTGCCCGCCGCACTCGTAGCACTGTCTGCCTCTCGGAAGGCTGGCTCCGGGCCGGGTGCCCTGCACTGCTGAGCCAGCGTCCCGAGGTCGCCTGCCGGAAGGTCTGGTCCGCCTGGAACCCTGAGTCATCCGCCGGCTACCAGCTGCCGAAGACTCCGCTATCTGCCGCCCTGCGGTGGGTCTCGCTGTGGACTCAGCCAGGAAGCTCTCGATCAGGAGGGCTCGCTCCAGTACCCCTGCCTGGGTCGGGATGCTGAGGGAGATCAGCGATGCCCTGATATCGTGTCTCAAACCCTGCTCGAAGGTCCGGTCCGGGAAGAAGGGGTCCCGTACCATGTCTGTCGGGTACCGAGAAAGGTCGGTGAACCTCGCCACGTACTGAGCGACCGTCAAGCTGCCTTGCCGCAGCTGAAGAAGCTCCTGGATGCGCACCGCTCGGAGGGTGGCCGGGACGAACTCTGAGCAGAAGAGGCTCTCGAAGTCCGTCCAGATGAGGGAGGCCTCATCGTGTACCTGGAGCATCAGGCTCCACCAGCGTCCGGCTGCTGCGTGCAGTAAGCTCGCCGCGAGGATCACCATGAGGTCTGCTGGCGTCCTCACTAGCCTGAAAACTCGGACGACCGCCTCCAGCCAGTCCTCGGCTGCCTGGGGGTCCGACTCCCCACGGAACCTGGGTGGTCGCTGGCGCTGGAACTCGTGCAGAGCTCCGAGGCGTCGTGCGTCGTCAGCTGCCAGTGCTGGAAGCATCGGGGGCTCGGCGGGTAAAGGTACCGCCGATGCCTCTGCTGTCAACGGGCCCTGTACCGAGGCCTCGTCGCTCGGCGGGCTGTCGTCGCGCCCTACTCTGGGAACCCTAGCTGGCTGCTGTCGTCGTGCCATCCTGAAAAGGAAACAAGTATGCCACGGTCAGAACAGTATACCTGGTGAGCTGACACAAGTAATCACAAGGAAAACTTGAAACACACATGCAAACAATGTTTTCGTACATTAAGTAAGGAATCAGAAGTCAGGGTCCTGGTGTATGGATACGTCGGCCTCCGCACCAACACTGGACTCCCTGGACTGATAACCACACTCAATACACTAAACATTTTTGCTTCACATAGAATAAAGATCAGAGTCTGCGGTAGAACCGACCACCTCTGATACCAATTTTTCACGACCCGTCCTCGGGCCCGTGTCGTGACTACCCCAAGCCCGCCTTCCATAGGCCAGGGGCTGGCGACTAGCACCAAGGCGTAAATCCCAACAAAAAGGGAAGGCATTGCCTTTGAAAAGTAAACAAGCACCACGGAGCAAGCAAGCGGAAAAGTAAACACTAAGTAAAACTGTACAAGCTGTGCTGAAAGTAAAAAGGGACCGGAAATACAAGCCCAATTGTAAAGTACAACTGAAAGGAAAAACAACAACTAAAAAGGTAAAACTACAGCGTCGAGCCGTCCTCCGGAAGTCCCACCTGAAGGGTGGGTACAGATAGCCTCCACTGCTCCTCGGGTCCACCTAACCGCTCCGAGTACGTCCCGCCCAGTGGTCCACCTCCAGGTACTGTCCTGCTCCGCGCGCCTCCTCCACGATCAGCACTGTCCGTCGTCTGCAACCAACACCACGAAGTGTGGGCATAGCCCATGCAGGGGTGAGTATAAGCTACTCAGTAGGGACCCCGAGACCCCCGAAGGTCTCCCGAAATCCACAAAGGATAATCCACAAAGGAAAGATACAATCACGAAGTAACATCTGACACGGCTTAGGTATATGCCCATACATATACCTAAGTCTTCAATTCCCGTTCGGCTCCAACGTCCGAGCCCAAGCACAACCCAGTACACACAGGAAAGCAAAACGTATACCCACGCAGGATAGAGCAACACAATCCACAAAGGAGAGTAACACAAGATTCAGCTCACACAGGTATACTTCTTCGAATGACGATAAATATGATCATTGAACCATCTAAGTCGTCGGACCCACGAAGGATCGATAGGTACTAACCTTGCAGTGACCCACACAGGATCGGGCCCACGCAGGACCTGTAGAAGTTGGCTCACACAGAACCGCTGAGAGATGACCCACACAGGATCGGGCCCACACAGGACCGGGCCCACACAGGACCTGTAGGCGCTGGCTCACACAGAACCGCTGAGCGCTGACCCACGCAGGATCGGACCCACACAGGATCGGGCCCACACAGGACCGGTAGCACTGATCCACGTAGGATCGCTGAGTGCAGTAGTCGTCGCAGTCCGCTGAGGATCTCTGCACAGTCGTCGTCGCAGTCCACTGAGGATCTCTGCACGGTCGTCGTTGGAGTCCACTGAGGATCTCTGCACGGTCGTCGTTGGAGTCCACGGAGGATCTCTGTACAGTCGTCGCCGCAGTCCACTGAGGATCTCTGCACGGTCGTCGCTGTCGAAGTAGCAGTCGCAGTCAGCGGTAGGGTTCCCGCACACAGCAAGCTCGTTCGGGAAGGTCCGCTCCACGAGCCGAGAGGCTGATACATCAACTGACACGAATTCCGAAGTTGATGTATCCAAAAGTTCTGTATCGTCAACAGGAACTCAACGTCGCAGACGGCGCGTCAATCGGACGCCCGGTCTGAGAGATATTGGCATTTTCGTCCCAGGGGCCCGGTTGGTTTTTAAGGCAAAACCAACCCGACCGCACTCCACCTGCGTCCAAACCTCGGGCGGAGTGTGTAAAAAGATCCGTCTCACTTAGAGGAATTCAACAAAGCTGACGGCACGTCAATCGGACGTCCGTAGCTCAAGATATGAGCATTTCCGCTCCGAGGGCCCGGTTGGTCTCGTGTACGAACCAACCCGGCCGAACTCAAAGTATTCCGAAACCTTGAGTGCGATATACCAAAACGACCGTCTCGATCCAAGGATCACGTTGCCGCTGACGGCGAGTCGTTTGGAGGCACGAAGCTCAAGATACGGGCGTTTGAACGAAAATGTCCGAAGATGGGGGGTACGTGCCCGGGCCGACCCGGCCCGACCCCCCCTGGGTCGGCCCGAACCGGGTCGACCCGAACCGGGTGGACCCGACCCGGGTCCGACCCGGCTGGCCCGGCCCGGCCCGGCCAGGGCCGGTCCGGCTCGGCCGGCTCGGCTTGGCCGAGCCGCGCGGGTGGAAGCCGCGGGCGCTGACCCGCGGCTTGAGGAAGGACCGCGGCCCGCGTGCGGGCCGCGCTGGCGAGCCGCGGACGTGCTGAGCCGCTTCCGCCCGGATGAACCGGACCCGCGCGCCGCGGGTCCGTTTGGCCGTCGCCGCCGCGGCTTCAGCCACGGCGGATTTCGTCCGGCGGCGCGCCGGGGCGCCGCCGGCAACTTCCGCTGGCCGCCGGCGTCGCTCTGGTGGCCCGTTTTCCTTCCCGTCTGCGCCGTTGCTCCTCCCGGGATCCGTTCTTTACTGCGGGATTGTCAACCGTCCGCTGCGGCACGTTCCGTCGTCGACCGTCAAATCCGCACAAAACGAAGAACGGCGGAGGGTCGTCGGGCCGTGTTCGTTCGGCCCGCACCCTCCGCGTTAGAGATAAACAACCGGGAGAAAAACGATCAACACATGATCCAACAATTTTAATTAAAATAAAATTGTTCATTGAAAACCGGATTTTTAATTTTCAAGAACGTTCATGAGAAAATTAAAAAGGGGTAATTTTCCAAAATGAATCCCTACCTTGATGATCGTCGTGCGCGGGCGTTCTTCGCGGAAGAGACCATCGCGGAAGAGATCGATCGTCGCATCGTCGCGGGGAGGCGTCGCGTCGTCGCGGATGTCACGACCCACCCTCGGGGTCCGTGCCGTGACTACCCCAAGCCCGCCTTCCATAGGCCAGGGGCTGGCGACTAGCACCAAGGCGTAAATCCCGGTAAAAAGGGAAGGCATTGCCTTTGTAAAGTAAACAAACACCACAGAGTAAGCAAGCGGAAAGTAACACTAAGCAAAAACAGAGTACAACTAAAAGTGCGGAAAGTAAAAAAAGGGGCCGGAAATACAAGCCCAACTGTAAAGTACAACTCGAAAGGGAAAACAGCAACTGAAAAGTAAAGCTGCTACGCCGAGCTGACCACTGGAAATCCCACCTGAAGGGTGGGTACAGATAGCTCCTCTGCTCCTCGGGTCCCGCCGTCTGCTCCGAGTATGTCCCGCCCAGTGGTCTGCCTCTGGGTACCGCCTCGTCGTATAGTCCACCTCCAGGTACCGTCCAGTCCTCGAACACTCGGCCTCTGTCAGTACTGGCCGTCGTCTGCAACCAACACAACGAGGTGCGGGCATAGCCCGTGCAGGGGTGAGTATAACGATACTCAGTAGGGACCCCGAGACCCTCAAGGTCTCACTAAAACCAACAAGGATAACCACAAGAAGATCACAACAGATAAACTCTACTTAGGTATATGCCCATACATATACCTAAGTTATCAAGTAACCCATCTCATTCATGAGGAAACACAAGGATCATGAGATCAACGGATAACCACTACCCAGGTATATGCCCATATATATACCTAAGTTATCAAGTAACCCATCTCAATCATGAGGAAACACAAAGGTCAAAAGTATCAGCTCAAACCAGGATTTTTATTATCGAAACCGTAACTGCTGAAGAGCTCCGTCTCTAGAGTGTACAGTGGTCCTGTCACGACTCCGAGGTACTGCTCAATAACCTAAGACTGCTGAAGTACTCCTCCTGTCGAGTACTGCGGGTCTGCTGCCAACTACCGGGCGCTCCGTCCGCTGAGGGTCTGCTGCCAAATACCGGGCGCTACCCAGATAGCCTACTGAGGTACTCCTCCTGTCGAGTACCGCGGGTTTGCTGCCAACTACCAGGCGCTCCGTCCGCCGTGGGTCTGCCGCCAAATACCGGGCGCTCCGTCCACTGGGCTAGTCGACTCACTCCAAGTCGAGTCGGTCAAGCAGTCGTCAGGTCTCAGCCGGCTACACGGTCTCCGTACTCTGCACGCTCGTCTCCGGGAGGGTCCGCTCCACGAGCTACTGGTCGATACTCCAAGTATCACAAGGTTCCGCGAATAAGTGTCTCAAAGGACCGTCTCGTCACAGGGGTCTCAACGCAACAGACGGCGCGTCGAACGGACGCCCGGTCTGTGAGTTATTAGCCTTTTCGTCCCAGGGGCCCGGTTGGTTTCGAGTGCGAACCAATCCCGGCCGTATCACAACTGTACCCGAAACTCGGGCGAAGGATACCAAAAGTTTCGTATCGTAAACAGGAACTCAACGCAACAGACGGTGCATCGATCGGACGCCCGGTCTGAGAGTTATTGGCATTTTCGTCTCCGGGGCCCGGTTGTTTTTTAAGGCAAAACCAACCCGACCGTACTCCACCTGCGTCCAAACCTCGGGCGGAGTATGCCAAAAGATCCGTCTCACTAAGAGGAACACAAAACAGCTGACGGCACGTCAATCGGACGTCCGTAGCTCAAGATATGAGCGTTTCCGCTCCGAAGGCCCGGTTGGTTTCGTGAACGAACCAACCCGGCCGAACTCAAAGTAAACCGAAACCTTGAGTGCGATATACCGAAATGACCGTCTCGATCCAAGGATCGCGTTGCCGCAGACGGTTCGTCATTCGGAGGTCCGAGGCTCAAGTTATGAGCAAAAGACCGAAACAGGTTCAAAACGGGGGGTCCGGGTCCGGGCCGACCCGGCCCGACCCCCCCCCCCTGGGCGGCGCGGCGGCGCGGGGCGCCGCGGCGGCTCGAGGTGCTGCGAGGAGCCGCACGCGGGGGCAATCAAGCCCCTGTTTCTTGGAGTGGCGGCGCAGCTATGCCGCGCCGCTTTGTCAAACAACGGCCCCCCTCCTGGGGGTCCGCTTCATAAAAAAAAACGGGGGGCCTCCTGCCCCCCCAAGGGAAACGCTCCCCCCTCATAAAGAGGGGGGTTTTAAGTGAAGGCCGGGGGATTAATTCCCCCGGTTTTAAAGACATCCGGCCGGCCAGCTGGCTGGCCGGTTTTCTCAAACGGGACCGGAATTTCCGGTCCCCTCCTTCGGCTTCCGACGCCGGCGGCCTGGCCGCCGGTCTTCTCTTCCGCCGCGGCCCGGAACCGGCCGCGGTCTCCTCGTCCCGCCGCGGCCCGGAACCGGCCGCGGTGTTCGTCGTCCGGCGCGGTGCGACGGCACCGCGCCCCTTCGCCGTGCCTTGATTCCTTTCAACGCGGCGCGACGACGTCGCGTTCTTGAAGTTTCTTCCTCGGCGTGGCGCGGCGGCGCCGCGTGAAACAATTGGACGATCAACCGCGTGGTGCGACAGCACCACGCCACTTGCTTCCACCTGCAAGAATAAACAAGAACGATGGAGGGGGGGTTCGGCCGTGTTCATGCGGTCCGGCCCCCCCACGTTAAATAATAACACAACTTAAAATAATCAACATCCTCACGTTAGTTATACGAACCGCGAGCAAGAATGAAATAATTAAATATTAAATCAACAACCCCTACCTTGGTATAAGGTTCGAAGATTTATCTACGTTCCGCGGAAGACGATGTCGCGGAGGTCGGGCGTCGCGGTCGTCGTTCGTCAAATTCAACGACGAAGAGGCGCGTCCGAAGAGGCACGTCGTTGGCGAATCCTTGTACGCCGACGAAGGTTGTCCGAGGAAGGTGCGGTGTTCTCTCTCGTTGACACCGAAGACGAAGAAGAGCGGAGCGGCGTTCTTCGTTGGAACTTGAGCGTTCTCGATAGTCGCACGTTGACGGAGTCGTGGAATATCGGTGTCGATTCATTTGACGTCGGAGGAAGAGTCGTTGTCGATGGCGTTCGTCGCGGAAAAGATGATGCGGAAGAAGAACGTCACGTCGCGGATATGGCGTCGCGGAAAGACCGTGTTCTTCGGCGAAGAAGTTCTTCGTTGAAGAACGGCATTCTTCGTGTTCTTCGTCAAGGTTGAAGAAGAAAGAAAAGCTCTCAACCACTCCAATATGGCTAAGAGTTCTAACCCAACAAAATAAGACAAAGTCTTATTTTATTCACAAAAAGAATTTCAAAGGTTTGAAATTCAAATAAGAGATAACTCCACATTTATTAACTAGTTGTCATGTTAATTAAAGAGGGCTTAAGGGAGTTTGAGGGAAGATGAGAGGTTTAGGTTTCGTGTGGGCCCCACCACACTTAATCCTCTCAAGGGAGGTTAAGTGGGTGTGGGTCCCACCCCCAACTCCCTTTGAGAGGAGTTAACCTACAAAAAGTAAAATAAAAAGAATTCACACTTTTTATTCAACTTTTTTATAAATCTCCCAAAAACTAACTTTCAACCCGAAACAAACGCAACTCCCGAAAAGGTCTCTTTAAGAGAAAATCGGTGCTGTGAGTTCATCGGTGCCCTCGGATTTCAATTCCGAGCACCATATCAAAAGTTAGAATTACCCGCTCGTTCGTTCACTGAACGTACCCGAGCCAAACTTCAGAAATTAATTCCGGGCACTCCGGGCCTCGGAATCAGGTGCCGTCTGAAACCGCGCTCTTGTAAAATTCTAAAGAAAATTAAGAAAAAATTTCCCTTGAATTTTACGGGTCTTTACATTACTCCCACCTCAGGGCTTTACGTCCCCGTAAAGATACATCAAAAACTAGGGAAACAAAAGAGGGTACTGAGCACGCATCTGAGCCTCCCGCTCCCATGTGCTCTCCTGGAGATTCCCGTGCCGCCATCTGTTGCGCACAAGAGGAATCGATCGCCCATGTAGGACCCGCTCATGTCGATCCTCTATCTCCACCGGGACCTCCGTAAAAGTCGCCCCATCGTCAACGTCAAGCTCCCCATGGTCAAAGATGTGCGTCGGGTCGTGCACGTATCTCCTCAGCTGAGACACGTGGAAGACGTTGTGCACCCGGTGTAACTGAGGTGGTAGAGCCAGGCGATAAGCCACCTCACCAACCCTGCTGAGGACCTGGAAGGGTCCGATGAAGCGCGGAGATAACTTGTCGCCTCGGCCAAATCTCCGAATACCACGTCGAGGTGAGACCCGCAAGAAGACGTGGTCACCATCCTCAAACTCTAGTGGCCTCCGCCTCCTGTCAGCGTATGACTTCTGCCGGCTCTGTGCTGTCCTCATCCGCTCCAGGATGACATGGACCTCCTCTGACGTGGCCCGGACCATCTCTGGTCCCACAAGAGCTGCAAGATTTCTTCTTTGCCGATAAGAGAAACCTGGTCTCATCCCCTGGATGAACCACATTCTTTGCCTAAAACAGTCAATCCTAACATGGATGATACTAATCCATACCAAGGATGACGTCGTAAGGCCTCGACGCTAATACTAAGAGATCCAACCGTTACTCTCGCCTCCAAGGGTTGAGTCACACTGTCGGCATCAGTGTGTGGTAACTGGTCTCCTCCAGTAGATGTCTCACAAGTGAGGGTCAAGTCAACAGTCAACTGGAACCTCTTAGTAACATCACAAAAGAGGACAGGAATGAAAACATCACAAAGGATGCGTCTTTTATTATTGCAGCTCATAATACAAGACGCTACACAAAAGCAACATCAACATGGAACTAGAAGTACAAGGATGTATCCACTAGTTCTGCTCCTGTCTACCTGCTTTACTGTTGCTCAAGCATTTGTCGCTGCCTCAACCTCGGTGGCTCCCCCCAAGCCTGCGGATCGAGGAGTCGGACAGTCACGTGCCAGGTGACCCTTTCCGCGGCATGAGTAACACAACCTGCTCCTTGCACGGCTAGCTCTGTTCCCACTCCGGGTGCCCTGCACCACCGGTCCTAAAACCCGAGATCGCCCAACTGCTGGTCTGGTCCTCCTGGACCTCTGCATCATCTGTCTACTGCCCACAGATGACTCGGCTTCTGATCGAAAAACACGCGGCAAAGGCAGAATCTCCTGTACACGCTCGGGGTGTAGAGATACTGGCACAAACTCCACCCTGAAGAAGGTCTCGAAGTATTCCCATGCGAAGTCCATCTCATCGCAAAACTGTAACAAGTGGCTCCACCACCTACCTGCTGATGCCTGAAGGAGGCTGGTAGCAAAGATCACCATGAAGTCTGCCGGCCTCCTCACTAGCCTAAACACTCGTACCACTGCCTCCAGCCAGACCTCAGCCGCCTGCGGGTCCGTCTCTCCCCGGAACCTGGGTGGCCTCTGGCGCTGGAACTCGTGCAGCGCGCTCAAGCGTCGTGCATCGCCTACTGCTGGGGCTGGTGTCATCTGTGGCCCAACGTATGGTAGTACCGCTGGTGCCTCCGCTGGTGCCTCAACTGCAAGAGGGCCCTGTACCGAAGCCTCGTCGCTCGACAGACTGTCAGCACGCTCATCCCTCCGGGCTCTAGCTGGTCGTCTGAGAAAAGACATCCTGAAAGAAACAACGTAACACGATCAAACGATTATACCTGGTGAGCTGACCTGGTTTGAGCTGTTTTAAGGGGAAAAACCTTTGAAAACACACACGCAATCAGTGTTTTCGTGCACAAAGTCGGAAATCAGTTGTCAGGGTCCTGGTGTATGGATACGTCGGCCGCCCGCACCAACACTGGACTCCCTGAACTGAAAACCACACTCGGTACCCTTAACACTATTGCTTCACAGAAAGAAAGATCAGAGTCTGCGGTAGAACCGACCACCTCTGATACCAATTTGTCACGACCCGCCCTCGGGGTCCGTGCCGTGACTACCCCAAGCCCGCCTTCCATAGGCCAGGGGATGGCGACTAGCACCAAGGCGTAAATCCCGGTAAAAAGGGAAGGCATTTCCTTTGTAAAGTAAACAAACACCACAGAGTAAGCAAGCGGAAAGTAACACTAAGAAAAAACAGAGTACAACTAAAAGTGCGGAAAGTAAAAAAAGGGGCCGGAAATACAAGCCCAACTGTAAAGTACAACTCGAAAGGGAAAACAGCAACTGAAAAGTAAAGCTGCTACGCCGAGCTGACCACTGGAAATCCCACCTGAAGGGTGGGTACAGATTGCTCCTCTGCTCCTCGGGTCCCGCCGTCTGCTCCGAGTATGTCCCGCCCAGTGGTCTGCCTCTGAGTACCGCCTCGTCGTATAGTCCACCTCCAGGTACCGTCCAGTCCTCGAACACTCGGCCTCTGTCAGTACTGGCCGTCGTCTGCAACCAACACAACGAGGTGCGGGCATAGCCCGTGCAGGGGTGAGTATAACGATACTCAGTAGGGACCCCGAGACCCTCAAGGTCTCACTAAAACCAACAAGGATAACCACAAGAAGATCACAACAGATAAACTCTACTTAGGTATATGCCCATACATATACCTAAGTTATCAAGTAACCCATCTCAGTCATGAGGAAACACAAGGATCATGAGATCAACGGATAACCACTACCCAGGTATATGCCCATACATATACCTAAGTTATCAAGTAACCCATCTCAATCATGAGGAAACACAAAGGTCAAAAGTCTCAGCTCAAACCAGGATTTTTATTATCGAAACTGTAACTGCTGAAGAGCTCCGTCTCTAGAGTGTACAGTGGTCCTGTCACGACTCCGAGGTACTGCTCAATAACCTAAGACTGCTGAAGTACTCCTCCTGTCGAGTACTGCGGGTCTGCTGCCAACTACCGGGCGCTCCGTCCGCTGAGGGTCTGCTGCCAAATACCGGGCGCTACCCAGATAGCCTACTGAGGTACTCCTCCTGCCGAGTACCGCGGGTTTGCTGCCAACTACCAGGCGCTCCGTCCGCCGTGGGTCTGCCGCCAAATACCGGGCGCTCTGTCCACTGGGCTAGTCGACTCACTCCAAGTCGAGTCGGTCAAGCAGTCGTCAGGTCTCAGCCGGCTACACGGTCTCCGTACTCTGCACGCTCGTCTCCGGGAGGGTCCGCTCCACGATCTACTGGTCGATACTCCAAGTATCACAAGGTTCCGCGAAGAAGTGTCTCAAAGGACCGTCTCGTCACAGGGGTCTCAACGCAACAGACGGCGCGTCGAACGGACGCCCGGTCTGTGAGTTATTAGCCTTTTCGTCCCAGGGGCCCGGTTGGTTTCGAGTGCGAACCAATCCTGGCCGTATCACAACTGTACCCGAAACTCGGGCGAAGGATACCAAAAGTTCCGTATCGTAAACAGGAACTCAACGCAACAGACGGTGCGTCGATCGGACGCCCGGTCTGAGAGTTATTGACATTTTCGTCTCCGGGGCCCGGTTGGTTTTTAAGGCAAAACCAACCCGACCGTACTCCACCTGCGTCCAAACCTCGGGCGGAGTATGCCAAAAGATCCGTCTCACTAAGAGGAACACAAAACAGCTGACGACACGTCAATCGGACGTCCGTAGCTCAAGATATGAGCGTTTCCGCTCCGAAGGCCCGGTTGGTTTCGTGAACGAACCAACCCGGCCGAACTCAAAGTAAACCGAAACCTTGAGTGCGATATACCGAAATGACCGTCCCAATCCAAGGATCGCGTTGCCGCAGACGGTTCGTCATTCGGAGGTCCGAGGCTCAAGTTATGAGCAAAAGACCGAAACAGGTTCAAAACGGGGGGTCCGGGTCCGGGCCGACCCGGCCCGACCCCCCCCTGGGCGGCGCGGCGGCCGGCGGCGGCGCGGGGTGCCGCGGCGGCTCGGGGTGCCGCGAGGAGCCGCACACGGGTGCAATCAAGCCCCCATTTCTTGGAGTGGCGGCGCGGCTATGCCGCGCCGCTTTGTCAAACAACGGCCCCCCTCCTGGGGGCCCGCTTCCTAAAAAAAACGGGGGGCCTCCTGCCCCCCCAAGGGAAACGCTCCCCCCTCATAAAGAGGGGGGTTTTAAGTGAAGGCCGGGGGATTAATTCCCCCGGTTTTAAAGACATCCGGCCGGCCAGCTGGCCGGCCGGTTTTCTCAAACGGGACCGGAATTTCCGGTCCCCTCCTTCGGCTTCCGACGCCGGCGGCCCGGCCGCCGGTCTTCTCTTCCGCCGCGGCCCGGAACCGGCCGCGGTCTCCTCGTCCCGCCGCGGCCCGGAACCGGCCGCGGTGTTCGTCGTCCGGCGCGGTGCGACGACACCGCGCCCCTTCGCCGTGCCTTGATTCCTTTCAACGCGGCGCGACGACGTCGCGTTCTTGAAGTTTCTTCCTCGGCGTGGCGCGACGGCGCCGCGTGAAACAATTGCACAATCAACCGCGTGGTGCGACAACACCACGCCACTTGCTTCCACCCGCAAGAATAAACAAGAACGATGGAGGGGGGGTTCGGCCGTGTTCATGCGGTCCGGCCCCCTCACGTTAAATAATAACACAACTTAAAATAATCAACATCCCCACGTTAGTTATACGAACCACGAGCAAGAATGAAATAATTAAATATTAAATCAACAACCCCTACCTTGGTATAAGGTTCGAAGATTTATCTACGTTCCGCGGAAGACGACGTCGCGGAGGTCAGGCGTCGCGGTCGTCGTTCATCAAATTCAACGACGAAGAGGCGCGTCCGAAGAGGCACGTCGTTGGCGAATCCTTGTACGCCGACGAAGGTTGTCCGAGGAAGGTGCGGTGTTCTCTCTCGTTGACACCGAAGACGAAGAAGAGCGGAGCGGTGTTCTTCGTCGGAACTTGAGCGTTCTCGATAGTCGCACGTTGACGGAGTCGTGGAATATCGGTGTCGATTCCTTTGACGTCGGAGGAAGAGTCGTTGTCGATGGCGTTCGTCGCGGAAAAGATGATGCGGAAGAAGAACGTCACGTCGCGGATATGGCGTCGCGGAAAGACCGTGTTCTTCGGCGAAGAAGTTCTTCGTTGAAGAACGGCGTTCTTCGTGTTCTTCGTCAAGGTTGAAGAAGAAAGAAAAGCTTTCAACCACTCCAAGATGGCTAAGAGTTCTAACCCAACAAAATAAGACAAAGTCTTATTTTATTCACAAAAAGAATTTCAAAGGTTTGAAATTCAAATAAGAGATAACTCCACATTTATTAACTAGTTGTCATGTTAATTAAAGAGGGGTTAAGGGAGTTTGAGGGAAGATGAGAGGTTTAGGTTTCGTGTGGGCCCCACCACACTTAATCCTCTCAAGGGAGGTTAAGTGGGTGTGGGTCCCACCCCCAACTCCCTTTGAGAGGAGTTAACCTACAAAAAGTTAAATAAAAAGAATTCACACTTTTTATTCAACTTTTTTATAAATCTCCCAAAAACTAACTTTCAACCCGAAACAAACGCAACTCCCGAAAAGGTCTCTTTAAGAGAAAATCGGCGCTGCGAGTTCATCGGTGCCCTCAGATTTCAATTCCGAGCACCATATCAAAAGTTAGAATTACCCGCTCGTTCGTTCACTGAACGTACCCGAGCCAAACTTTAGAAATTAATTCCAGGCACTCCGGGCCTCGGAATCAGGTGCCGTCTGAAACCGCGCTCTTGTAAAATTCTAAAGAAAATTAAGAAAAAATTTCCCTTGAATTTTACGGGTCTTTACAGAGGATTCCGGCGTTGAGTCGGCGAGCTCAACGAATCAAGAACAACAGATTTAAATTATTAATATTTAAATCTGTGTTTCGTTTAAAACCAAAGAAAAGAACTTGAGAGGAAATCCGAAAGCACTCACCTCGAATGGTCGGTGATCGGAGATCGGAAGAGCGTCTCGGGCGAAGGCGTCGTCGATTTCCGGGTTCGGCGTTCTTCGCGTTCTTCGCGTTCTTCGCGAGGGATAAGAAGTTGCGAGGGTTCTCCCAAATCTTCTCAAGTGCAAATAACCAGAGGTTAAGCGTTGGTCTTATTTTATTATTACGCCAACGAATTTGAAAAACTGGTTAAGAAACGATCCATCAATTCGTTGAATTAATTCAACGAAAGAAACGACCCATTTAATTCACGAAAGAAACAGCCCATTTAATTCACGAAATAAACCGCCCAATTAAATGGTCTGTTAAGAATTTAGAAAACGCGTCGGTTGACTTTCATTAATACGGGTTTTCACGGGTGCGTTTCTTAGCGGAAAGAAACGGCGGGGCTCATGCGGGCCCCACCTCACAAATATCCTACCAAGGGGGTAGGATATTTCTGGATAGCATCCTATCCAGTTCAACTCAGTTCAAGCCTCCTTTAAGTGGCTTCAAGTGGCTTCCAAGTGGCTTAAGTGAAATAAAATAAAGCTGTGGCAAAATTATTTTATTTCTTAACTTTAAGCCCGAAAATTAAAAACCACACCCGAGCAAACGCAACTCCGGAAGAGGCGTTCCTAAGAGAATACCGGCGCTGCGATTTCATCGGTGCCCTCAGAATTCGATTCCGGGCAACAGTTCAAAAGTTAGAAAAACCCGCTCGTCCGTTCACTGAACGTACCCGAGCCAAACTTCAGAAAATGATTCCGGGCACACCGGGCCTCGGAATCAGGCACCGTCAGAAACTGCGTTCTTGTAAAATTCCAAAGAAAATTAAGAAAAAAATTTCCTTGAAATTTACGGGTCTTTACAGTCATTTTTGAATTTGTTCTTCATATGAGAGTTTCCTACAAATGGCTATTATGAGTGAGGGAAGATGGACCTCTATGGGTAGCACTACCTCAGTCCTATACACCAATGAGTATAGATTCTCTTTTGTAGTAGTACGCGTGGTGGTACAGTAGGCCCATAAAGAATGGAGGAGTTCTTTCTGGCCAAAAATTATTATCCCCATTCACCATATTTTGGAGTACGTTTCATAGGGTCTTATTTAAGGCCTCTATATATCCATTTGATATCGCATTATAGTGAGACGAGTAATTGGATTCGATTTTATAATCCTGGTATATATTCTTCAGCTCTAGAGAATAGAAGATGGTTCCATTGGCCATCAATATCATGTGAGGGACTCTGAACATAGTGATGATGTGGGACTTTATGAATTTGATGATATTCTTCATTTTGACTTCCTTGAGGGGTATCGCCTCTACCCATATGGATAAGAATCCAGTAGTAGTATGGATGTACTTGAATTGCTTTGATATGGTTGAGGGATATGACCCCATGACATCCATCCCCCAAATGGTGAATGTCCAAGAATATTTGGCTATATACAGTAACTTCGGTGGTTGATGGATGAATTTTTCATGAATTAGGCATGAATAACATTTTCTAGTGAATTCCACATTGTCTTGTATGCTGGTCTTCTAATAATACCCCATCAATTTGATATGGTGAGAGATCCTAGCTCCATATTTGTGGGCACTATAGGAGCCTACGTGGACTTCTTCCACGATAGCGAGGATTTCTCCTTATGTTATACACCTGATGAGAATTTCATTGAAAAACCAATAGTATAGGATTTTTATATAATTTGGACCATCCTGTAAGGTGAAGTTTTCTCCCTAGCACCGATTTTTTTCCTTTCTAGTGTGATCAATTGGGGGAGTTCCATCCCAAAGATAGCTAATTATGGGATCCATCTACCCAAAGGAAATCACTGGGGCGTCACGTTCTGGGGAGGTGTTGACCTAGATGATCTATTTCACATCACATACGATGATCGATGAGACCATTCATCAATGTGTTATGAATTTGATTGCTTCCCCCTCATTAGGGTCATCTAGGATGGCTGCTGCATTAACCAATGCATTGGAATGAGTATTCTATGATCGATGGATATAAATTAATGTGGGATCAAAGGGGAAATCCACCCTTAGTCCTCCAAAATTGACATTGAGGGGGGACAGTTCTTCCTTCTTGATGGAATATTCTCCATTGATCTACTTTATCACCAGTTTTGAATCCCCTTTGATGTTCTGGTAGGATATGTGCAGCAATAAACGTAGCTCCAAACTAGCAATGTGGGCTCAATATTTAGCCTCATTGTTCATACAGACTTCAAATAATGAGAAAGAGTAGGGAAGAACTACTTTTTCTGGAGAAAAAAATATAACCCCTAGACCAACACGATTGAGATTTGGGTTTTCCATTATTGTTCCTATAGGACTCTGAGAGGCTCCATAAAAATACATCTCCCATGTCTGGGGAGTGTCGTGGGAATATAAGACCCCTACATTTGGGATCTCGGTTTCCTTCGATGTATTTTATGGAGTGGGATGTACTACCCAGAAGTCATCTAGTGATTTCCCTTTTACAGAATTTTGGGATATGATCTGGATGTCATATTTCTACAGAATGATCGCCCATAAATCCAAGAACCCAATCAACATAGGGTATCCAAGGATGTACTTGAGTGTGTTGATATGAGAGACTAGGTGGACCTTGTGGTGCTGAAAGTAATGCCTTATCTTTTTCACTATGAAAATGAGCGAAAGGCAGTTCTTTTCGACATTAGAATATCTGGTCTCGATACCCAGCATGATCTTGCTAAGGTAGTAAAGACAATTCTCACTCCCCGCATCATTCTTATGTGCGATGAGGGAACCCGGTGAGTGTTCCGTGGTTACCACATATAAGATGAGTGGACTCCCTTCCACCATAGGCATCAAGACTGGTGGGCATAATAGATAATTCTTTATTTTTTTAAAATCTTTTTGAAACTCTTCATCCAATTGGTAGGTGGCACCCTTCTTCATTACCTCATGAAGGGGAGGGATTTTCCGCCCAGGTTGGCTATGAATCTTGAAATTTAGGCAATGTTCCCTTAGAACCCCCTTAGTTATTTCAGATTCCTAGGGGTGACATTTCTAGGATAGAACTAGTCTTCTCCAAGTATACCTTGATACCATGGTGGAGTACCACAAAATTTAGAAATTTACCTGATGTTACCCCAAAATCACACTTTACCATATTCAACTTTATACTATGCTGTCAAAAATTGTCGAAGATTTCTTGGAGATCTGTGAAGTGATCATATTGATATCAAGATTTGATTTCCAGGTCATTGACATAAAAATCATCAATCCTTCCCAATATTAGATTAATTATGTGATTCATGGGGAACTAATATGTGGAACTGATATTCTTTAATATGAAGGGCATGAACTGGTAGTAGAAGATTCCCTAGGGTGCCCTGAAGGCAATGTCTTCTTCATCCTCAGGGACCATCTTGATCTGATAAAACCCCGAGTACCCATCCATGAAGGAAAGGGATTAGAATATAGTAGTTTCATCAATCAATAGTTTTGTGATAGATAATGAGAAGTCATCCTTCATGAAATAATAATTAAGGTTTGTGAAATCAATGCAGACCCTATTCTGCCCATTCATTTTTCTTAATGAGGATGATGTTGGAAATCCATTTCCCGTATTTCAATTCTAAAAAAAGTTGTATTTGATCAACTTGTCGACTTTCACCTCCTCATTTGTGGCATAATAGGGGTGCATCTTTCTGGATACCTTCTTGAAGCCTCGATGCTCTTCTGGTAGTCCATGACGGTGCGTAGCCACATCGGGATTCAACCAGGGAATTTCTGCATAGTTCCATGCAAACAAATATCAGTGTTTCTTTAGTAATGTGATATACATCTCCTTATCTTCCAGGGGCATGGCAGTTATAATCAAGGTAGGATGTGGGTCTTCCTCTGTCCCTAGGTTTATCTGCTATAGCTCCTTTATAGCGGCTGAAACACCTTCATTGAATGTTGGAGGGGTGTTTTCGAGATCATCTTAGACTTATTACATTTTTTAGTATGTAGGGAAATTTTATATGAGGATTGTAGTTTGGGGGACTCTCCATCACTATCATGGTTAGGGTGGTCATTAGAAGAAATATCATCATCTCTTGTAATCTGATTTGTGGCAGAGAGATACTGAAGTTGATTGTTTCTAAGGATAGGAGAGGCCTGGACCTCTAGGACTGGGTCTACTATTTTGACCATGTTTATGGGGAACACACAATCCTCATCGTGCATGATCCATGGATTTATAGGGGTGGTCCATAAACCAATGGGGGAGACAACCTGTATAATATCATCTGCCATCGGCTTCATGCCTCCCTTCTTGTAGAAGTGTTCTTCATCATATATGGTTTTGCAAGTGTCAAAGGGGGGATTGTCTTCATGAAGTATACTGACCTCTCCATTGATGGGGTACTTCAAACATTGATGGAATATTGATGGTACCACTAAGTGGCTATAAAGCCAGGGTCCTCCAAGAAAGGCATTAAATGAAGTGTCTTGCTAGATAACAATGAACTTGACATCAGATGTGAGCTCCCCAAATTGGGGCTCTAGCTTAATCTTTTCAAGGGGCCTTTTTCTCAAACTTATCATACCCTTGAATGGTCAGATTTGAAGGGGTTCATTCCCCTTTTCTATACACCAAATGTCAAAATGTTTGAGTTCAGATGATATTGATCCCAGATCCATTGTCGATCAAAACTCTTTGAAAGTCGACATTATTGATTTTTTCTAAGACATACAAGGGTCTAATGTGTCCCTAGATAGATTCCTCTTGATCTTGACCAATGAATGAGATGGTGACATGACAACCTAAGGACATGGAATCTACTCGATAGACCTTGACTACAACAAATTTTGTGTCAAATTACTGTGGGCTTCAGAGGTATTGAACAAGTGCCTCCCTAAGTTCTTTTGAAATATGAATCACATCAAGGATTGAGATATTGGATGGGGATGTGACTAACTATTTCAGAAAATCATAATTTTTCACTAGAGGGATCCGTTTCTGAGAATGAGGATGCTCTAATGCATATGGATCAGGAGATAGGGAGGATGAGGTTGATGGACCTAGGACTTTCTCAAAGGATGAGTGAGTTTCTGACATCATTGGAATAGGTTGCACCAGACTTCCCTGTTTACTGGCTTGATCATGTTGAACCCTCATTATGCAGCTATGCAAGACAATTGGGTGAGGGTGACTACTGGAGGGGTCTTAGACACCTCCCTAACTCATTTGATGCTGCTGGAGTGCTTGTTCATGAGTCCCAGCTGTATATGTGTTTCTTGTGGGGATATGACCAGGATACTGACCCTGGCCATATCTGTGTTGTCCCCTATATCATCGGATTTAGTGAATGCGCCCTCCTGTTCCCCTTTTGTATGCAAGAAAACCGCACTCAGGGTTGTACTCATCATCTAAGAATGGGTCTGTCAAGTGTATTATGTTGATGGTATATAATATGATCTCTTTTCCTGATGAGGATTCCGTTTGGTGGGGTGGTTCCCGGGATGCAGAAGTTGTAGAGAAGAAATCTACTGGAGTTAGAGTCATATTTGGAGCATAATATGAATCTTCCTTCTCTCTTGATTCCTACTTCCATTGGTCATGACCACCCTTGGGAGGTACCCCATACTTCTCCTTTTTGGGTGGTGGAAATATTGTTTTTTTCATGAATATTCCTTGAGGGATCCATGGGGTCGATCAACTGTTTTACGAGTCATTTAGTTTTCAAACATCTATACCCTCCAAATAGAAAATTTCTGCTATCCTTCCTCTTCCTCTGACTTGGAAATGGTTTTGCAAGCCACTTGTTCTCAAGAATCATCTAATTTCACCTGTAAGGAGTGAACCATGCCTTGAAGTATGTCCTTAAAGACAAAAATGTTCTTGATATTATGACCAAACCTTTTATAGAAAGGGAAATAGTCAGGATGATCGGCGAGGTTGACTTCATCAGGCTTCCTGGGCTATAGAAGGAGCAGTTTGTTGTCAATGTATTCCAAGATATAGCCTAGGACTCTCATATTAGATGGATTACACCTTGTTCATTCATTCCTAAAATCGTGTGTGGACTTGGTTTCTCTATGTTTCCAGACAAGGGTGATTATGCGGCTTTCATCGGTCAAAAGGAGGTAATGGAGGTTCGAATCTTGACTGGGTTCTTGGATTCTTGCGGTCTTGTGGGAGACAACTACATCTTCTTCTCTTCCTAAATTTTTTCCTTGTGTTGTGAGTGTTGGATGTGGCTTGGACCAGTTTTGTTGAATAGCCTCTTCAAGATGCTGTACTATTTCAGAAAACTCTCTGAATCCACCATGATATTTCATGTGGATTAGGGGTGTCTGTAACTCATTCCTTGTATTTTTATCACAGATCTCCAGTAGTTTTTCCCATGAGAGAGGGATTCTGAGTGAATAGGTCAGACCCTTCCACCTTGCTATGAAGTCAGACACCATCTCATTCTCACACTGATTTCATTTCATCAGGTTGATGATCATCATCTTCCTCAGTGTTGATATGAATTTTTAAAGTAATAGATGATGAAGTTCTTCATATCCCGTGATATAACCTATAGGCACACTGTTATACCAGATGAACTATGTCACTGTTAGTGTTTGTATGAAACACCCCAGCTTGGTTGCCTCATACTGATCCCAAGGGCCCATCTTCTGCCCACATTAAGACACAGAGTGTGTGACATGCTGATCAGGATCGCCTACACCCTTAAAGGTGTAAAATGTATGATTTTCAAAGTTGGTTGGAGGTAGGTTATTGTCTACCCAGTCATGATATGGCTTATTTTCATGCTACACTAGCATTCATCACCCTTCCATGGATTATATCTGAGTAGCCAGGGATTCAATGGTAGTGAGAAACGTTTGAGGTTCTATTGTTTGATCCACCTCCCATTCATAGGGAGATGTTTGATAAGGTGGTCCCACTTTCATTTCCTGCTAATCCTTTATTTTTCCCGTGACCAAGGAATTACACTGTCAAGGGATAAGTTGTCTCCACAGTAGGGGGAAGTCCTGATCATTCCCAGATTCCTTGTTTATATGGATAGGTTTCCTAGCCCCAAATCCAATCTGGTATTAATATGATTCTTTGGTTGGAGGATCAACCATAAGATGAAGAATATTAACCTCTACCTAGAGATGATACCCATCCGGAATATTTCCCCTTAGTAGCTCCTCATTGAGCTAATAGAGAGCTCAAATTTCACTCTCATATTATGAAAAATTCTCTTACGAATATGGAAACCTAGGTATGGTTGCTTCTTTACCTTTATATTTAGATATGTTCATTGAGGAGGTGGAAACTCATTATTTGGTGGTACCAAATTCTTGAGCCTTCTTTGATTCCGGGTGCACGAACCCTCATTTGGTGCATCCAAATCTCCTTCCTCCTGGGGGATTTATTCCCTATTGTGACCCTCTACATCCGGATCTTGATCCATTTCCACCATTTTAATAGTGATGACATTCACAAAAGAATATCAAGCAATGGGGGTTGTTCCATTGAATTCCACAAGGTAAGCTAGTTCAATAAGGCTTTTATTAGGGTTGTTATTCAAACCCTAGACTTATAGGGACGTTTTGTCTTATGACCTTGGTGGGGAATGATTTCGTTCACCATACACTCCTCTCCTCTTAGTTTATTAATGGTGACCATGAGGGAATTTCTTATCGTAATTGAAAAATGAGTTCTAACCAATAGATGTTTGTCTTTGTAGTGGGAGGAATTGGTGGGACATTGACCATTGATCTCTTCCTCCCAACCTAGAGAATACTGATTCCTTATGTGGTGCTAATAATGATAAAAATTCCCACATCCCTGTGGGATGGGGTTTATCTGGGGATTTCATTAGACATGAATATGTAGCGGTCCCAATCCCATTGGGGTTGAGGCGATCTAGAATCCCCATCGATGCCGCCCATCCCTTTTCATGGGATAATGAATATGGAGTTGGCCATTGAGATATAAATTACACCATCCCTATGGTATGGGGTTTTCTTGTGATTTTTACAAGCACATATTGAATTTTCTTGGGAAATGATGACCTGAGGGGTGAGGGCAGTGGAAAATGTTATCCAAGTCCATGGGGTAGTGTCCATTCCTAGATGACCACTTTGGAAGCTGCTACTGTGGTCTCTATGAAGTGGTGCAGTTGTTCTTATGTGAGAGTTGGGTGCGATGGCAGCCCCCCACAAGGATTGTTCCTTGTGGGTAGTTGTCCAGGTGATCAAAACTTTGATCTCCATGTTCGGAACTTCCTCTTATTATCTTGAGGGGAACAATTTGTTGTTCTGTTGGCTATCCTCTCTCCCTTTCTAAGATGTATATAAATTATTGTAGCGGAGGAAGTTTGTTGCAGCGACCAACTTGCCCGAGCATTTCCGGGTCCCCTGAATTTGTTGGAGGCTATAACATTATAGGATGCTGTTTCTGAGGGGATCTTCTATTCCTGGGGATCTATAAAATGTAATTCTCCATACTGTCCTCATACTCAAATTTGGATGCCTGAAGTAGATTCGTAGATCATTTGCCTAACTAGCATGATACAATTTTGGTGATCATGTTGCAAATTTGTGCTGTGATTTTATGGTTTTGAATCTTGGACCATGGAGATAGTAGATAGGTCGGGTGGTAATTAGAGCATCCTAATGTTCTGAAGGTGACACTCATATCCTGGATAAGGGAGATGCTGATCCTTCGGTCTTTGATGAGTATCCCACATATTATGGTGTAGATAAGGAATTAACTCCTTTTCTAGCTCATTATGGATCTTATAGCTAGAAGTAGTGAGGGGAAAAACATGATGGGGAGGTATTTTATGGATAAATCTATCCATATTTCAATTTAATACACTTCTTCTTCAGACATACACTCCTCCATCTGGTCAGACCATAGAATATGAATCTGATAGTCACTTGCTGACGGGAGTGTAGTGCTGTTAGATTCAGATGGGGAACTATATACAGTTGAAGCTAGTGTTTTGAGCACCCCTATATAAAAAGGTGTCAGTGTTTGGTTCAACTCTATATAAATAGGTTTTTGAAAAATGGGGGGAATGTATTTAACATCAGAGATATCTCCATGGGGAGGCTGACCACAGTGGATGTCCGGAGTAGAATACATGCGATCCATCTACACATTACCATGAGGAGGAATATCGCGGTAATGAAATTATCCTACTTCCACTTCAATAGAAGTGTCAATAGACCTTTGTGATGTTAAGAGTGTGTCTTGAACATCCTCAAGGACACTAGCATTGAGGAGATTATAAATATGAGTCATGTTCTATGTTGTGGTCTGAGTATGACAACCTTCCTTTCACAGTTGTGTAGGGATATGGGCCTTCTATATAGTGGTTGCCATAATTTGTCTATAACCACCTAGTGTTGTGGGGATATGAAACCACTACTAAGGAGATGTTGGAATATATCAATAAGTTGCCTCATTATCGACAGGGATATGAGCCTGTCCTGAGGCTTGTGCCACTCTCACTTGATGAGCCTCAGTCAAGATGAGGGTATGGGCCCGATCTTGATCAATTGTGATATGCTATTGGTATTTTTTGGAAGAAGTGTGAGCATTCCTCAAGGTGTGTTCCACTCTCACCTGGTTGATACTAGTTGGATCATAAATACATTCTTGGTCCAAATATGCATTCCCTACCAGAATATGCTCTCAGAACTCCAAAATGGGAGAAGGAATATGAGCCTCCTCTTGTATTTTCTTAGAATTATGTCGGCTCAATAGTCAGTTGGTGGAAGTAGTAATATGATCCTTTGTTCTATGATTTGTTGGAGTATTCTGAGCATATTCACTGCCAGAAATATGATCCTATCCCAAGGCTTGTTCCACTATACCATGGTTAGCCTCAACCAGAATGGGTATATGGGCCCAATCCAAAGACTCCAGATTAGGCCTCAAGACTTCTTTGACAAGCATGTGCCCCTGTCCCAAGGCATGTTCCATTCTCACCTGCCAGGCCTTAGTGGGATCAAGATTATGAGCCCAGTATTATGACTTTCCCTTCATCAAGATATGTCGATAATCCTCTTGGGTGGGATTAAGAATGTGTGTTTTCTCTAGTACAACAACTTGATCATGATGATCAGAGTGTTGATTTGACTTAGCTATAGAGATAAGAGTATTCACTTATCTATTAATCTACAGCAATGACGAAATATTCGAGTGGAGTTATTTAGATGTTTCTAAGATGTATTGGAATTTTAGTAAAGTGTGTGTGGGGATATAATCCCACATGTTTTGAATCTCCATAACCTGCTGACACATATCTTATATTGAAGCATGGATTTGTACCCACTTCTTCCATCCATGCCCCATCGGGATGTGCCGATGGGCTTTGTTCATGAGGGTAGAAGTATAATCCTCCCCCATGTTTGATACATGAATATTCCCATATAATTATTTTTAGTGAGAAAAGATATGAGACTGCTAGATGGTCCATACCAAAGTATTCTATCTGGCACTATCAGTAGAAGTGAGGATTGTATCCCTTTCCTGGGTAACCAATATATTCCTTCTCCAATAAGTCTTCCTTCGTAAAGCCTGTTCATATGTGTACAAGGGGGATTTCTGTTTGGGGGAACCCTTAGCAGGCGACTAAAAGTTACCAACATGATGATGCCGGAGATGATGATTATCAGGTTCCCTCCTTGGCAGTGCCTGAACCGTGGGGAAACCAGATTCATCCCCCTGATCCACCTTCATCAGGTATATAAGGTGGCAACTATCTTACTCTAGGGATAGGTTCCCTAAGCTATTGGTCATGGTTATGGGGACCACTAGTTTAGTGGAAACCTTCATCGAGAAACATGGACCCGCCAACTACTGCTTTTGTAGAATCTCACGAGAAGTTTCCCTAGTCGGGATTGTACCATATTAGCATTACTCCTGAATCATCATGTTTTCTACCTGTTGCTGGATTCATTTGGCAGGTGATACCATTTTACGAATCATGGGGGTCACGGTATTGGATGATGTATGGGAAGGATTACTATAAGATGAATACATTCTCTTAGATCAGGAGTCTTAAATCTTGTAGACAATAAGGAACAAGGCCACTAATTAGTGCTATATCATCGGAATAATAATGATCAATCATATATGCATGGTTACCACAATTGTACTTTATTCTATTTCTATACATTCTTCTCATGTGGACTTTTCAACATGAGTATGGACTTACACGAATTTCAATTTTTTATGGTCTTACGACTTTCTTTGTATATAGTTTTCAAAGAAAAGTGGACTAAGAGGTTTATGCCGAGCCTATCAATGTTGTTTGCATAAAATGGGAAAGAAACATTTCTTGATGGATTATAACCAAATTTTCCATTATTAGAGGGATTCACATCAGATTCACCACTTTTGTTTACATAAGAGGGAAAATAGAATGGTCTGACATAATATAACCCGATCAATTTCTCATTTCAGAGTTTCACATCGGGTTCCCCATTTTTGTTTCGGGCAGGATTTTGTTTCATTGAATGGATTCTGCTCATTATGTTACCATTTTCTAATTTCCATGAAAATTTCATTGGTTCCCCTACCCATAGCTGTGCATGAGCCTACTTTCCAAAGGCTGGCGGCCATCTAGGTTTTTAGACCCAACAACTCTTAGGGACTCACATTGGTTGAGAGGATGGGAGGTCGGGCTCATCGAAACCTTGGGGGGGGGATATTTAATACTCTTGGACTCTCTTATAGATTTAATACATGGTCAAGAATCTCTCCCTAATCCTGATGTAGAATTGGTTACCCTAACAAAATGGCTATAGGTTAACTCTCTTTTACGTGCGGCAGACTATGATCTCTTTTGTGAATCCGTATATGAGGTTCTTCATCTTTTTCTAGTAATGAGTTGTCACTTTTATGCTAAAACCATATGTCCAAGTGTTTTGGGCTATTCTCCTTCTTGTGGAGTCAGTTGGTATTCTAAGGATGGGAATGATCCATTATGAGGTGTCCTATATATCTTGGTTTTTTTAGGAATCAAAACCTATGTAGTTCAGTTGATCTATGTAGTTTAACATTATGCAGTAAGGAATAATATGGGGATATCAAAATGAAAAATATTTGAGTTCATGTTTAGAAGAGACATCCTATGTATCCCATTTATAGTGGGAATCAGAGTTATCATTGTTATTTTTTGTTGGGACTTATGCACTTAGGATGACTCAGTAAATGGGTCTTTGATGCCTAATGAGGTGTTCATTGTATCCACCTAAGCCCACTTGAAAAATTATTGTTTTGAGAAACAAGGGGGAGTTCATGATCTACTTCATGGCATATCAATATGGGATCTACGTAGTGGGGTAGTCCTTGGGGTGTTTGATATGGAGCTCGAGCCTTTAAGGATGCATCCTATGTATCCCAGTTATGGCCGGAATCAGATTCCTCATAGTTATCCTAGAGATATTTAGGATTACACACTGAGGATACCCTGGTTAATGGGCCCCTTATCTGGAAGGTGTTTCATGACCCTATTGGCATGCCCTAGTGGTCTTCACGTGAGCTGGATCGACACATGTGGAGGGTGTCGTGAGAGCCATGGTGGTGTGGTCTGAGGGGTGTCACATGTCTCGGTTGAAACCTTGGGGGACATTGAAAGACAAGTCCGACATGTCCCAAGGGTGTCTCATCTCTTAGCAGACACCATGGGGGGACATTATAGGACCATGCTGCTATGTCAAGGGGGTAGACCGTGAGAGATGGATTGTCATGTCCAAATGTGTTGATGAGACTCAGCTGACATTAGTGGGCACCACTATGTGAGTCAGATGGTGCATCCTAAGGATGTCTCAAGTCTGGGGTGACAAACCTAAAGGGTTCACAGTATCCAAGTGGTTCCCACGAAGGGTCCTCAAGACTTGTCCTGACATATTTGGAGCATTCTGTATATCCCAGATGATATGTCGAAGGGATGTTGTGAGTTACTAGTAGCGTGACTTGGTACCATAATATATTCTTGATTGACACATGCGAAGCATGTGGAGGTCTATGACCATATCTTCTACCTGGGTATTCCACTTTGAATCCTTGTTTTTTCCCTTGTATTACAAGTTCCTTGGTATGGTACAATGTCAGTTTTTTTGGGTATCCCTTGATCTAGAGGACTTATGACATGGTCTTTTCATGTCTGACCATAATTCCTTCATGTGATCTTTTATTGATCACATGGATGGATTTTTTTCCTGGTGCATGATTGATCTAGCTGTCCACTGGTGTATTACTTGGAAGAAAATCAACCGGTCACATGATCAGATGTGTATAGAAGCCCAGAGTCTGACCACTGACATGCGTAATAGAAGTCTGGGTCCAAACATCTAGCATCCGATCAACCAATCAATTAACCAACCAACCCTTTTTTTGAGTTGGAGTAGAGAATTAATAGGCATATCCATCTACGTAATTGTCGATTTGTGCAGGGAATCTAGCACAATTTTAGGTTCGAGTCAACCTAGGGCATGGCGTTATGTGGTTTCGCGAGTCTTTGTAGTGGACCATGTCAAGGGCGCCGACTAATTTTCAATGGCTAGAAGTCCACCCATACATCATCATATTATTTTAGACTACCAAGGATGTGCACTTAGAAGGGCCTTTATATCTTCATGTTGACATGTCCAAGGGTCTTCGCGAGATCCAAATGATAGTTGGAAAGCATTCTCAAGTCCTTGGTTGGCTTGTCTTAGTGTCTCATGGGACCATGGCAAGTGTTCGCTAGGTGAATCAGATGCCCTTCAGTGACAGTGAACCCTTCTCTCCTTCTCCTTTCCTATCTCCTTCATTTTATGTGATGAAGGTCGGGAGTCACGTGAGATTGTACGTATGGTGATGAGAGTAATTCGTCTATTTTTTGGAGATGTGTCTTGTGACCAATATGGGTCGTACTATGGTCCCAGAGTATCCCATGTGAAAACCTATTTATTTTTCCTTAGAGCACCATAGAGCTTTCTGGACATGTGAAAGGTCTTCCGTGTGGTAAGGTTTATAGGCCAGTAGGACTTTTTGAGACAAGGAAGTCATGACACTGAGGTCTCACAATGTCTTGTGGATTCATCACATGTCTTTAAGCGACTACTAAGACCACTCACCTCCTCCCTTTTGATCTCTGTTGTTTTATGTTACAAGGGTTGGGAGGTATGTGAGTCTACTCATGTAATATTTGTGACTTTTATTCGATTTTATAGTGGTGTCTCGCATGACCAATGTGGATCATATGAGAGTGTGCATGTATTGTTGAAAAAACCATGCGTCTGCCCTTAGAGCACCTTGGGATTGTCCGAAGGTTTCCATGTGGTGTGGCGAATGAGCCAAAGGGGTTTCTTGTGGTGTACCAGACATGACATGGTGTGTCACATGTCTTCAGGGGCACCCCACATGTCCTTCAGTGACCGTGATCCCCTCTTGGCTCCTCCTAGTTATCTCCTTCATTCATTGTGACGAAGGCTCAGAGGTCTTGTGAGATGGATTGGGCATCATATAGGGATTTTATTTTTCCCATTGATGATTTTTTAGCATGATCTATGTTTCCACCAGAGGTCTCTTCCTTGGAATGTCACTTCCCTTGATTTTTGAAGGATTGCAGACAGTTTTTAGGTACTTTCCAATGACAAACCACACAGCCTGGGGGATGATTATCCATATTTCAGTGCTCGACCATTGGTGAATAAGGGTACTCGTTGTGGAGGGATCCATGACTCTTGATGTAGGCCAGACACCTTTCATGGAGACTTCTCATGACCTTATGATGGTCACTCAATCATAAGTCTTTAACCTAACTCTTCTTCCTTGCTATGATGGGGAAGATAATATCCACATTTGAATGTTTGTTCCTCTTTTTAATGGTTTTGTTGATACCTATTTGGCGGGTGTCAACACTATATTAGGAAAGACACCTAGTTCTATACACAACGTTGGTGTCATAATTTTCACATAATATCTTATTTAGGAGATATAAATATTATTTCTCACTAAATAAATATTTAATTGTTAGTAACCTTTAATCACCTGAATTTTAAGTAGCTCGCAAAATTACTAAAATATAACCCAAGGGTAATTTTTTTTGAGAATAATGGAACAAATATAATTTTTTTGAGGTTATTTTATATGATGAAATTAACATTTTTTAGGGACCCATGACTCCAAAACTGAAAAATGAGTTAATTCTCAACCATGAAATAAAACTAGGATACTTCATGAATATTAATAAATTAGTATTTTAATAATTTAAAAATAAATATATTATTATTAATGATCATTTTGTGTGATGAAAAATTTTGGAGAATAAATAGGATGAGAGTTATAAAGAGTTATAATCGAAGGCATTTACTCGTAATATATGAGTAAATGCATGCACACTCAAGAAGCTTCCTTGAGGGCGCTACAAAGTGGAATTTCCCAATAGTCACATATGATATGTTTGGGATAAATCCATACCTAAATAACTAAATGGTGAGTGAAACTCTATAGAATACTCATTTGTTAGTGAAATATATTTCTCAGTACACTAATATATATTATGTATATGAAAATGGGACATTATTTTAGTTGAATCACATTTAATAAAATTCATTATTAAAGGAATGTAAAACATGATACTCATCCAATAAAATAGATCGCTGTAGATAAATAAAATTATCATCATTAAAAATTAGTTTGAGATCAATCTTAGCATAAGAAGAAGCCTAATGTATGAAACTTCTTATACTTTTCACAAAAAATGAAAAGATATGAGATAAGAAAATTATATGTGTTAAAGTAACCTAGTCTTTATCAACCAACTGTTGAAGATTTTCAACACTTGAATCTGGATTATTATTAGAAGCATATAAAGATTCACTCATTGTTATCTTAAGTCTTGTTTTCATTAAAAAAAATCATTATATAATCAATGATGGGAATTTTTTGAAAAATTGAATGTGTTCAAGGAATGCTTACCCAATATTTTTAAAGTGTTAAGGATAGTTGAACCTGGAATATGATATATGGGTTTTGGAGTTGTGTTGAATATATGAGCGGGTAAAATTTCAAACTAAAAAAATAACAGTTAGTTGGAAAATCAAACACTATTTGATCATAATATCCTCTAAGTTCATTATAACATGAAGGTAATTCCAATAAGGATAGACATTGTTTAGATATGATGAAATTTTTCAAGACTTCTAAATGAGTTTAAGAAACTCTATAAAGATTTCAACTCAAGGATCAGTGATATCAAAATAAAATATTTGATTTTGATGGGTATATGAAAAAATGTATAATTTAAAATTATATAAATATACTAGAGTTCAAAATTAGAGAAATAATTCGTGGATCTTGTATTTTGTATTCAAATGACGATGCAAGAGATTGATGAATCATGGAATTGAATGAAAATACATTTAAAAATCTTAAATGTATCTAAATAAAGGATATTTATTTTACTTATGAATTCTCTTATTTGATAAGGTATGTTTTTTATTAACAAAGAGTTGTCATAAAAAAATGTGTTCAATACTACTGGTTTATAATTTATTAGATTCAATAACATACATGAAAAGAAAATTAGGAGGATAAAGTATTTTTTCTAGACGTTTGTTAAAATATGAGAGATATGATATGACCACCATGCGTGGAATATTTTAAATAATGATATTTTTTCAGGAAAATTCTCTAAAACACATAGAATACCATATGGTATATATAAACTATAGTGTGTTTGTTAAATATTCCCACTTAAGGGAATAAGTTACATTTCCCAACATAAAGGAGTTTGTGTGTCATTGAATAATATTCTTAAGAGAATATCACTAGTTAAAATATTATTTAAAATGAAACATTTGTAACATTAGTTATTTTCAACTAATGTTATAATTTTCTTAATGTATATTAGAATATAATAGATATAAAAACCTTAATAAAATGTTTTTTTATCAGTAATAATAAACATCATGTAAAAATGGTTTTTTTAATCAGTTATAAAATAATGGATGTAAAAAAATACTTTTGAACATAAGTTATTATAATAACTAATGTTGAGAATCTATAAAAAAAGGTTGAAATTTCAAGCGTAAGTCTTTTTTTTCAATTGTGCTACACTATTCAAATTTCTCTCATAATTTAAACCCTAATGCCTCTTTCTTAAATTGTGTGGGATTACAATCACCTCAATCCACCACAAACCACCGTAATTCATCTCTTTTGGGCTCTCTCTGCCTTCTTGTAGTTCTTTTAAACCCTAACCACTATTTCATTGATCGTGATAGCCTGCAATATTCTTAATCCACCCTCATTCATCATCAACCACTGCCATAAAGGTCTCTCTTCCTTCTTCTAATTCTCATTTTTTTCATCTTATGCTTCTCTAGTAGATTAATTTATATTGTTTTAGTTTTTTTTTAAATTAATTTCTTTTATATAGTTTACGTAGATGAAGTACTATATTTAATTATTTTAATGTTTGGGTTTTCCAATTATTTTGGTTTATTATTATTATTATTTTTATTATTTTTTAAATAAATTATTATAAATTATTATTATTTTAAAAAATAAATTTAAAAATAAATTTCAAAATATAGTAACATATTTTAAATACATATTTTTTTATAAATGATAATAAATCATTGTTTTATTAATGTATGATGAACAAGTGATTAATATAAAAATATAGTTGATGATTTTTTTAGAAATTTCAAAATAGAATAATCCAAATAAACATGTTTTTCTATCCATGCATTAAATGTTTATATATGAAAAATTTAAAAAGAAGAGAAATAAAATATAATTTAATTTTTAATAATTTTAATCCAAGATAGAGTCCTTGGATTTGGAATGGTAAAATTGGGAAGAACTCAATATCTAATGATGATTAATATTTTTAAAATGATAGTTTTGGTCAAATTAAATAAATGATTCATGATATTGAAGTGGATAAATTGAGAGAACAATGATGATTTAGTACTTATATAGTGATGTTGAAAAACTATTCTATACAGGTTATAAGAAATTATTAGTTTTATCAAAATTTTTAATATTGGTGAGCTTGGAATCCAAGAATTAAAGGATTGATAATTGTTTTATATAATTACAACTGCTTTTAAAATACATAATTACTAAACACAATGCTCATCCATGTTGATATTATAATGAAAAAAATATTATGCCCATTGGGTTTGGGTCATAAGAGGATACATGCTTTCCCCAATGATAGTGTATTGTATAATAAGGAATATAAAGGTCAATTAGAGTTTCCTAAAAATGGTACCTCATGATATAATTTGAATGAAAATTCAAAAGTTGATTTCTCAAATATGATAAGTACCAAGACTCCAACTAAAGAAATTTGGGTTCTTCCTGTAATTCCAGATCTTAAATGTTTATTTGAAAATAAAAATGATGAAAAATGGTTAATATGGATTGAAAATAAATTTTATATGATATAAAATTACATCATACAATCTATTATCCATGATGGAAAAAAATTGATCAATAATTTCCTAAATTCGGAAATGATGTTAGAAATCATAGAATTAGGATGTTAATAGATAGAATGAATGCATATTGAATCTTTATTAGTAAGTATAGTTCATGTATAGTTTTGTTGGTAATTTAAAACTTATATTCTAAATTGTTTATGAAGTATAAATAAATCATGTTGAGTTTAATGATTTATAGACCAAAAATTGACTAGAAATGATATCAATGTTTACTTTTCACCATTAATCGATGTCTTGAAACACTTATGGGAGAAAAGTTTTAGAGTTGTTTATTCATATATAATAGAATATTTTAATATTCATAAAATGATTATGTGCACTATAAATTAATTCCCTGCATATGGAAATTTGGTAGGATACAATGTTATAGGGTGTAATGCCAATCCAATTTATGAAAAAGAGACTTCCTTTTTTCAATTAAAACCTAGGAAAAAATAGTATATATTTTTAATTAATGGTTTTTGTGTATAAATCACTATTATTAGAGATTAAAAAAATTATTTTATGGATTATAATAATTTGATATTGCTCCAAATACTTTTTCATTTGATCAAAATTTTTAGATGGTGAAAAATATTGGTGTCGTATTTAGAAACACACAAAGATCTGATAATGAAAGAAATACATGGTATAAATGATTAATATTTTTTGAGATTCCTTATTAAATATATAATTGGATCAAACATAAAATTTATGTGATCCATGTTCAGAAGAATATACATGATAGTTTTATTGAAACACTATTATATATTAAAGAAAAGATAAAGGATGTTTTGAATGTAGGTTTAGAGTAACTATCAATGGGAATACATTTAGAGTTAGCTATCACTCCTAAAAGAAAATTAATATACCTACTTATAACATTTCATACATTATACAAGAGGGAGAAGGAACATTTTTTTAGTACCTCTATAGTATAAAAGTACCATAGGGTTATTCATCAAATGTAATGTTTTTTTGTATAAATAAGATATTTATAGGTAATAGGCTTGAAATATAATGAATATCATGTTATGACACAACAAATACATCCTATTTCATTACATGGAACACTAAACATCAGTTTTATAATTACTATCACCAAGATGTGTTATTTTTAAATTCAATTTGTAACAATGTGATAGATCTATTTTTTTTGAAAAATTTACAGAATGATGTAGTCGATATACTTTTTCATCACAAAATTTACTTTCCACCATATTGTTTTGATACCACGGTACATTTAATGGTTCGTTTTATGTGAGAAATAAATATTTATGGACCCGTATACTTATACTAGATTAATACATTTGAAATATAAATGAGGATATTGAAAGGGTATGTAAATAATGCACATTGATTATAAGAATGTATTATTGGGAAGTATATTTTTGAGGAGTTTGTAATTTTTTTTATAGATTAATTGTATGAAATGGAGCATGTTAGTTTACCTAAACCTCACCATGAATGAGCAAGTATTGTTGGATAGGGGATCCTTGGACTGATAATAAAGTCAATGACAAGTGAAAAAATAATACACATATAATAATAATAATGATTTTCATATATATATAATATCACTTATTAATGTGTAAAGATAACATTGTACAAATAAAAAGGTTATATGGTTACCAAATGGATGTAAGTTTTTCCCAATGGTTTAAAGATACCATTAGTTGTGGTTCGGATCCATTAAAAACATTAATATTGTTAGCACATGACAAAGTTTGAATTTGATAACATGGTATTAATATGACATTAATGGCTATACATTATATACCAATGACCTAGAAAATATAAGTGGATTATAGAACATTGGTGTCTAGGTATTTTTTTAAAGAAATTCATTTTTTGAGTGGAAAAGTGTAAGATCCTAACCTTTTACAGAGATGTATTGAGATATTTTATAGGTATTATTTTTTGTTGTTTTGTGTACATAATGTTTTAGTTTTACCATGGGGAGTATTTGGGGGAAATTGGATAATTTTTGAAGGAAGTGGGGGTAGTGCACGACTGGGGAACAATTTGACCAAACTATGCTTCCAACCCAAGAAACTGTGTGAACCCAGACAAATGGGATTCACATTATTGGCACATGGTTTTTCAATCCTTGTGTGATGTTAGGGGTAAATGTATGACACCCCTTGGTGAGGTGCATGGTTAGGGTACATAGGGTAAACTGTGCACCCTGTATAGAAAATCATTCGTGTGGGAATTTAGTTTCCCAAAAATTAGATTAAAAATACTAAAACCCTTGGAATTCCCCCTAAATTAACCATAGCTCGACCCTAAACAATTTCTCTTCATTTTTGAGGCTTACAGAGATTTTACATGGCCTTTCGACCTTCATTATTGATGATTTGAATCCCTAATTGAAGATCTACACCTCTTCTCGTAAGATTTTCTAATTCTAACTGGTTTCCTCCATCCCTCCCATATTTTTATCATCCTTTGAAGGGATTTTTTCCTTTATTGGAATTTTATATATATCTACATTTTGAATTATCTAATCCATCTGATATTGGATTTAGGTTTTAGATCTAGATCTTATTCTACATCATATTCATGATTTTTTAGATTCAATTTGAGGTTTTTGATGGTGAGCGTTCATCATAATTTTTGAGGTAAGCGGTCTAAATTTCATATGCCATAGTATTGATTTAATCACATGCATGTAATTGTGAAATTAGTAATTTTCATGATTGGGAAATTTCATTTATGAATGAATTTATTTTATTTAATACCCATGTGGTAATGATTTGGGTTGATTTGGGGAAATTGAAACTAACAAGATTTGTATTTACTAATTGGTTAATTAATTAATGGAATGTTATGATTTTGGAATTTAGGATAAATTGGTATTTTGTATTTATTAAATTAATGTGATATGAATTAAGTTACAATGGAGATTAGGTTATGGTTTACTTGACCTTAACTGGTTAATATGTTATATAAATTGAATTTTTCAAAATGGTTTAGTGGATAATTAGACATATTTTTTCAAGTTATTAAATTATTTAATCATGTTTTTCTATGATAAATTTTAATTTTTTATCATTATTAGAAATATTGAGGAACATGTTAATGATGTTTGACCAATATAAATGTGATATTTTTAATTATTGTGATTGATTGATAAACATGTTGGGACATGAACTACTACTTCAAAATACCATAGTAATAAACTGATATATGTGTGTGGGATAAAGAATTATATTTCAAAAACCATAGTGATAAATTAGTGTCAAATATAGATTAATTCTTCAAAAAACAACTTGTGTGATTGTTTGATAAACAAGTTGTGGGACACAGACTATTGATTCAAATACCCATGAGGTGTCAAACATGGCGATCAAGGCCCAAAATGTTAGCAATGGACTATGGTTACAATTGGAAGTAATATGAATTGAAATTAAATGATAATTTATAACCATTTTATTGTGATATGTGATATCCCTTAGGGATAGTTCAGACTTTGGCATGGGTTAAAGACGTTATTGTTGTTTAGGTGTCATTGGAAACCCAGGGGTTTACGTGGTTAAATAAATAATAATTGAATAGGTGTAAAATATTTACCTTATTGATTTTATTTTATTCATTTTACAATTACATCCACTATTATTGAATTGATATTATTTTAGACACCATTGTTGGTGGCCTATAGAGTTGTACTCACACCCTATTATGGATGCCTAATTGACACCTGAATAGACTTCATGTTTGCAAGATAGGACAAGGAAAATAGTTCTATGTCAGATGGTTGAGTTGGGATAGATCATGGATGAGGGAACTTAATAGGTTTTGGGAATGACTTTGGATATTCATCATGTATGTTTTTTTCATTTAACACTTGAATAATATTTGGCATGACATATCTATAGATTAAGATTTGTATATTGTATTCCAATTTTGATTGTCATGTGATTTTGGATTGGTTTGGTTATGGTTGTCTCATTTGGTTGTTCTATTTTATTTTCATAGTTATGATACATTTCTAAAGATTTTATAGTATTCCCGTGATCAATATTAGACCCTCTATACTAGTCAGAAGCCTTTGGGATACAGGGCTGCGTGCCTAGGGTCGATTGACCTACTGACATGGTGAACCAGTGTCTGTCACCTAAATCGGGATGCCAGAAAGTGGTATTAGTGGAGGTTTATTTTCTTTTTATTTTTTATTACTATTTTGGAAAGGTATATTGGAAAATAAGATAATCCAGGCCTTGGTTAATAGGTCATGAATGAGAGTAGCTAATCCATTTAGGATGGAAAAATCTAAGTACATAGGGTGGGATTGTTGTTATAGATGTGTGTTGTTACAGTTAATGTAATTTCACCTTTTTTTATAAACATGTTGTATGATGTGATATTTTTTTTTGAAATTTCCTAATATTGGAATCATGGGATAGTATGGAATGATATTTGAGTATGTATGCATCATTATAGGAACTCAATATTGTTATGTGACATGAAATTGTTTTAAGCATGCACTGGAAAACTGATTTTGGGTAAGTTGTTTGGATTGAAATATTCTTACTTTCTTGTGTAATTGAAATGAAAATAGTTCCTGATAAGAAATTTAAAATTAAAATAATGAATGAAGTGAATAAATATGTGTCTAATGATAGAACTTAATAATGAGAATGATTTTACCATTGTTTACCATGACCTAGATGTAAGATGGTTAATAGTGGTGATATTAACTCGATTTTGACTGTGTGGAGGGGTTTAGGGGAATGAATTATTACGGATTATTGTAAATACCTGTTATTTAAATGATTTAATGTTGTGTAATGTGTCCAAATACATGTGTTTGGAATTTCATAGATATACCCCTATGAGGATTCCTATTTAAAGGACGACAAGAGGTTATGGCTGGAAATGATCATGCAGTAGTGAAACCCGAGACACTGATAGTTCCAGGTTAAGATGTCATAGAGATGTTCCGAGAGAACTTTGATCACTTCAGGAAGTTTATAGAAAGAAACCCAACGTTGGTTGTGAAGAGTATGTATGTTCTAACATGGGATTTTCAGTTACAGAACCCTACAACCTTCATTGGAGATGGTGGACCTGAGGCATTTGAGTTCTGGATTGAATCCAACTAGAGTATACTTGAACACTTAGATATTCAAGCGGAGAAGATATTCAAATATGATACCTATATGTTACATGGTTCAAAAAAGTGTTGGTGGGACATCAAGACTCGAGATGGAAAACTGAATAGTATTGAGTGGAAGGACTTTTAAGAGAAGTTTTTGGAGCACTTTTACCCCAAGATGCTCAGGTAGGGGAGAGTACCTAAGTTTTGGAGGCTGAATTAGTGGAAAATGTCTGTTATAGACTATGCTATTCTCTTTACATATATTCATATATTTTCTCCATCATTGGCAGGAGATAAAGAGACTGCAAAAAAGTAGATTCAGAATGGAATTAAATGTGAAATTAAGTCCTAGGTGAATATCTTCAGGCTAAATATGTATTCTAAAGTAGTGAATCAATACTTAATTTATGAGGGTAACCTAAAGGAGTATTATGGTGGAGGAGATGTGGTTTTTAATGGATGTTCAAGAGGTATAAATTCTAATATTAGGAAGAATCATTACAAAAATGTTGACCAGAGTAGTGGAATGTAGAGTGGATATGTGGAAGGGTTAGTCATAAAGGACTTTACTTGGGTGACCTATCACCGGTGTGGTAGGTCCATTCACATTTATAGATAGTGACCCTAAACACAAGTAGAGTGTTGATCATGCTGTAGGATGGGACATCTACAACGATTTTATAGGAACCCATAACATATGAGTAGAAATGGAGCTGATTGGCAGAACTAGAGTACGGGTAGGGAATATTCTACACCATACCAGTCTAGAAGTTTTAGTTCTACTGACTATGGTGGCCTAGGTAGTGGATGTGGTAATTTTGGGTAAAAGAACCCGTATTAGCGGAGTGGTACAACTCAGAGGACTTAGACTACATCACAAGGAAGAGTTGTAGGACAGTTTCACATAGTTTAGCCTACACTTTTTAATGTTGAGGCCAAATTTTCGACTGTAAGAGGTACAATTCTTATAGATTCTATAATCTCTAGTTCCTTATTTGATACTTCAGCATCTCAGTCTTTTATACCTACAAAACTTGTAAATGATTTTATCTTGGTGGTGGTGTTCATGAGTAGGGTTATGATGATAGATACACCTTTGGGAGTATGGTTGGGAGACAGCTATTTGTGAAGGGGGTGTTCTCTCAAGGTTGGTATGTATCATTTTAGTTGGGATCTTTATATCCTTAACATGTCCATATTTGACCTAATTATGGGTATGTACTAGCTAGTGGATTACCGAGACCACATTGATTATTATTGAAGTAGAGTTAATTTTACATCTCCTAAGGGAAAAAATTATATTCACCATGGAGAGTAGGATATCAAGTTGGTCTGTGTAGATTCAGTTCATCAGCAACTAGTGGACCTCACCGCCTAGGTTTCTAGTCAATTTCTATATTATTAATGTATAATTAAGGATGTATTTACAAACAATGTGGACATATTTCATGATGTTTTTCCTGAAGACTTCATTTGGATTCTACCTAAGAGAGATGTTGAATTTACAATTAAGCTCATGTTGGGGTATGATCTAGTTTCTATTCAACCATATAAAATGTCCCCAACAGAGCTTCAAGTGATAAATACCCAACTATAAGAGTTTATGGATAATGGTTTTATATATATAAGTACGTTTCCATGGGGTTCTCTAATTTTTTTTATTAATAAGACCAACAAGACTCTACACTTATGTGTCTATTAAAAGAAGTTGAACCAGATGATAGTGAAGAACCAGTATCCAATTCCACATATCTATGATAATTTTGACCAGTTGAGGGGAGCTTGTGTTTTTTTTACGATCAAATTGAGATCAGGGTAACATCAGTTGAGATTTTGACCTTCTAATATAATCCTAACTTCTTGTAGAATTAGGTATGGACTACATGAGTTCATTTTTATTCCATTCGGATTGATGAATGATATCTTACATTGATACCTAGATCAGTTTGTGGTAGTGTTCATGGATGAAATCTTGGTATACTTCAAGTATCATGATGATAATTCCCAACATCTTGACATCATCCTGAGTATACTGTGAGAGCATTATCTATACACCAAGCTATCTAAGTGTCAATTTTAGATTGATCATGTACACTTATTATGTCACATAATCTCAGAGGAAGGTATGTTATTGTACTGAGGGAATGTTTAAGAAGTGGTTTCTTAGGAGTATCCCAATAATTTTTTCAATATACAAATATTTTTGGGTTAGTGGGTCATTATCAGAGGTTCATAAAGGAATTTTACTGTTTGTAAGAACCTCTTCCAAGTTTGAACAAGAAGGGGGTAAGGTTTGAATGGTGAGATGATTATTAGAACTCCATAAGGGTTTGAATATGTACGTGATATTGACACTATTATTGATCCTAACCAAGCCAGGAGAGGATTATAAATTATTTTTTGATGCTTCTGGGATCAATCTTGGAGTAGTTTCAATGTAGGGACAACAAGTTGTGGCATATTGGTCCCTGTAGTTGAGCCCACATGAATGGAACTAACCTATGTATGAACTTGAGTTAATAGCAGTGGTTTATGCTTTGATGTATTGGAAACATTATATGTTGTGAGAAATGTTTACTATGTATACTGATCAAATGAGAATAATGTATATCTTTTTCCAGTGAGATTTGAATATCCAGCAGTAGAGGTTGGATGAGTATATGTAGTCTTTTGATTTTGAGATGGAATATGTACCAGGTAAGGGAAAAAGTGTTGTTGAAACTTTAAGCAGGAAAAATCATACTCAGGTAGTCCAGGAGTCTAGTTTGGAGCAGATGATGATGAATTTTTTGGCTGAAATGTATGTTGTGTCTCAAGAGGGTCGGGAACAAATGACTCTCATATCAGTTTTAGTAAATTATACACTTTTGATCCATATTAGATATTGAATATATGAGTACCCAGATTATTTTTCCTTGAGGGAAATCCTTGAAGGTGGGGAGTCAACTTTCGAGTATACAATTTATGAGGATGATATCATCTTTGTTAGGAATTGGGTTCTTGTGACTATGAGCATGCAAGATGAGTTGTTGTGTGAGTTTCATGCCTCTAAGTGGGTGGTGAATCTAGGTTTGACCAAAATATACCATTAACTACACTGATAGTTTTTGTGGCCGGGCATGAAAGAGGAGATTGTAGGGTATGTGACATGATGCTACACCTCTGAATAGGTGAAGGTTGAGCATCAACAACCTAGTTGTTTACAACATATGTTTTCCATTCTAGAATGGAAGTGGGGAAATGTTACTATCTACTTTGGGTTGGGTCTCCCAAATATTCCTCAGAATAATGATACTATTTGGGTGGTGGTGGAATGACTAATGAATGCAGCATATGTATTTCCAATATGAGAGACTTTCTCTATGGATTATTTGAGAGACTTGTATATTCGGGAGATAGTCTGTTTGCACAGGGTGCCAAAGAGTATTTTTTTAGACTATGACTCATGATTTAATACACTCTTCTAGAAGGTATTATAAAAGGAACTTGGTAAAAAAGTGTTATTGAGTATGAATTTCAACCCATAGAAAGATGGGTAGCCGAAATGTATTATATAGGTACTTGAGGATATGTTACGAGCACGTGTTCTTGACTTCGGTGGTTCTTGGGAGAATCACATAGCACTCATTGAGTTCAAAAATATCAATAGATATTAGGAGACTATTCATATGGAACCATATGAGGCTATTTATGGTAGACCATGCATATCAACTCTATTATAGATGTAGGCAGGTGAGTAAGAGTTGTTAGGACTGAGTCTTGTGTGGAAGATGTCATAGTAGGTTCAACTGATTTGGAAGCTTATGGATAGCACTCAAATCAGATATAATTCATATTAGGATAGATGTTGATGACCCCTTGAGTTTAAGTGGGTGATCGCATATTTCTTTGGGTGTCACCTGGATTGGATCACCTTCAAATTTATAGATAGGGAAAGTTGGCACCTAGTTTCATGGGACATTTTGAGTTTATAGAGAGAATCAGGTTGGTGGAATACCAATTGGATATCCCATAAATTTATAATGCTATGAATTACATTTTTGGTGTGTCACAACATCAGCAGTATCAACCCAAACTTTAGTATGACATCGATGTGGAGAATTTTTATCTTGAGATAGATGCTTCCTTTTATAATCATCTGATACACGTGTTGGATTACCATGAGAAAGTGTTGCAAGAAAAGATCGTGATGATACTTAATGTATTGGGGAAATATGGTTGTGTTTAGGAGAAAACTTGCGAATGATAAGTATAAATGAGGTCTCATTGGATTGATATTTTTAACTTAGAATATTAGAGATTATTTGGAGTATAGCTCAAGGCTGAGCTATTATAAGGTGGAGAGATTGTAAGATCCCAACCTTTTTTTGGAGACGTATCGAAATTTTTTTCTGGTGATGTTTTTTCCTTATTTTGAGTATATATTTTTTTGGGTTTAACATTGGGGAGTATTTGGGTAAAATTTGACAATTTTAGAAAGAATCAGGGTAGCACATAGTTGTTGCATGGTTCGAAAAAACTGTGCACCCAGTCTACAAAACTATGTGAACCTAGATATAGGGGATTCACATGAAAAGTTCATGGTTTCTTAAACCATGAACCATCTTATGAGTAACTATGAAACACCCTTAGGCAAGGCACACAGTTAGGGGACATGCTTAGGGTAAACCATGCACCCCATATAGGAAGCCATGTATGTGATAATTTAATACCCCAAAAATTAGATTCAAAATACTAGAACCCCAATAATTCACCCTTAATCTACCCAAGATCAACCCTAAATGATTTATTTTGATTTTTTAGGCTCCCATATGAATTATAAGGCCATATAACCTACATTCCTAATGATTTAAATGAAAGATTTATGATATGAACCTTTCCCGATAAGAGTTTATAATCCCGATTGGTTTCCAATCAATCTCCGATATTTCTCTCATCCTATGAAGGGATGTTTTCCTTCATTGGAAGTTGATATAAATATAGGTTTTTATAGATATAATACATTTGATATTAGAACTAGGTTATAGATTTAGATCATTTTATACGTTCTGTTCTTAACCGCTTCGCTTCAATTTTTGATTTTTGTTGGGGAGCGTTCGTCATCAATTTTGAGGTAGGTGGTCAACATTAAAAATCCCATAGTCTTGATTTAATTATGTGCATGCAAGTGTGAAATAATCAATTATCATGATTGGGTAATTTAAATGATGATTTAATTTATTTGAATTAGTTTCCATGTGGTAATGATTTGAGTTAATTTAGGTCAATTGATATTGGTAGGATTTGGATTAATTAAATGGTTAATTATTTAATTCAATTTTATTATTTGGGAATTGATGGGAAATTGGTATAGTGTAATTTTTCAATTCATGTGATATTAATTAAATGAAAATGGGGATTAGGAAATGGTTGATTTGAAATTAATGGGTTAATGGGATATTTGAATCGAATGTTGTAAAAATGGTTTAATGGTTAATTGTATAAATTATTTCATGTGATTAAAGTATTGAATAAATTTTTTGTTTGGATAAATTGTAATGGTATATCAGGTTTTGAAATATTGGGGAATGGGTTAATAATTATTATCTAGGATAAATGTGATATTTCTGATTCTTATTATTGATGGATAAACATTCGTGGGACATAGACTACTACTTCAAAAGACCATATTGATAAACTGATATGTGTGTGTGAGAAGAGGAATGCTGCTTCAAAATCCTATAGTGATAAATTAGTGTGGGACACATAATGATTGTTCAAAATCCCACTTGTGTGATTGTTTGATAAATGAGTTGTGGGGAAGGAAATGTTGCTTCAAATACCCATGGGGTGTAAGACATGGCAATCTAGGCCCAAAATGTTGGCATTGGAATATGGTTCTAATTGGTTACAATATGAATTGAAATAAAATGATAATAGATAACTATTGTATTGTGACTTGTGATATCCCTTGGGGATAGTTGAGACTTCGCAATGGGATGAAGAAGGTATTGTGGTTCAGGTGTCCTCAGAAACTCATAGGTTTATGTGTTTAAATAAACAATAATTGAATATGTGTAAACTATTTACCTTATTACTTATATTTTATTATTAATACAATTTAATACACTGTTATTGACTGGATATTGTTTTAGACACCATTGGTGGGGGCCTACTGATTTTTACTCACACTCTATTCGGGTTGCCAGATCAGTACCTGAATAGACTTCATGTTTTTAGGACATGAAAAAGGAAAGTGTCCTATGTTAGATGGTTAAGATAGAATGGATCATGGATAAGGGAATACGATAGGTTTTGGGACCATCTCAATAGTGTTAATTTGTCTTTATTTTGGGTTTTCATTTGACACTTGATAGGAATTTGGTATGACAAAATCTATCACTTTAGTTTTGGACATTGTATTCCTGTTTTGATTATCACGTGATTCTGGTTTGGTTTGGTTATTGGATATTTCATTTGGTTATTATTTTTTATTTCCACTGTTGTGATCTATTGATAAAGAGGGTATAGTCTCCCAAATATTGATATTATACCCTCACTTATAGTCAATAGCCTCTAGCATACGGGGAGGCGTGCCTAATTTCATGTGATCAACTGACTCAGGGAGTCAGAGTGTGATACCTAGCCCGGGATGTCACAAAGTGGTATTAGAGGGGTTTTAAATTCTTTTTCTTTTTTAATACTATTTGGGAAAGGTAGGATAAATAATAGGATAAGTTGGTCCTTGGATAAGAGCTCGTGCATGGGAGTAGCTAATCCATGTTCGAGAGTAAAAGCCAAGTACCCAGGTTGAGATTGATGTGTGTTGTTATAATTGATATTATTTCACCTTGGGTGATGAAAACTTTTTGTGATGTGATTATTATTTCTGAAATTTTTTATGATTGGAATCATGTCCTGGTATAGCATGGGGTTTGAGTATTCATGCATAATTCTAGTCACTCATGATTATTATCAGACATGCATCATGTTTAGGCATGAACAAGGAAATGGTTTTTGGTTAAGTTATTGGGATGGAAGTATTTTTCTTTAATTGTGTGATTGAACTAAAAATAGTGTCTGATATATTGAAAATTGAAAATTGAAATAATTAAAGATTGGAATATATGGGTATATAATTAGAAAACTGAATATTGATAATGATTTTACCCTTGTTAACCCTAAACTAGATGTACAATGGTTGAGGGTTAGGATATCACCTTGGTTTTGACCATGTGGTGGGGTTTAAGGGAATTACCTGTTATGGATTATTGTGAATCCCTTTTACATAAATTATTTAATGCTTCATAGTTTTTCCAAATATGTGTGTTTGGAATTATAGATATATGCCTCCATAATGACTCTTTTTGAGAGGATGATAAGAGGTTATTGCTAGAAATGATCCTCTAGTAGTGGAATCTGAGGCACCAATTGTGTAGGGTGAGGAATTGAGAGTGCATTTCTAAGAGATCTTTGATCAATTCCTGTAGTTTATGGAAAGATACCCACAGTGGGTTGTTAAGATTATGCATGATCTAACATAGGGTTTTTAATTACCGTACCCTGTGAACTTCACCAGAGAGGGTGGACCTTAGGTATCTGAGTTATGGATTGAATCCATCCCGACTATACTTGACCACTTAGAGACATATGCTAAGAAGAGAGTCGAATTGGTTACCTATATGTTATGTGGTTAGAAGAAGTATTGGTGGGACATCCAGACATGGGATAGGTATATGAATTATATATATTGAAAGGAAATTCAGGATAATTTCATAGATCACTTTTACCCTAAGATGCTCAAGTAGGAGAGATAACTTCAGTTTATAATATTGACTTAGGAAAATATGTCCATTAGGGACTATACTAGTCTCTTTACATATTTGTAATGCTTTAATCCAGCATTGTTAGGAGATGTGGAGACCATGAAAAAGTTGTTTAAAGATGGGATTAAATGTCAAATTAAGTCCCAAGAGAATTTCTTCAGATGGTAGATGTTTTCGGAAGTGGTGAATTAGGCTCTAATTTTTTAGGGGAACCTGAAGGAGGATTTAGGTGGAAGACAAATAGTTTCTACTGGATGGTTATGAGGTACATATTCTGCGAGAAGGAAGCTTACATACAAAAATATTGACCAGAGTAGTGGAAAGAAGAGTATATATGGGGAAGGGTTAGTCACACATGACCTTACTTGGGTGAATTTTCACTAGTGTGGTTGGTTGGGTCACTTTCATAGACAGAGCTCGTGAGCACTAGTAGAGTGTTGATAATAAAGCAGGATGATACATCTACAGAGGTTCTGTAAGAACCTGTGATAAAAGACTAGTTATGGAGCTTCTAGAAAGAGATAGATTATGGGAAGGGGGTCTTGTACACCATACCAGTCTAGCAATTTTAGTTCTTATATCTATGGTGGTCTAGGAAGTAGACGTGGTTCTTTTGGAATATAGTTACTATATCATAAGAGTGGTTTAGATTATGGGAATCACAATCCATCACAAGGAAGAGGGGAAAGGCAGTTGCACCTAGTTCAGCCTACACTTTTGGATGGAGAGGCTATACCATCGACAATTAGAGGTACTATTCTGGTAACTTCTACACTAGACAGTTCTTTATTTGATACTGGATCCTCTTATTATTTTATATCTTCACAACCTGTAAATAATTTGAGCTTGGTGGTGGAGTTCATGATATGGGTTATAATGATAGATACGCCTTTGAGAGTATAGTCATGAGAAATCTATTTGTGAATTGGGTGTTCTCTCGATATTGGGGAGTGATTCATGCTAAAATTTACCCAAGATATGAAGGTAGAACGGTCCTTGTAGTCTAGCTTGGGTTGTTGAATCCACTGACACCCAAGAAGATACCTAAGATACACAAACTATGAGATGGAATTTTGGCTATGAAGTTTCCAAATTTTGGGTTGAATTTATGTGGGTTTAAAGTATCACTAACAGATTTAAGTTAATTCAAATTAAGATAATGAGTTGATGCTAGGTTATCGCTCGGGGTAGATTGGATGAATGCCTTTTTTTTAATATTTCAATTTCATTAACTTGAGAAGGACTCGTTCAGTGAATTCAAACTAACCTCATCACCTACTGGTTAAACACCTTCACAAACACATTATAATCACCTATAAACTTGTAGGATCATTTTCATGAGAACGCCAAGGTAAAGGATCTTATTAGAACATAAAAGTGGGGTAATTAAATTCAACAAGGAATAGGAAGAGAGAAAATCCTTGAATAAAAGAAACTCAAATAAAAGAAATTAATAAAAATTTAGAGAGTGGGAAATAAAATTAGATCCATCCCCTTGCTACTCCCTTGTATCGATCCATAAATGAGTTATCCCTCCATTGATGACATGTCCTCAACAGAAGTGGGATGTAGACTTACGAGGGTGGAATTGAAGAAGTAAAAACAACAACAAAAATCGATCACTCCACCGTGGTGTGATAAATCTCACAAATTATGGTGTGAATAAATTCACACTTTTAGGAAATGGTATCAATGTGATATTTATAAGAACATAATAAGATTAAAGTAAGACCTTTTATTAAGAAACTAAGGTGAATTGAACAACTTACATGAGAAATAAATGTGATTACAAACACCAAGCAGCATCATAAATCTAAAATGAAACCTAGCACCAATTATGATTAAATACTTTAACAAAAATAACTTAAATTGGAATTTTTGGAGTCTTAGGTAGAGCCTCTAGTAGTACAAAGCATCCCACTTGATTATGGAAGGCCTAGTGTGGTGGAACGTAAGGGAGAGTGGACTTCTTTATCCTTGAATTGAAGTGGAAGCCATCTTGCATCAACCGAAAAGACGCACCTAGATGGCCTTCTATATGGCCGAATTAGAGTGGTACATAGAAGAACAAAGTGAGGATATAGATATATAATACCTCTATGTAACATTTCATCCCAAATTAATTTGTGGTTGGCGAGATATTATTAAATTGGTGGGCTGTTTTTCTAGGCCGCAGAATCTGGCCCAGAATTTTATCTCCAACTTGGTCTGCCTAATAACCATAATTGAAACTGAATTATCAAACTCTATTGAAACATTTTATGTTCCTCTATATGAATTATATCATGCCAAAATTTTTTGGATTCCATGGATCTGTATTGGGGCCCCCACATTCTCATTAGTGGTATGGTGTCAAATATGCCTTCTCCAGAATTGTTTCATTTCATTGCCAAATATCCCCATCATCCTTTATGAATCATCCATTGATACATGAATGAAAAATGATTATATTTAATTTTATATCCATTTCTAAAAATACAAAATTAAAATATGGATAATAACATTCCTTAAAATCAGATGAATCATTGGCTCTAAATTGGTGTACATTAGGCATGAAGTGCCCAAATGATGAGAATGGATGTTCAAAATTAAAATCCATTAACTCAGGGATATAAGATAAAAAATGGATATTTAATACCATTAAAATGTAATTAACATATGTATTTTTATTGTCTAATCACACCCCAACTTGTGATTTTCTTGTCCTGAGCAAAATGTATCTCTACAATATGAAATTCAAATTCCCTTTTCCAAAAACATTTTAATACACAATGAACACAAAAAACCCTTATACCAATAAATCATGAAACCCATAAAAATATTTTAATACATGATAGTTTCATATGTAGATCCCAATCCCAAGTGAATTCATGTGTTCAAATTTATCACCATATTTCATCCAATATCAATTAAGAGTGATGATGTGTTGTACAACACATTAGACATGGGAGTTCATCTTTATTAAAGAGGGAAATGATGTAAACACTAGGCAGAATCACATTTCAATATTAAGATGAGTATTTAAATTTTTTTATATTTTATTGTTTCTTTTCAATTTTTCCATGGTAATTGAAATATCACTAAAAAGAGTCAACCCCTGTAGTGAGACTTTACCAATGACTCCCAGGATCAAAGACCTTAGGGCACCAGGTGAATCCCACATACTCAGGCATCATCTTGAGTTAAATCAGTCAAAAAAAATTCAAATTACAAAAAATAGAGATAAAATTACTAACTCTGGGCCAGGACAACTATGGTGTCACGATCCCCAAGTGCTGAAAGCCATGCATTAGGTCATTTCATTTATCAACGCGCAGATTTATTGATTTTTTAATTTTGTTATTGAATAATCATATTAAAACTGAAATGATCACCAAACCTATGCTATTTATTAAGGGGACCCCATGAACTCAAACTAATACCCCACTATCCAAAGGACGTGTGTTGCGATCATTTTTTTATTTGGATGAAAATATAAACAATGAAACGTCACATTATGCAGCCGCACTTTCCAAAATCTATGCTCATGAAATATACATGGATTAAAATAAGAATTAGGGAATGCTAAATTATTTGATATTTAGTTTCAATGTGTATAATGTCTATTATCACGTTCAAGGTTAAACAAATTTTTCTTTCCATTAAGGCACACTTTTTTTTTCAAATCATTCATTTTTTTTGACACAATTTTTTTTTAAATTTTATCTCCCCCCCAAACTTAAAACAACACTTTCCCTAGTGTTTTAAGAAAATAAAATTTAGAAGGGGGGATAGGCAGAGAATGGAAGTTCAAAAGAGAAATTGAAAATGAGGATCATGGAATGAAGTCACTTGGTGGTTGAAGTTGAAATTCTTACTGCACCCTTTTAATCCCTTGATCTCCATGTAACTCTAAGAATTACCTAGTGGAAGAAAAAAAACAAACAAAACAAAACAATATATATATATATATATATATATCTATTTATTCATATAATAAAAAAAATTAAAATATAAGTATATATACAAAAATTAAAGAATAATGAAGCACTATAAGCCATAGGTCAGTTGTTAGCGCGCACCCCTATCTCTCTTCAGTCTCGGGTTTGAGTCCCCACGACTTCGCCAGTTATGACAGGGTTTTACCCATGACCTATGATGTGGAATTTTAATTTTATTATTATAATTATATATTTTTTATTTTAACCTACAAACTAATAAAAAATAAAATGAAATGATGATATATTGTATTATTTTTAAATTTTTGGGTAAGGTATTACTCAAGGATCACACCACATGACACAGATGAATATGGCGCTCCCCTTTCATACCCATCCATACTCATAATATAAGAACATTTCAAAAACCTATATTTTTTTTATTTTTAAATATCAAAAGTATCCATTAATCCTATTTAAAATATAAGGTTGATTAAATCAACAAAATGATTTGAAACTTGAAAACCATGGGTTGCCTCCCATGTAGTGCTTTGTTTAACGTCGTTGGCTCGACTTGAACCACATAACTTACCCAATACCAACTTTAAAAATTTTATGGACCACATTTTTTTTCCACTTATACTAGTTTTAGATTCACTCTACGTTTATAATTTGTTTCATGCACAAACCTATGTTCTATAATGAGTGAGAAAATCCAAGGAATATCAAAAATGGTTGATCTAATTTCCTCTGTAGTCTTACCTAAGACATTAATGATCATTCCAATTTTATTGGTTTTAATAGAAGAATTAATTCCATCTAAAATGTATTTGTTATACCCTATGAAGGGATACATGACCGGGGAAGTACATAAAATAATTTTGAGTTTGGGTTGGATAGGACATTCAGACACAGGTTTAGATTTTAAATCCAACTCAATTGCGTTTTCCAAATTTCTCGACAGAATCAGTTACTTTTGAATAGAATATTCAACCACAAAATTGGAAAGATCAGTGTTAGGAATGGGCATGGACACAATTTTTGAGATTTCTCTCAACGGTTAAGTGATCAGTTTTTTTAAAAAACATCAATGGAGTTATACTTAGGTGAATCAATCCATGATGTCAAATTCTCCTCTTTTGAATCCAAAAAATCAATTTCCTCTAGATTTAAATACCCTTAAATAATTCTTTTATCTTCTTTATCTATTCCAAATCCAAAGGTTGGTTATTCAATAAATTCATGTGGGTTTTTTGGGAGAAAAGAGTCTTCTATCAATGATGAGGAAGGGATATCATGAGTGTGAATGAGTTACATAACCATGTCAAAGTTTTGTAGTTTTAATCTCAATGATTAAACCAAAAAATTCATTATCTCCATTTTTTGTCACAGTTTTTCAAGTAATGGATGTGGATCAGGATGGATAAGGAGTTGAGCCAAATGGTATATTCAAGGTGTATAATTAAGTTGTTGGAATTGCACAAGAGGGTGTTGATATTGGATTTGTGGGGAATGAAACTCATTATATGTTGTAATGTTTTGTGGATAATAGGAGTTAAAAAATTATGGTTTATTTGGTTGTTTATGATCCCACCAATTGAAATTAGGATGGTCATTTTACATCACACATGGGGTTTGGTGATCAATGTAGGAATAGGTTCCCCATGTTTGGATTTGTTCAAAATTGCCGTCCATAAGAGTGAGGGTATGAGAACTGAGAAGTGGAATGAAGAAAAAAGATTCTAGTGTCTAAGATAACCTACTTATGTCCCTACAAATGACACAAATTTTGATTCACTCTCAAATTTACCCAAGATTTTGAAGGTAGAAAAGTCCTTGTAGTCTAGCTTGGGTTGTCGAATCCACTGAGACCTAAGAAGATATCTAATATACACAACCTATGAGATGGAATTTTGACTATGATGTTTCCAAATTTGGGTTGAATTTATATGGGTTTAAAGTATCACTAACAGATTTAAGTTAATTCAAATTAAGATAATGAGTTGATCATAGGTTATCGCTCGGGGTGGATTGGACGAATTACTTTTTTTAAGATTTAAATTTCATTAACTTGAAAAGGATTCATTCTATGAATTCAAACTAAACTCATCAACTACTGGTTAAAAACCTTCAATAACACATGATAATCACCTATACACTTGTAGGATCATTTCATGAGAACTCCAAGGTAAATGATCTTATTAGCACATAAAAGTGGCGTGATTAAATTCAATATGGAAGAGGAAGAGAGAAAATCATTCAATAAAAGAAACTAAAATAAAATAAATTAATTAAAATTTAGAGAGTGTGAAATAAAATTCAATCCAGACCTTTTCTACTCCATTGGATCAACCCATAGAAGGGTTATCCCTCCATTGATTACATGTCCTCAACGGAAGCGGGATGTTGACTTACGAGGGTGGAATTGAAGAAGTAAAAACAACAACAAAAATCGATCAATCCACCGTTGTGTGATAAATCTCACAAAGTATGGTGTGAATAAATTCAAAATTTTATGAAAAGTTATCAATGTGATATTTAGAATAAAAAAATAAGATAAAGGAATAAATTTTATTAAGAAACTGTGGTAAATTGAAATACTTACATGAGAAAGAAATGTGATTACAAACACAAAGCGGAAATATAACCGTACAATGAAACCGAGCAACAAAGATGATTAAATATTCAATAACACTACTTTAAATAGGTATTTTTTGAGCCTTGGGTCGATCCTCCAATAGTACAAAGCATCCCACTTGATTATGGAAGGCCTAGTGTGGTAGAAAGTAAGGGAGAGTGGACTTATTTATCCTTGACTCGAAGTGGCATCTAGCTTGCATCCACCAAACAAACGTGTCTAGATGTCCCTCTAGATATCCTAATTAGAGTGGTCCATAGAAGAAAAAAGTGATGCTCTATATATATCCTAGATATATATAAAATTTAAGATCAAATGAATTTGTGGTTTCCTAGATATGATTAAATTGGTGGGCTGTTTTTCTGGGCCGTAGAATCTTTCCCTGAATTTTATCTCTAACTTGGTCCTCCTTAATAACCACAATTGAAACAGAATTAGCACAAGATCCTGAAGAATTATATGTTCTTATATATGTATTATATCATCCCACAAAATTTGGGATTCATTGGATTTTTATTGTGGGCCCCACATTCTAATCAGTGGGATGGTGTCCAATCTGCATTCTCCAGAATTGTTTTCATTCATCACCAAATATCCCCATCCTCCTTTATGAACCCTAAATTTATCCCTGAATTAAAAATGTTCATATTGAAGTTTGTATACATTTCTAAAAATACCAAATTAAAATATGGATAATAACATTCCTTAAAATCAGATGAATCATTGGGCCTAAATTGGTGTACATTAGGCATGAAGTGCACAACTGATGAGAATGGATGTTCAAAATTAAAATCCACTAAATCAGGCCCATAATATCAAAAATGGATATTTAATACCATTAAAACGTAATTAACATATGTATTTTTATTGTCTAATCAGGGAGTATCATTTCAATTAGGATATTTACTTCTTTAACATGTTAGGATTTTACCTAATTATGGGTATGGACTGGTTAGTAGCTTATCGTGTCCACATTAATTGTTACCGATGGAGAGTTAATTTTACATCCCTTGAGAACAAAAATTATATTCATCATGGATAGTGGGATATGAAGGTGGTCCAGATAGGTTCAGTTCATCCTCTACTTGGGAAGCTAACTGCCCAGGTTTCTATTATATTTCAAGATGATGGAGGTGTTAAGATAGATGTATTTACACCCATATTGGATTTATTTCAGGATATTTTTCCTAAATAATTATTATGGTTTCCACATGAGATAGATGTTTAATTTAAAATTGATCTCATGCTTGGGGCTGAGCCAGTTTCTATTTCACCAAATAGAATAACATCGGTAGAGCTTCGAGAGACCAATACTCAACTAGAAGAGTTGATGGATAAGGGGATTATACATCCGAGTACATCGCCTTGGGGTTTTCTAGATTTGTTTTTCTTAGAAGGATTATGATACTATAATATTATGTGTTGATTACTAGGAGATGAACTAGAGGATAGTGATGAACCAGTATCCCCTTCCACATATTAATGATCTTCTTATCTAGTTGATGGGTGATTGTGTTTTCTCCAAGATCAATTTGAGATTGTGGTATCATCATTAGAGAGTTCGACCTTCTAATATAACCCAAACTAATTCCAAAAGATGGTATACCCTATAATAATTCATATTCATGTTTTTCATGTAGAAAAACACACTATAAGTGTTTATAGACTTGATGAACCAGATCTTTTATCTATTCCAAGATTAGTTTACAGTAGTGTTCATGGATGAAATCATGATGTACAACAAGACTCTTGAAGATCATGCCCAATATATTGACATCATCTTGAGTACATGAAGAGGACATTGAGTATAAACCATGTTATATAAGTTTAATATCTGGATTGGACAGGTACACTTTTTAGGTCACATCATCTTAGGGGAAGGAGTGTCAGTGGATTGAGGGAATGTTTAGGCTATGGGTCCTTAAGAGTATCCCATGAATGATTTCAATATCCATAGATTATTGGGGTTAGCGGGTAATTATCCGAGGATCTTCTAGGATTTTTCTTGTTTGGCAGCACCTATTTTAGGATTGAACGAGAAGGGGGTAAAGTATGAATAGTTATAATATTTTGAGAATTCCTTATAGGATTTGAATAAGCACTAGACAATAAAACTAGTTTTGTTCCTACCCAAGTCAGGAGAGGAGTATATGATGTATTGTGATACTTCTGAGATTGTTACATATAGTTCTCATCAGTTGAGGCCACATGAATGGAACTACCCTATGCATGACCTCGAGTTAGAAGAATTGGTTTATGCTTTAATGTTCTAGTGACATTATCTATTGGGTAAAAAGTTTACTGTGTATACTAATCACAAGATATTAAAGTATATCATTTCCCATCGAGAATTGTATATCAGAAGTTGGGGTGGGTTGAGTAAATGTAGTCTTTTTTATTTTGTGATATCATATACACCAGGGAAGGGAAATAGTGTTGCTGAATCTTTAAGTTGGAAAACTCAAACTCAAGTAGTTTAGGATTCAATTTTTGAGTAGAATATGATGACTTTTCTGGATGAAATGCATGTTTTGGATTTGAAGGGTGAAGAGAAGATGATTCTCGTATTAGTTTCAAGGGAGTATACACTGTTATGCTATCTTAGAGATAGGAAATATGAGGATTCGATGTGATTGTCCTTGAGATAAATCCTTGAAGGTGGGGAGTCACCTTCCAACTCAATATATGAGGATGAAATCATTTATGTTAGGAATCAGGTTTTTGTTCCTATGAGAATTCAGCAAGAGAAGATTCATGAATTACAAGCCTTGAGGTGGGTAGTGCATCCAGGTTTGACCAAAATGCATCATGACCAACATCGATAGTTTTGGTGTCTAGGCATGAATAAAATAGATTGTAGGGTATGTGACATGATGTTACACCTGTCCATAGGTTAAGGACATGAATCAATGACATGATGGTTTACTACATCTATTTCCCATTCTATAATGGAAGTGGGATGATGTTTCTATGGACTTTTTCATGGGTATCCCAAAGACACCTCATAATAATGATGCTATTTGGGTGGTGGTGCACCGACTAATGAAAGTAAAATATTTCATGTGTATATGGGAGAATTCATCTATGGATAAGTTGGTGGAATGGTATGTTTATAAGATAGTCTGTCTGCATGGGGTTCTAAAATGTATTGTTTTAGACCATGACTCATGATTTACTTCACACTTTTGGAAGTATTGCAGAAGTTTCTTAGTAAAGATGTTTTTTTGAGTACAGATTTCCACCCATAGATAGATGGGATGTAGGAACGTGCTATATAGGTACTTGAGGATATGTTTTGATCATGTGTTCCAAACTTCAGTGGTTCTTGGGAGAATCACTTAGCATTCATTGATTTCACTTACAAAAACAATTATCAAGTGTCTATATAGATGGAACCATATGAGGCTCTTTATGATAGAATATGAAGATAACCTCTATACTGGATGGAGGTAGGTGATTCAGAGCTATTGGGGCTGAGTCTCATGAAGGAGATGTCAAGGTAGGTTCAGATGATTTAGAAGTGTATGTTTATAGATTAAATTAGAAAAAAGTAATATGTTGATAAATATTGAAAAAAACTTGAGTTTAAAGTGGATTATCATGTATTCCTTTAGGTGTCGCATATATTGGGTCACCATCAGATTCCTAGATTGGGAAAGCTGGTGCCCAGTTTCGTGGGTCCATTTTATTTTGTGTAGAGAATCAGGCTGGTGGTGTATCGATTAGATCTTCTATAAAGGTACAACTCTATGCACGATGTTTTTCCTATGTCACATGTAAAAGCCCGAGATTCTATGGCACGTTTCCCTTTGAATAATGCAATAGCTTACGCTGTACGTAACTTCGAGATTCTAACACCCCACGACCAATCAAAATAGCCGTTATGAACAATAATAACCACTTTTTGAAATTTTATTTTTCAAAATTACCTTCAATTTCTGATTCGGAATATCAAAATTATCTTAGGTGAATTTTTGGTAATTTTATGAAAACTTTCAATTTTTGATGAATAGTGAAAAATACTAAATTTTAATTAAAAACAAATTTTTTAATCGAAATAATTTATAGTGTTAAATTATAAATTTGAGTGATTTTAAAGTATCATTAGATTATATTTTTATCATTTAATATAATTTAGGTCATTGGATGTAATTTTACATTTAAACCGGACATAAACAAGTGTCAATATTGCGATAGTTACTATTTCTTAAAAACGTGCTTTTTGTTTTGACAACGGTAATTAATTTTAAATTAATACATGACACTTCTATGTTTTGAATTTGTAAAAATTTATTCCATATTTAGAATTAGGAGGTACACATTGTGTAAATTGGTAACTTTTATTTTTATACATTAGGAATATTTACTTCAGTAAATATTTTATTTACCTTGGTTTAAGGGTTAATTTCACAATCTCTTTATTATCCGAGGATGTTTTTATGTAAGTGTCTACTAGGACCTCTTTATCATCCAAATCTGAATTTCTTAAAAATGTATTTCAAAACATTTTTACTATTTACTAGACTATGGGTTAAAGTCATTTATACCTTTATTTTACTTTTTATAAAATGGGTTGAAAGGAATCTTTCCATCGTTTTTCAAATAAGGTACTTTATGAACTTTTTGAAAAATTAAGGTAAGAATTTTTTTTAACTTATACGATGGGTGAAATTATTCCCCTCCTTTATAACACCTTTGAAGCTTCCCCTACAAGCTTATAAGAATATTTTCAAAATAAATGTTTTCTTTTATAATTACATGACTTTTAAATGATTTCAAAATAGAAAGAGATATTCCTCACAAATAATTTTGATTTCATCTATGTCAATATACATTAATGGATTTTATACTTGTTTTAAGTTGATTTATTATGATAAAAATCTTCCATATTGTATTCAAGGATTTGTGATATGTTTGACTATGGATGTGTTATTTTTATATCATTAATGGTTTATGGTTAACGTATTAACATTTCGTATGCTAGTTTTAATATGATTTTTAAGTTATTTTTAAACCTTTTCATATGATGAATGAATTGAAATTAGTAAGTGACGGGTGGATCCCACTATAGATCCACAATTCATTGGTAGGTATCATGAGACAAATTAGTGTTTTGGCACAAGGCCTCGACAAAATCTTATTTTTAGTCTTGGCATGAGGCCTTGGCTATGTGGTTATGATGTCCGACGTTATGCATTCCATCATTATGAAATTAGCTATTGATATTACATGTGATTATTCGACTAGTAGAATATCCATGTAAACAAGTAAATGAAATTATTTGAATTATATTTTCGATATTATGCAGAAGATTAATTTTAAAAGGCCTATATTTTAGTCTTATAAATTTCCATCAACGTATATGCTTATTTGTGAAAGTTTCCACTATATTGTTATCCTTACTGAGCATCTGAGCTCACCCCTTTCTATGTTTTATTTTTCCACAGATGTGAAGAAGTATTTTATGGTTAACCTGCTAGGATATGCTAAGGGATATAAGTGTGTTCCAAGGGGAAAAATGTTGTTGGTGTTTTTATCTCATGATGTAATGTAAAACTTATGTATGTATCTAGTACTTCCAAGGATACTAAACTAATCAGTCTTTCGGGACATGATTTCTTGAATCATGCTAATGTTATGTAATAATGCACCGACTCTGGGTAACTAAGGTCAGGGAGTTACAGTTGGAATTAGAGAAAGTTTAGTAGAAACCTTGGAAAATAGATTTAGATAAACTCTGATTAGAGCACATTACCCTTTGATAGACTTTGAGAATTAATATAGATGAAATTCCAAGAATTTTGGTAATGTAGATATTTGTTTATTTTCCATGTAATACATCCCTATCTGGATAGGAGCAGGTAGAGTCAGCTCTGGTATAGATGTACCTTGGAGTGAAAACTCCAACAAGGAATTTTGAGCTTGACCTGGGGTATCCTGGTACATGACAACGGGCCTTGCTGCACTCTTGGTTACGACACTCCTGGGGGATATTCTTAGGAGAATTCAATTTTTTTTAAAAACTATTATGGTGGATTTACGAGTATATACCTCCAAAAAGAAAACATTTTTATGATTATGGATTATATCCATAAACTGTTCAATTTATGTTTAGTGTTTTACAAGTTTGGAATTATGTGTTACGATTCATAAAATAATCTAGTGTATGGCATTGTTTAGAAATGACTCCTAGTGAAAGGAATGGGAACCGTATTAATTCATGTAATACATGTTGGGATTTCAATCCTACTCACGATAATTATAGTGGAGCTAGTGATGCAATTGGTTCAGATCAACTTATCACTATACTGGGACAACTCACTCAGGTTTCAATAATAACCTTACCCGTATGGAGTACCCTGATCCACAATGCAGGGGATCAATGTTAGATCGATTCATGAGGAAAAACCACCAACATTCAATGGGAATACAAATCCATTTGTTGCAGAGCAATGGATAAGTTCCTTAGGGAAAATATTTCATGCTTTGGGGAGCAGTGAAAGGGAAAAACTTGTCATGGAAATTTATCGCCTCACAGGAGATGCAGATCAATGGTGGTTATTAATTCAAAAAAAAGGAAGATGAAGAAGTATCAAATATGGAATTAAGGGTGTTTCAGTATATTTTCTAAGAAAAATACTTTCCTTGTGACCATCGAGCATATATGGAAATACAATTTCTGAGATAGAGGAAAAATAAGGATGATAATGTCACAAAGTATGAGGATAACTTTACAAGGTTAGAAATACATGTAACGGATTATATATGTAACCCAAGGAGTCATATTGATCGATTCTTTGATGGGTTAAAATCATTTCTCCATCAAGCATTAGTCTCACAATCCTTCTCATAATACAAAGATATTGTCTCACTTGCTATCAAGACAAAAAAGAAATTCTCTAAGTCTTACGACATTAAAGAAAAGAAAGAGAAGAAGATATCTATTGAACACTCTATAAATGGAAATAAGGGGAAGAAGGGAAACGTTGAATATCCATTCTGCGTAAATGTGTGATGAAACACCTCGGTACATGCCTGAAGGGAATGAGAGTCTGTTACAAGTGTGGTGAAAAAGGTCACTAAGCTCTTGATTGCAAGGGAACGAATGAGGAAGTCAATGTTGAATGATACAAATGTAAATAAATTGGGCATTATGCAAATAAATTTCCTATGCACCAAGGAAAATTAACTCTGAAAAGGCCAAAGGAGCAATGCCAAGCTTATGCAATCACTACTTCTAAAGGTTGAAGTTCTAAAATATGTGGTGGCAGGTAATTTAATGGGTTCCTCAAGTTTAGCCAAAACATTATTTGATTATAGATCATTTCATTGTTTCATATCTTCCCAGTTTGGTAATAAAATTAGATATTTCCAATTTGATTTAACAAGGGATTTATTAGTCAAAACTCTTAAAGGAAGTATAATTGCAACAATGTTTTGTGAATCAATCCCCATTAGGGAATATAAATGTTCTTTATCCACTGATATCATCATCATACCCAGGATTTAATTTGATATAATCCTCGGTATTGATTCGATTTCAGACAATGATGAAAAAATTTATTGTAAGAAGTAGGAGGTTACAATTTTTGAGGATGATAATGAATACCTTATCTTTAGAGAAGAAAAATCACCATCTGATTCTTATCTAGATCCACCCCCAGTAGCTCTACTAAATTCAACTATTAGGGGTAAGAAAGTGAAATAACTATGGGTTAGGAAAGGAATGTTCAAATATAGGATGTACCTATTGTACAAAAATATGTTTATGTATTTCCAGAATATTTACTTGGACATCCTCAAAATGAGAAATTGAGTTTTCTATTGATTTAATTCCAAGTTCAAGGACCATATCAAAGACCCATTATAGAATAGACATTGTGGAATTAGTGGAGAAAAAGAAATAACTATTGGAGTAGAGTAATAAAGGATTTATTCACCCTATTGTTTCTATATGGGGAGCCCCTGTTCTTTCTGTTAAGAAGAAAGATGGATCTATGAGGGTGTGCATTTACTACAGGGAGATCAATGCTATAACAAGAAAGAAAAAGTTTCCCCTACCTCACATTGATGATTTATTTTATCAAATTCATCGAGCTCAATATTTTTAAAAGATTGAACTTCGATCTAGATATCACCAGTTGTGTGTGAAGAAGGAAGAAATTCCAAAGACAACATTTCAAACCAGGTACAATCATTACGAGTTTATAGTAATTCCTTTTGGAATAACTAATACACCCTCTATCTTCATGGATATAATGAAAAGAGTTTTCAAGGAATATATTGATGACTTTGTAGTGGTATTTATTGATGATATCTTATTATCCTACAAAACCTACAAAGATCATGAAAATCACTTGCGCACTATTCTAAAGACTCATAGAAGAAATGAATTATATGGGAAGTTCATAAAGTCTGAATTCTAGCTTTAGGAGATTTCATTTCTTGGCCATATTGTCTCAATGGATGGAATCTTTGTTGATCCTTCAAAGACCAAGGAAATCAAAGAATGATGGGTTTGTTATTTATAGTGATGCTTCAAAGAAAGGACTTGGTTGTGTCCTTAGATAGAATGATAGGGTTATTGACTATGCATCACGATAGCTAAAAATTCATGAACAAAACTATCCCACTCATGATATTGATTTAGCAGATGTAATATTTTCTCTAAAGATATGGAGACACTATCTCTATGGTGAAAAATATGAGATTTATACTGATCACAAGAGTTTGAAGTATATTTTCTCACAAAAAGAACTCAACATGAGGCAAAAGAGATGACTAGAAATACTCAAGGATTATGATTTCTCCATACACTATCACCTGAGAAAGTAAAATAAGGTGGAATATGATTTGAGTATAAAGGATCATGGAATTTTGAACAAGATGAGAGTTAAAAGGGATCCTTTGTTCATGGATCTAGTAAAGATGGATATGGGAATAATCATGGATGTTGAAACATCAATACTATTTCAAATGGTTGCTAAAACATATTTACTAGAAAGGATAAAAAGTTCTCAGACTTATGATGAGTAGTTTCAAAAGAAAATTAATGATCTGGATAATGGGATATTAATCAACTTCATATATGAAGACAAGATTTTGAAATTTAGGAAGAGACTTTGTGTTCCTGACATACCTGATCTAAAACGAGAATTGTTAGAAGATTCTCATAGCTCCAATTTCTCTATACACCCGGGTAGCACTAAGATGTATAGATATTTGAAGGAACATTTTTGGTCGGACAACATGAAGAGAGAGATTTCTGATTATGTGTCAAGATGCATGGTTTTTCAATAAGTGAAATCTGGAAGACAACATCCTATATGAGTCACAAAACCACTTCCCATACCTGAGTAGAAACGGAATGATATTATGATGTACTTTTTCATGGGGATACCAAAGACTCCTAGAAGGAATGATGTAATATGGGTCATTGTTGATCGTCATACAAAGTCATCTCATTTTCTTGTTATAAGAGAAGATTTACCACTTGAACGTCTGAAAGGACTATATATTAATTAAGTTTTAAGACTTCATGGAGTACCCCTATCAATTGTTTTTTATCATGATCCCAATTTTACATCAAGATTCTGGAAAAGTCTTCAGAAGGACTTGGATATAGAAATTCGTTTGAGCACTACCTACCACACTCAAACTGATGGACAATCAGAATGGAATATTAAAACATTAGAATAAATTTTGAGATATTTCTCACTTGACTTTAAAGGTATGTGGGATCAATATTTACCTTTGGTAGAATTTTCCTATAATAATAGTTTCCATTCAAGTATTCAGATAACACCATATGAAGCTTTATATGGAAAGAGATGTCACACACCAACTTGTTGGGATGATTTTGGTGAAAGAAAACTTGTAGGCCCAGAACTTGTTGAGGAAACAATGAAAAAGGTGAATATTATCCAAACCCAGATCAAAGTAGCCCAAATTATTCCAAAGAGCTATGCCGATGACTGAAGGAATGATTTGGAATTTCAAGTAGGATATCATGTTTTCTTGATGGTACCTCCATGGAAGGGTGTTATACAATTTTGTAAGAATGGAAAATTAAGTCCTAGGTACATATGACCTTTTGAAATTCTAGAAAGAATTGGAGTTGTATCTTATCATCTAGTAGTGCCGCAAAGTCTCTCCAAAGTTCATGATGTATTTCACGTATCACTGTTGAGAAAATACATTCCTGACCCAACACATGTACTTAGATATAAAGAAATAGAATTGGAACCTGATATGTCTTATTGCGTAGAGACTACCATAATTTTTGATACTGGGGAACAACTGTTGAGAAACCAGATGACACTTCTGGTGAAATTTCTATGGAAAAATCATAAGATGGAAGATGCAACATGGGAACCCGAGGAACTTACAATGAAGAACCAACTGAATATTTTTATGTTGTAGTATTCTATAAATTTCATGGACAAAATTATTTGAAGTAGGGAAGAATGTAACACCCCAAGCTTCCATGGTACATTTCCCTTTGAATAATTCAATAGCTTGTCCTGTATGCAACTTCAAGATTTTAACACACCACGACTAATCAAATTAGCCATTATGAAGAGTAATACAAAATTTTTAAAGATTTATAAAATTTATTTTTAAAAATGTTCTTCATTTTTGGATTCATAATATCAAAATTATCTTAGGGTGAATTTTTGGATCTTTTATGAAAACTTTCAATTTTTAGTGAATTGTGAAAAATAATAAATTTTAATTAAGAACAACATTTTTAATAAAAATAATTTATAGTGTTAAATTATACATTTGAGTGATTTTGAAGTATCATTAGATTATATTTTTATCATTTAATATAATTTAGGTCATTGTATGTAATTATAATTTAGAGACCCAAAGTTTGATGTACATGGACATTACATTACTTTTGCGGAATACTTATTACATAACAAAAACAGACACCCATGGATGGTAATAGTTTAGTGTATTTGGAAACTCGGAACATAATCTTCTAATAAACATATCCCATAAAGATATTCCCCTATTTTTTTCTTACCTAAAACCTTTCTTTATATCCTGGGGAAAATAAAACATAAAAAGGGTGATCTCAAATGCTCAGTAAGGGTAAGCATGGAGAAAATAAAACAAATCATATACATTTGAACTTAAAAAAACATGAACATAAAGTTTAAACATCAATATATTGAGAAATAAATCTTGGAAGTACATAAGGAATATATCATAAAGGAACATTAATCATGATAAAATAGCATCGGAATAAAACATGTAACTATGGAGAACCATTAAGCACATGATATGATTTCTATAGTAGCCAAGGCATTGCTGCCAAGACCATCTTAGTGGACAAAGTCCCTTACTGAATTGAGTTCACTCCTCATTCCAGTCCAGTCTCACTGAACCAGATTAACTTACCATTCCAGCCATGTCTATCTCATGAGATATAAATCATTACCCAAGGCATTGGAGGGAGATATAGGTCCCACCCATCTCATAATGAATTCATTCTTACTTGTTCCATAAAATAAACAAAAATCATTCATCATAACCCAAAGAATAAAATGGGTTTCATAAACATCATCCCATTGTAACGTAATCTATATAAAACAAATGGATATCATTTCATCATAAAAGGAATAAAACAATGTAAATTATACTTGAAACATAATCATACTAAATAATGTCATCTTAGATGGAAAATAGTTTTGACAAAACACATGAAATGGTTTCTTGAGGAAAATATCCTTTCTTCTTTAAAATCATTTTCTTATCACAAAATGCCATTCAATTTTAAAAGAAAAGTATTTTGTTGAAAATAATTATGAAATATTGTAGAGTAATCTTCATGAAACTTAGGCGTTATGAAACCGTAAAAATACATTCACACCGTATAAGTAAAAAAAACATTCTTCTCGTACTTTTGCCGGAAAAGTCAAAAAGTACCTTATATGGTAACCAAAGGAAAGATTCCTTCCATACAATGTGGTAAAAAGTCAAAAAAGGGTAAAAATGACTTTAAAAATACATGGAATAATAGTAAACATTTTATGAAAACATTTTTAGAAAACATGGACATGGATGATAAACATAACCCCAGTAAATACATACGTATAAGCAATCTCGGATAAAAATGAGATTTTCACAATTATCCATTACCTTAGGTCCAATTTCATCCGTACGTGTCCGAAAATCCTGTATAGTGGGTTTAAAAATATTATAAACCTGTAAAAGAACAATAATAATATTTATGATATCATATATGATTCACTTATGACTTTATATTACCCGTTATTTTGTCAATTACATTTTAAAGTAGCGTTTTCGGTAAAATCGTATCATTTATCGTATATGTTTGGACTTGTTGTTCTTGATATTATTATTACTTACATTATGATTTAATTACTTCCAGAATGTAAAACATGATTCATATATCATATATATTCAGTATATATATATAATAGATAGATAAATGAAATGAAACACACCGTTCATGGAGACGGTAGGCCGTACGTACGCATGAACACTGTTTTCCTTTCCTTATTGACTTGAATCGAAGTAAGTAGATGAAATATCTATATATATATATACACACATAAATCCAGTAGAATTATTATACCATTATTATTAATTATATATACTTTATAATAATTCTTTAATTGTTAACATGGAGAATGAATCTCCGAGCGTCGTGGAGACGGTAATCCGTACGTACGCAAAAGCGATGATATCATTCCCATAATTATTGAATGAAATTGGAGTGGATGGTATAATATCTCAGAATAATTATTATGTTATAATAACCATATATAGTTATTATTTACACCATTATTCCCATACAAGTAAGGTGGTGGTGGAAAAACAGATTACACCATGGTGTGGAGACAATATTCCGTACGTACGCACGCGTGGTGATTTCGTTTTATGTAGGATGGATAGAAGGTGAAATGGGGTTGTTTTATATTTATAATAACATAACAGTATATTAGTGATACTTATGTTATTACTTTATAATGAAACGACTAAATAAGAATAAGTTGAAGAAGAAAGAAACTTGAAAGAATCGGTAGAAGAGATTACATCTTCTTCGATGCACCTCTTTTAAGCATCCTCTTAAGGCACTAGAGTTGGTCTTTTGAGAAGACCAGAACCTATATAATATAACTGGAGTGGTTTATAAAAGAAATTGGCAGGGTTTGTTTGATCTTTAAGGCTTAAAATTGAGTGAGGAGGATAGGGAAGGAGGTGTCCTTATATAGGAGAGGAGAGGGGCACTTTTGGAAACCTTAAAAATATTAATTAATAATAAAATGAATCCCCACATAAAAACCACAAAAAAAGACCCAATTAGAAGATTAGATGATATAGGGTTGTAATATCATCAACCAATAAAATTTATACATGTTCTAAGTTTACTTTAAACCTTATCAACCTGATTTATCATTATTTAATATATTTAATTTTATTTGTGGTAATAAAATTATAAATTATAAATTGTTATAAATACATAGTTAAATGTTTTAAATTTTCCATAATTGGATACTTTATAAACTTTTAGACCATATAATTTTGAATTTTTAGTTTTCAAATATTTTAGTGATTTTTAAATAATTTAATAATATGTTATTTTTATAAAATATCAATAGTGTCAATTTTGACACTATTCATTATTTGAATTTAAATAAAAACCACACAAAAAATATGTTCTAACCAAAATATATAATATATTCCTAACATGTCATATTCATCAAAAAATTCATGGGGAACATTAATTTGTTCATATATTATTTATTTTAATATTTTTAAAACCATTTATTTGGTATATCTCTTAATAAAATAATTACTTCAACATTTTTGAATAATTATTTAATATACTTATTTTTTGCATAAAAATTAAAAATAAAATCCTATGACGAATTTAAATATAATAAATTTCATAATAATATTTTTACTCGAATTTATCATCTTAAAATCACAACATTTAAATTGTTATATTTATTAAATTATGAAGGTGACATCTTTGACATCATTTAAAATAATATAATATAAATGTCCTAATCAGTTTTATAAGGCTCCAAATGGTCCAAAAATCGACCATTGAATCCTTAGGTTATATATATACTCGAAAATTAATTTTTGGTCAAGTTTTTGATCCTTTTGCTAGGTATTGTTATTTTATTAAAAACTATATTATTGTTTTTTCACAAAATAAATAATTTCTACATCATTAATTTATAAGCTATTAAGGTAATTATATATTTCTTAAAAATTACAAACAAATTACCATGATAAATAAAAATATTTTAGATTTCAAATTAGTATTTATAATTGAATTTATATTCTCTATAAACTTATATAAAAAATAATCTAATTATTAAAGTTTGAGTGAGACATATTTCACTTCCCTTTAAATAAAATAAATAAAAGGTCTTAATCAAATACAAGTTGGTTTCCATTAGATTCCATTTCGACCCAAGTATGATTTATGGAAAACTATAATCATCCAAATATATTAAGACAAGTGTTAAGTTAATTTTATAATATTATATTTACCCTTAATTACCCGATTTATCTTTAACTATGGTAAATAAAATTTACCGTAGTTACTATTCATAATGCCTAAAAATAAAAAGTATCTTATTAACATAATTTGGACCTACTGATTCCAAATATGGAATCAATTTTTAAAAATTCAAAACAAAAAAGATGCAGTATTTAATCAACAATTAATCCCACTGTTGAGAAAACAAGATTTAAAAATTAAAATGTTGCAAAAGATTGAAATGTTTTTACTTATGTATTCAGTGTAAAATTAATGCTAATGACTTACATTATATTAAATGGTAAAAATATATTCTATTTATACTTTAAAACCATTCAATGTTATAATTTAACCATATAAATTATATGGATGAAAAAAAGTTGTTTTTAATTAAAATTTAGCGTATTTTTACTATTCATCAAAATAAGAAACTTATCAGAAAAATATCAAAAATTTATCCAAAGAAAATTTTTAAATCCTGATTCAAAAGAAGAATTTTATTTTGTTAAATTTAACTTATAAACATGTCAAAAAATAAATTTAATGTGGGTGCACCATCAAAAGGAGGAAAAACTACATTTTTAAAAAAATACTTATTTTACCGGAAAAATTTATTTTGTTCTAATACCATGTTCTATAAAATGTGTAAGATGAATTATAATGTCATGAAATTAAAAATTTAGTTACTAATATTAATAACGGCTAGTTAATAATAATTTTATAACAACATATCGTTGTTTAGTGAAACTCGGTATTGCGTATGACACACGCTATTGAGGAAGGTTTCTCTTCCGTGCAACACAAGCCAAGAATAGTGTTTGCGTATAATATAAGCTAATATGATGTTGCATATAGAACAAGCTAATTTTGGTGTAGCATACAACACAAGACATCAATGAAATTAAAATAATATTTTTCATAAAATCTCAGGGTGTTAATTTCACATTTGAACTGGACATAAACAAGTGTCAATCTTTTGATAGTTATTATTTCTTAAAAACACACTTTTTTTTAACAACGGGAATTAATTTTAAATTAATTCCTGCCACTTATGTGTTTTAAATTTTTAAAAATGGGTTCCATATTTAGAATCAAGAGGTCCAAATTGTGTAAATAGGTAACTTTTATTTTTAGATATTATGAATATTTACTTCAGTAAATATTTTATTTACCTTGGTTAAAGGGTAAATATAGTAAATAAGGGTAAAAAAATATTATTATAATAAGATTAAATTATCCTAACATGTGTGCTATTACTATTGGTTGATACATGTCCGACCATGGGCATCCTTGGGTTGATTTGGGGACCCCATGGAGCCACTTGAGAGTGATAATGACACTTTATATTAATTAATTTAAAGTAATGACAAAAATGACACAAAAATATATATTTTAGTAAAATAATTTTTACAAGGGGTTATATAAGTTATCTTTTCGACTATAAAAACTCATTTGAAAGAAAAAAATATTTTCTACATCATGGTATTTTTTAATTTTTGGACATCATATAAATAAAATTATTTATGACACAATAATGATGGTGTTTTACCTCATTAAAGAATGATTTAAATAAATGAGATTATAAAAATTAATACAATATCTAAAACCAATCCAATTCTTATTGGATGATTTTATTTAAAACATTAGTCATATTATATTCAAATTTAATGAGTTTTGGACCTTTTTAAACTAAAAATCATTATATAATAAAATAATATTTTCAAGCATTCCTAAAGAGCCGCTCCTCCTCCATATAAAAAGACCTCACACCTAACCCATTTCTCACACCTCTCAAGCCCCTTGTATTGGCCAAACTCTACCCAATTAATCTCCCTACATTCATATATTCCTCTTAGAATCCTTACCTAAGGCATTAGGAACTTCAAGGAAGCCTTTTAGTTCAAAACAAAGGGAGTTAACCGATTTAAAGGTAACATCTCATCCTAAGTTCGTTTCTTTAATTTTATATCTACAACCCCATAAACTCTCTTTATTCCTTTAATTTATAACAAAATCAATATACTCAATATAATAGGTTGTTTTTATGTGAATTATTTCAGCTGAACTTACACAAAACTCTATCTAATGGGTATATAACATAATGTTTCTCAGGACGGTGAACTACTGCCTCACAAAACGATGATTGTTCAATCTTATACTACCACCTATTATGGTGGAAATTATGATGGAACTGTAATTATATATTATATTTATTATATTTATTTTATCTATAATATTCTTTAATTCTCTTTTATATCATACCTTTATTCTTTTCAGGTTGTATATATATGATAATTTCATTTGAGGAAGTGTGGAGTACCGCCCCCTCAAAGTGCTATGACTCGTTCATACCATACATAGAAAATATAAAGGATAATATTAATGAACATATGTAATGTACATAAAATATTATATTATACTGGAATAATAATATACCTATGTATCATTTAGTGTTATTTCATTTTAAAATAAAAAAATGAAATGGAAGTAGCGTTTGTGCGTACATACGGATTACCGTCACTATAAAATATTTAACTTTTTACAACATGGACAAATATGTTGGTAAAAGTGCATTTTCTGTTTGTAAAATGTTTTACCAACATATATCTATCTGTCACTAAACTTTTGGTAAAAACTCTGTAGCTAAATGTTTTTATGATAGATAAAATAGTTCTATTGCAATTATAATAATACCAATAGATAACATATATGTTGGTTAAAGTGTTTAACAACATGTTTTGGTGACAAATTCATCTATTGGTAATAATATTACCAACATATAATATTTTTTTATAAATTAAATTTAAATAAAAATTATAATTTTTTTTGTAAAATTTCATATTATATTTATTAATTTATCATATATAATTCATATGTTTTAATTATTAAATCAAAAACGATTTTAAAACATGTTAAAACTTAAAAAATAATTAATTATATCAATAAAAAAATTTATTAAAAAACCAATTCATAAAAAGGTGCTGGACAACCCCGCCCCACCCTGCTGGATCCCCCCCCACCACACTATATCCACTCAAACATGAACCACCAACCCATCAACTCCAGCCCATCATTGCCAGCGACTCCAGCACCAGCAGCTCCAGCCCATCTGTGCCAGCTCCAACACCAACAATTCCGCCCATCCCTGTCAGCTCCAACTCCAACTCTGTCCCATCCATGCCAGCTCCAGCTCCATCCCATCCATGCTAGATCAAACCCCCATGCCAACTACGGTCTATTCCAACTCCAACTCTAACACATACATGCCAACTCTAGCTCTAAACACATCTATCTCTAGTCTACATCACACCCTTCACCTCCAATATCTACATCACTATCAACCAAAAAGAATAACTACTCATCAGTGAAAAATATGAAAACAAAATAGAAATAAATAAAAGTGTAAAAAATTTATTTTAACATCGCACAAGGGTGTTTTTATACTGCTTTTTAATGTCCTGCTAATCCTATGTGAGGTTTTTTGTATGGATTTTTAATGCCCAGATCCTATGTGAGGTTTTTTATAAAATTAAATCCTGGATAAAATAATACTTTCTGGCATACAATTAAATCAACATTCCATCTTTTGTGGATTATAGTTTCTCTTCCTTATAAATTCCATTTTTTTTGGTGAAGGAAACAGTACATTAGAAGGGATTTTATTCATCAGAATAAGAAGAAACAGGAGCATAATTTGTGAGGGGCTCTCTACAGTTTTAAAGAGGGTGATAAATAATTTGTTACACATTTATGTAGGTGGACTCATGAGAATGATCCTCCTTTATCTGGGCTTCAATTACATGTTATTGGGCTGTCTTTATCATGGTGAAGTGGGCCTTGTTTGTCTTGGTTTTTAGAGAGGATGAGGTTCCTGGAAATAAGGTGTAAAATCAGTTTCAATGGATGAATGATATACCAGATTTGGACGCATAAGGAAATGAAATGGGATAAGTAGAGGAGATTTTTTAAGTGTATATGCAGCCTTTCAATTTGAAAAATGAATACAAATTATAAAAAAACAGAATTTATAATGGAAATCTTGAATTTGTACAAGCTAAAAATTTGATAGAATAAGAGTGGAATTGAGCATGAAACCATCAGTGTATTAAGGGCACATATATTTCACCAGTTACTCACAAAACCAATTATACGGTGAATACATGTCAACAATTAAATCTCCTGATTATTTTTTCAATAATGTATTCATTTTCTTCGCCCTCACAATTGATCAAAAGCATAAATAAGTGAAATAGAAATTACCAACTCAATCTACAAAAGCTATAAAAGAAATGATGAGTGAAATTAAAATGTAATAACTCATTCTGTAGAAGGTCTAAATATCATTAATATAGAAAATCTTTTCATAGAATACAAAAAAACTAAAAAACGGTTGGGTAGGGGGAGGAGACAACTGATATCTCACTTATAAGATGCTCAATTGTTGCATCATGAACCATGTATTCAACACAAAAAGGGCTTTTTCATTCTCCAGATCCTGCATGGGAGAATGCACCTCAAATTTCTGTTCTAAAGATAAGATTTTCAATCCATGAGGTGTATCTGTACCTATTGAAAGATGCATCAGGCCAGAAAAGTTAAACAATACACACATGAAATCCAAGAAATAAAAAATTAATGGTCTCATATACCAGATCCATCTTCACTCACTATAAATCAGCTTCATTGTGTGAAGAAAGAATATGCCTTGCAACCAAACATGCATGTTTTTTGGAAAGCATTAAATAAACCAAATAAATCAAATATAACAAATGGGTTTATGGTAAGTGCTATGAATTCAAATGACAAGTTTTATATGAGGTTATCAGTTAGTGTTGTCAAGCAGAGCCTCAGTGATGCATATTGACATCCACAGTTTTTCAATGGATCAATATTAAATAAACCTTGTACATTAGTGTGAATAAGGATTCAATATATTTAAATTTAAAATACATATATATATATGAAATATAGATATATTTCAAAAATATATATATTCCAGAATGTAAATATAAACTATAGATTTATATATTTATCAGAAATATGTACATGTCATAATATATATATATATAAACTATAAAATGTATTTTGTGTTAATATATATATATATATATATTGAATCCATATATATGTATTATAAAAATATATATTTCAGGATGTATATATAAACTACAGAATGCATATGTATCATAAAAATGTGTAAGTGTACATGTGTGTGTTTGCGAGTATGTATAATTGTAGAATATATAAAAATTAATATTATATTACATAAACTAATTATATATATGAGAACATAAGTATAAATATATAATTATAGAATATATATATATATATATATATATATAAATTATAGACTGTATATATGTAAATTGTAGAATGTTTACAGAAATACTTTGATACTCACCTTGGAGGATAGCGAAGAATGCCCCAAGCCTGAAAATGAAACATACCTAAGACGAGGTGTTAGATGTTTCAAATATAATTGAATTAATTACCCCTTATGTGAGTTTCTGAATCATAGTTTCTACTATAGAAGCACCTATAGATGATTTATAGGTTGATTCAAAGGTATGTGCTGCAATAGCAGTGACCAAGTTAGCTGATAAAAAATCCCAATTTTTATCCTTTCCAACACATCAAATGACATTAAAAATTTCCCATTTAAAGCATTGTTATTGTATTGTAATTTTATTCAAGGCATAGTCTAGGTAATCAACTAACGGGATAAATTGATCAAAAAATTTACCTTCCAATCACTACACATTGCAATCACCCTATCAAAATATGAATTATTTTCATGTAAAAAGTGATCAGAAGAACATTGCATTTTTGGACAAGAAATATCAACATTTGAGAAAAAATTAAGGGGGTAAATTAGATTAAAAAAATACTGATTGTGAGATAAAAAAAGAATGATATAAATCAAGACCATTTATTATTCCATAAAATTTCCAAATTCCATCTTTATAAGTTAGAAATATATGTATCCAAGGTATAGTTTATTATAAACCATAATGGAAAATATTTTCCAAATTACATTTTTAAAAGTTGCAAATATTGGTAACCAAGGTATATTTTATTATAAACCATAATGAAAATAAATAATATTTAAATGCTCTTAATTTTACAAAACATGGAAAACCTATATTCATATGGTTTAAGCACCTTCAAACATTCTAATGTTTCATATAAGAAAAACTATATTTACATATAGATGAAAAGTCTGATCAAAGTGGTAAAATAATTCTATATTCATCTAGAAAATGGTAAATATAAGAGTGCACCCTTCAATGAAATGCAGTCAGGTTTATTATTATCAGTACTGTCAATTCTCATCTAAACTAAGGATTCACCTTTGATATGATTTAAAATCTCAAATGCAAGACTCAAAAATAATTTAGCAATAAAAAAATTCAAGGGTTACTTTATAATCAACTGGGAAAATTCCACTAGAAAATAAAACAAAAAAGGGAGTGGGGAACAACTAAAAATTAAGGTTTTGAAGGACATTAACAAAATACATTTAATTTCTCTTTAACATTTTTCTCCAGTCATACATTCCATGCTAGTATTTTAATATGGGATTGAATCAGTACTCAGGACACATAAAATTGGAATAGAAAGTATGGATTTATGAGAAAAAAATATGAAATTGAGTTTAGTTTAATAAAATAATATAAGAAAGAAAGCATATAATTGAAAAATTTATATGAGGGATCATCAGTGAAGATAAATGAATCATGTATATTATAAATACAATGGTAGAAAAGGAAAAAACACATACACATAGAATTAGATATACTGAGAGAGAATAAATATTACTATAGGACCATGGACATCTGATAAAATTTATAAAATATATACACACCATTTCCAAAACACCCAAATATACCATATGTATGGGATAGAATGCATAAATTTACAAAACCCCAATTTCCTTGAATAAACCTGAATATTATTAGCTTTTTGTTTAGGTTACAATATGATAAAAATAGTTACCTAAAGAAGACAGACTTCATTGTGGATGTAAATAGTTTTGACCCTTAAACCCAATCCTCTTACATTATAGGTCATGATAGAAATCATTTGATAAGAGTAGTAAATGCTTTGTAGCCTGAGAGAGAAAGCAGCTTCACACCCAAACTAGAGGAGATGACTTCTTTAGAATTAGCACATGTTATTAGGCCACACCTCATTGGAGATAAACTCACTTTCCTTATCTCTGCCTCTTTGATCCCTATAACATACATTCCCATCAAAAGAGAATCTACTTCCTCCAAAACTACAAAAGGATTAGAAGAGAAAGCATGCCCACACTTTTTTCCACCACAGACCACAATGCACCCTTTCTATGCAAATAATACTTCACAAGTGACACTTGAGAGTCACCATAGACCGCAACCTCATCCACTTGTAATAGATCACTCGTGCCCAGTGCCAGTGAGCAGGATCACTTCTCATTACATAGAACACCACTGTTTATCAAAAGTTATGAGTATAAAAACCAATATTCCTACTTTAAGAAACTAGAAACCACATTTGAAGGGTTCACCGTCACCGCCTGATCGACTGGAGAAACCTACAACAATGACAGAACCATCTCTCGGTGCTGCTAAGATTTGAAATTCTCCAGAAACTAGCAAATGGTGGTTAGGTCAGCTCCTTCAACATCCCTTTGAGACAAAAAACTAGGCCTTGAACAAACACCAGCTCCATCACATCCCCCCACCAAATACATTATGTGAAACAGGGAAATAAACACTGGTTAAATCATAAATTGACATACCACAAATCCAAATAGAGAAAGGGAAGATCAAATCCAATCGGTTGATTCGAAATGATTGGGAAGAAACCCTAAATAGAAAACCCCAATAGAAACCTAAACAACCCCGAAATCAATATATGAAGCCGAAACCGCATAGCATCACACTAAGAAGAATAACCCCACCGAACACGAGCGAAGAGAGAACCATGGAGGTAGTGGGATACAAGGAGAGATAGGGGAATGAGATGTGAGGTGCAGCGATGAGAGGTGAGGTGGCGAGATTTGAGGTGGGGCAACGGGATGTGACGCCGAACACATGGCATTTGGGTAGTGTTTTTTTATAAAAAGTATTTTAATATTTATTAAATAAATTATATTGAAAAATATATAACAATTAATATTTATAGAAAATTGAAAAATATAAAAACATATAATATTTCTAGAAAATAGAGAATTAAAATCAATTATGATTTTTTTAATAAAACCCTAGGAAATAAAAAATTACTTTGATCGTAAAAATAATATATATATAATTTTTCTCTTAATTGGTTTTTGAAAAAAAAATTGTTATTGTATAGTTTATTGTAACATTATTATTAACAGTAAATGATTTATTGGTAATAATTGTTATTAATAATATATTCATGTTTCAGAAAAAAATGTTGTTATTAGTATGATAAAGCAATGGATTCAACTGTTAGTAAATGATATGTTTCTATTGAAAAATAAATACCAACAGATATATCTATTGGTATAAAGAAGTATTTGTATTAAAAATTAATACAAATAAAACATAATATCTATTGGAAATTCTCATTTTTACCAATAGATATATTATCTATCAATAAATTTCTGTTGGTATATTCCATTTTATTTGTAGTGAATCTCCACAAACGCGATGAGATTCATTCCCCATCGCAACCATTAAAGAATAATTTTCATTTGATTATTAAAAATTATATTTAAGAGCATTATATCATTTTGGATATGAATCAAATACATCCTTTCCATAAAAAACATGACTTATGTAACAAAACATATAAAGGAAAACAAATTAGTTAACATCTAAAACAATGATACTTCTAAAATATTTTTAACAATGCAATATTAGAAGATCATATATGATATTATAGTTATGTATGTGGTTCTTTTATAATTTAATAACAATGATTAAACTATTATACAGGAGGTTAATGTACCCTCGACCAAGGAAAAGTACAAGGTAATAGTTAATTTCACAATCTCCTTTTTATCCGAGGTTGTTTTTACGTAAGTGTCTACTGGGACCTTTTTATCATCCACATTTATGTTTCTTAAAAATGTATTTCAAATTTTTTTTACTATTTAATTGAATATGGGTTAATTTAATTTATACCCTTTTTTGACTTTTTATAAAATGGTTTGAAATGAATCTTTCCATCGTTTTCCAAACAAGGTACTTTATGATCTTTTCGAAAAATTAAGGTAAGAATATTTTTTAACTTATACGACAGGTGTGGTTATTCCCCTCTATTATAACACCTTTGAAGCTTCCCTTACAATATTATAAGAATATTTTCAAAATAAATGTTTTCCTTTTATAATTACTTGATTTTTAAATGATTTCAAAACAGATTGAGATATTCCTCTCAAATAATTTTGATTTCATCTATGTCAACATACATTAATGGATTTTATACTTATTTGAAGTTGATTTATTATGATACAAATTTTCCATATTTTATTGAAGGTTTTGTGATATTTTTGATTGTGTATGAGTTATTTTTATAGCATTCATGGTTTATGACTAACATATTAACATTTTGTATGCTAGTTTTAAATCGAATGATTATGTTATGTTTCAAAATTTTCATATGAGGAATGAATTGGACTTAGTAAGTGACAGGTGGATCCCACTATAACTCCTCTGTGCATTGGTAGGTCTCATGAGACAAACTAGTGTCTTGGAACAAGGCCTTGAAAAAATCATATTTGTAGTCTTGGCATGAGACCTTGACTATGTGGTTATGATGTCTGACATTATACATTCTATCATTATGAAATCATCTATTGATATTACATGTGATTATTTGACTAGTAGAATATCCACATGAAAAAGTAAATGGAATTATTTGATTTATCTTTTCTATATTATTCTTATGTTTAAGTTTAAAAGTATTTTGTTTTAGTTTTATACATTGCTTTAAATGTTTATGATTATTTATGATGTTTCCGCTACATTGTTATCCTTACTGAGCATCTGATCTCACCAATTTCTATGTTTTATTTTTCCAAAGACGTGAAGAAGTATTTTATGGTATACCTGAAGGGATAGGCTAAGGGATATAAGTGTGTTCTAAGGGGATAAATTTTTTTTTTTGGTTTTTATCTCATGATGTAATGTAAAACTTATTTATGTATCTAGTACTTCCAAGGATACTAAACTAATCGGTCTTTCTGGACATGATTCCTTGTATCCTGACAATTTTATGTAATAAGGCACCAAATCTGGGTAAATAGGGTTGGGGTGTTACATCACAGCTTCACCAATATCAACCCAAACCTTCTCATGTGATCGATGTGGATGATCTAGTGTTCAAGACTGATGTGTCCTTTGAGGAGCATCTGATATGCGTGTTGGATTATATTTTGAAAGTGTATTGGGGAAATACCATACTAATAATTCATGTATTGTGGAAAAATGGCCCTATTTAAAAGAAAAATTGGGAAAGATAAGTAGATATGATTGATCAATGGACTGATCTTTTTGACTCCAAATCTTAGATATTCTTGGGAGTACAACTTGAGGATGATTTGTTATAGGGTGGGGATATTATAATATCCTGAACTTTTCTAGAGATGTTTCATGCTAATTTATAGTTAATGTTTTCCTTTTTTGAGTAAATATTGTTTGACATTTACCTTGGGTATTATTTGGGTGAAATTGGTTAATTTAAGAAGGGAGTGGGGCAACACATGGTTGTCACATGGTTTGACCAAACTATGTGCCTAGCCCAACAAACCATGAAAACCTAGACATAGGGGATTTTCATAGCTGGAACATAGTTTTTCAAACCATTCACCCTTTTAGGTGTAATAGTGTGACACTCCCAAGTTAGGTTCATGGTTAGGGTAAACCGTTCACCCCAAACAGGAAACTATGCATGATGGAATTTAATCCTCCAACAATTAGATTAAAAATACAGGAAGCCCCATAATTCAAAATAAATCACCCTTTCTCAACCCTAAATGATATTTATTGATTTTGGAGGCTAATTTATAGATTCTATGGACTTACAACCCTTGTTCTTGATGATTCAAAGAACATATTTAATATTTTCACCTCACCAGGTAAGAATTTCTAAACCCGATTGGTTTACTCCCTCTCTCCATTCTTTTTCTCATCCTTTGAAGGGGATTTTTAATCCTTTGGAAGTGGATATAGATCTATGTTTTGGTATAAATAATCCATTTGATCTTAGAACTAGGTTTCATATCTAGATCATATTTTACATCGTGTTCTTCACCATTCCACTTCAATTGGGGACTTCTGTTGGTGAGTGTTCATCATCAATTTTCAGGTTGGTGGTATAAAGTGAAAATTCCATAGTCTAGATTTAATTGAAAGCATGTAATTATGAAATTATAAATTTAAATTATTGGGAACTTTCATTGATGATCAAATTTATTTGATTTAATTTCAATGTGGTAATGATTTGGATTATCTTGGGGCAATTACAATTGGTGGGATTTTGATTAATTAATTTGTTAATTAATTAATTGAATGTTATGATAATGTAATTGATGGGAAATTAGAATTGTATAATTGTCAAATTAATTTGATATGAATTATTTAAAAATGGGGATTAGGATATGGTTGACTTGAACTTAAAGATATAATGCGTTATATGAATTGAATGTTGCAAAATGGTATAATGGTTAATTTCATAGATTATTACATGTGATTAATTTATTTAATAATGTTTTTTTGATAATTTTAATAGAATATTATGATGTGAAATATTGGATAATGGGTTGATGATGAATAACCAGGATAAAAGTGATATTTTTGATTATTTTGATTGATTGATAAATGTGTGTGGGACATGGAATGATGCTTCAAAATATTATTGTGATAATATGATATACGTGTGTGGGAAATGGATAACTACTTCAAAAGAACGTAATTATAAATGAGGATGGGGTATGGACTAATGCTTAAAAATACTGCCTGTGTGATTGTATGAAAAATGAATTGTGGAACACATAACAATGCTTCAAATACCCACGGGATGCTAGACCTGGTGACCTAGGACCAAAATTTTGGCATTGGACTATGGTTCCAATTGTTAGTAATATGAATTGAAATGAAATGGTAATTAATAACCATTGGATTGTGATATGTGATATCCCTTGGGGATAGTTTAGTCTTTGGTATGGGATGAAGAAGGTATTGTGGTTCAGGGTCCTCAAGAACCAAAGGGTTTATGTTGTTAAATAAAGAATAATTGAATATGTATAAACTATTTACCTTATTTCTTGTATTTTATTAATTATAAAAATTTATACACTGTTATTTATTGGATATTGTTTTAGTCACCATTGGTGGTGGACTACCGAGTTTTACTCACACCCTATATAGGCTTCATAATTTTCACTCAAATAGACTTCATGTTTTTCGGACAAGATAAGGGAAAGTGTACAATGTTAGATGGGTTTGTAAAGACCTGTAAATTTCAAGGAAATTTTTTTCATAATTTTCTTTAGAATTTTACAAGAACGCAGTTTCTGACGGCGCCTGATTCCAAGCCCCGGAGTGCCCGGAATCAATTTCCGAAGTTTGGCTCGGGTACGTTCAGTGAACGAACGAGCGGGAATTTCTATCTTTTCAACTGGTGCTCGGAATCGAATTCCGAGGGAACCGATGGAACCACAACGACGGTATTTGCTTAGGAACGCCTATTCCGGAGTTGCGTTTACACGAGTGTTGATGATAAAAACTGTGGAAGTTTATTTTATAATTACTCTACAATTTTTATTATTTTTTACTCTAAGTGTTTATTTCTTGATGGAAGTTGGGTAACCACCCAACCTCCCTTGGGAGGTTATGAGGGTGGTGGGGCCCACATGAACCCCACCCCATCATATTCTTGAAAACCCCCCTCAACTTCCACTTTAATTTTGTTAACTTAAGTTATAACTTATGACTTTAATGTAATAAGTTTAATGAGGTGAGTTGTGTGTGGTTTATTGAATTTCAAACTCTTGAAATTCAAATGGTTAGGTTGTGTTAATAAAATAAGACTTGGTCTTATTTTATTATTGTTAGAGTTTTTCCACCTTGAGAGAATTGGGAAGCGTGAAGTCTTCTTCTTCTTCAACCTCAAGTTCTTCATCCTTCTTCGCGAAGAATGTGAAGAACACGAAGAACGCCGACCTTCGACGAAGGGCGAAGAAGAACGCCGAGCCTTCAGAGATCGACGACGCGACGCCATGTACCGTGACACCGACGGTTCTTCTTCCGCGACGTTCTTTCGCGACAATCCAACCCCGTGACAACCTTCGATCGACAACGACAAGGTAGGGGGTTGCGCTTCATTTTAATTCTCTTTGTGGGTTATAACAACATCAGAGATTTAATTATTATTAATTAAATCTGTTGTTTCTTGATCCCCGGAGATCGTCGACGCGACTCCCTTCCACGACGACGCGATGCCCTTCCGCGACGCGACGCTCCACTTGTTCTGCGACGGTCAATTCCGCGAAGAAAGCGCGTGCGACGAATTGATGAGGTAGGGGTTTGTTTGTGAAATAACTTTATATTCCCGTGATTGTTTCTTTAAAACAAAGAACCCGGATCAAGTTCAATTTTAATTCTATTAAAATTGTGCCTTGCTTTTATTCATGTGTTGAATATTTCTCCCGACTGTTATTATCTAACGCGGAGGGTGCGGGCCAAACAAACACGGCCCGAAAACCCTCCACAGTTCTTCCTTGTTGTGCAGATTTGGTGGGCGATGACAAAACATGCCGCAGAGGCGATTTAATGATCCCACAGTGAAGAACGGAACCCGGGAGGAACAACGGCGCAGACGGGAAGGAAATCGGACCACCGTAGATACTCCGGTGGCCCGCAGAAGCTTCCACCGGCGCGCCCGGAGGCGGCGGCAGCGGTGCCCAGCGCGCCGCCGGGAAAACCTCGTCGCTGCTGAAGCCGCGGCGGCGAGGCAGTTCCACGGCCGTGCGGAACCGCGGTTCAGGGACGCGGCGGCCCGGCCGCGTCCGGGTGATCCAGGGCAGCACCCCGCATTGCTCGGTCGCTCGGGCGAGCCGAGCCGGACCGACCGGCCGGACCGGGTCCGACCGGGTCCGGTCGACCCGGTTTGGCCGACCCAGGGGGGGTCGGGCCAGGTCGGTCCGGGCCTAGACCCCCCGTTCCCGGACCTTTTCAGTCCTTTGCCCGTAACTTGAGTTATGGGACTCTGAATGACACACCTTTAGCAGAAACGCGATCCTTGGATTGAGACGGTCGTTTCGGTATATCGCACTCAAGGTTTCAGAATACTTTGGGTTTGACCGGGTTGGTTTGTACACAAAACCAACCGGGCCCTCGGAGCAGAAACACTCATATCTTGAGCTTCAGACGTCCGATTGATGTGTCGTCGACTTTGTTGAATTCTTCTAAGTGAGATGGAACTTTTGGCATACTGCTCCTGAGGTTTGGATGCAGGTGGAGTACGGTCAGGTTGGTTTTTCCTTAAAAACCAACCGGGCCCCTGGGATGAAAAAGCCAATAACTCTCAGACCGGGCGTTCGATTGACGCGCCGTCTGCGACGGGAAGTTCCTGTTGACGATACAGAACTTTTGGATACATCAACTCTGGACCTTGTGTCAGTTGATGTATCAGCCTATCGGCTCGTGGAGCGGACCCTCCCAAACGAGCTTGCTGTGTGCGGGAACCCTAGTGCTGGTTGCGACTTCGATGACGACGATTGTGCAGAGATCCTCAGTGGACTGCGACGATGAAGAGAGCTGGTCTTGTATCATATGTGGGTCATAGATTAGATGATTCAATACTGGTCTTGTATCCTATGTGGGTCCCAGTATAGATGAATCAATGAAGACAACTGGTCTTGTATCCTATGTGGGTCCTAGCTGTGCTGGTCTTGTATCCTATGTGGGTCCCAACTTAGATGATTCAATAATGGTCTTGTATCCTATGTGGGTCCCAGTATAGATGAATCGATGAAGATAGCTGGTATTGTATCCTATGTGGGTCCTAGCTGTGCTGGTCTTGTATCCTATGTGGGTCCCATCTTTGATGATTCAGTGCTGGTCTTGTATCCTATGTGGGTCCCAGCATAGATGAAACAATGAAGATGGCTGGTCTTGTATCCTATGTGGGTCCTAGCTGTGCTGTTCTTGTATCCTATGTGGGTCCCAGCTTTGATGATTCAGTGCTGGTCTTGTATCCTATGTAGGTCCCAGCATAGATGAAACAATGAAGACAGCTGGTCTTGTATCCTATGTGGGTCCTAGCTGTGCTGGTCTTGTATCCTATGTGGGTCCCAGCTTTGATGATTAAGTTCTGGTCATGTATCCTATGTGGGTCCCAGCATAGATGAAACAATGAAAACGGCTGGTCTTGTAACCTATGTGGGTCCCAGCTTAGATGATTCAGTATCTATGTCTGATCATCTCTTTCACCTTTTCGATGATGTATACCTGTGTGAGCTAAATCCTGTTTTCTTTCCTGTGTGGATTGTGTTGTGCTATCCTGTGTGGATTACGTTTTGCTTTCCTGTGTGGAATACGTATACTTTCTTGTGTGGACTGAGTTGTACTTGGGCTCGGAGGTTGGAGCGTATTGGAATTGTTGACTTAGGTATATGTATGGGCATATACCTAAGTAGTGTCGGTTGTTACTTAGTGATTGCATCTTTCCTTTTGGTTTATCCTTTGTGGATTTTGGGAGACCTTCGAGGGTCTCGGGGTCCCTACTGAGTAGCTTATACTCACCCCTTCATGGGCTATGCCCGCACTACGTTGTGTTGGTTGCAGACGACGGACAACGTTGATCGTGGTTGAGGCTTGTAGAGTAGGACGATACCTGGAGGAGGACCACTGGGCGAGACGTACTCGGAGCGGACGGCGGGACCCAAGGAGCAGTGGAGCTATCTGTACCCACCCTTCAGGTGGGATTTCCAGTGGACAGCTCGACCCTGCGGCTTTTCTTTTCAGTTGTTGTTTTTCCCTTTCAGTTGTACTTTACAGTTGGGCTTGTATTTCCGGCCCCTTTTACTTTCAGCACAGTTTGTTACAGTTTTTACTTAGTGTTTACTCTTTCCGCTTTCTTACTCTATGATGGTTGATTATTTTACAAAGGAAATGCCTTCCCTGTTTATCGGGATTTACGCCTTGGTGCTAGTCGCCAGCCCCTGGCCTCTGGAAGGCGGGCTTGGGGTAGTCACGACACGGGCCCCAAGGACGGGTCGTGACAAATTGGTATCATAGGAGATCGATTCTACCACAGACTCTGATCTTTCTTCTATGTGAAGCAATAGTGTTTAGCGTATTGGGTGTGGTTATCAGTCCAGGGAGTCCAGTGTTGGTGCGGCGACCGACTTATCCGTACACCAGGACCCTGACTTCTGATTTCCGACTCAATGCACGAAAACATTGATTGCATGTGTGTTTCAAGTTTTCTTTGTGATTACTTGTGTCTGCTCACCAGGTATACTGTTTGACCATGGCGCACTTGTTTCCTTTTTAGGATGGCCCCATGATGGAAGTCATCTAGGGTTCCGAGAGTCGAGCATGACGACAGCCCACCGAGCGATGAGGCCTCGGTGCAGGGCTCCTTGTCAGCAGAGGCACCGACGGTACCTTTACCCGTCGAGCCACTGATGCTACCAGCCCCGGCCGCTGACGATGCACGTCGCCTTAGCACGCTGCACGAGTTCCAGCGCCAGCGACCATCCAGGTTCCGTGGGGAGACGGACCCCCAGGCAGCCGAGGACTGGCTGGAGGCAGTCGTACGAGTTTTCAGGCTAGCGAGGACACCAGCAGACCTCATGGTGATCCTCGCAGCGAGCCTACTGCACGCAGCAGCGGGAAGATGGTGGAGCTTGATGCTCCAGGTGCATGACGAGACATTTCTTCTCTGGACGGACTTTGAGAGCATCTTCCGCTCTGAGTTCGTCCCAGCCACCCTCCGTGCGTTGCGCATCCAAGATCTTCTTCAGCTGCGGCAGGGCAGCATGACGGTCGCCCAGTACTCGGCGAGATTTACTGATCTCTCGCGCTACTCCACAGATATGGTACGGGACCCGTTCTTCCGGGCCCGGACCTTCGAGCAAGGACTGAGACATGAGATCATGGATTCGATGATCTCCCTCAACATTCCGACGCAGACAGAGGTGTTGGAGAGAGCCCTTCTAGTGGAGGGTTTTCTCGCCGAGCAGGCTCCAGTGACAGGGCCCTCCGTAGGACGGCCCGTAGCAGGATCTTCTGTAGTTGGCAGTAGAAAGGTGATGTAGAGGTCCAAACGGGCCAGACCATTATATGGGCAGTCACTGGATGCAGATTCGGTTGTGCGGGGCACACGAAGGAGAGCCAGCTACACGAGGGGCAGACATTGCTACACATACGGCGGGCAAGGTCACATGGCTCAAGAATGCCCGATTCGTCTTATAGATGAGCAGCAGGTGGTAGAGGGACCTCCCAGACAGAGGTTCGGCCATGGAGGTCCGTAGGGTGCAGGCGGGCGAGGCAGAGGAGCTGGCCGAGTAGCAGATGGTGGGCGACACTTCGATGTGTTTCCACCACCACCACCAGGAGGTCCACCCCGACCGCAGGGAGTTGGGGGACATGCGAGAGCTCAGCTTCAGGTAGATGAGGCCTTCGATCATGAAGCTCTGGGAGCAAATGGAGAGGAGCGAAACTAGTGGATACGTCTTTTGTACTTCTATTTCCTTGTTTCTATTGTGTAGCGTCTTTGTATTATGAGCTGAAATAATAAAAAACACATACCTTTGTGATGTTTTCATTCTTGTCCTCTTTTGTGTTGTTACTAAGAGGTTCCAGTTTTGACTATTGACTTGGCCCTAACTTGTGAGACATCTACTGGAGGAGACCCAGTTACCACACACTGATGCCGACAGTGTGACTCAACCCTTGGAGGTGAGAGTAACGGTTGGATCTCTTGGTATTAGCATCGAGGCCTTACGACGTCATCCTTGGTATGGATTAGTATCATCCATGTCGGGATTGACTGTATTAGGAAAAGAACGTGGTTCATCCAAGGGATGAGACTGGATTTCTCTTATCGGCAAGGAAGAAATCATAGCAGCTCTTGTGGGACCGGAGGTGGTCCAGGCAACGATAGAGAAGGTCCAGGTTATCCAAGAGCGGATGAAGACAGCTCAGAGCCGACAGAAGTATTTCGCTGATAGGAGGCGAAGGCCACTAGAGTTTGAGGATGGCGACCACGTTTTCTTGCGGGTCTCACCTCGATGTGGATTACAGAGATTTGGACAAGGTGGAAAGTTGTATCCATACTTCATCGGACCCTTCCAGGTCCTTAGAAGGATTGGCGAGGTGGTTTACCGCCTAGCTCTACCGCCTTTGTATCCCTAGTTTGTGTTGAAGCTTTACAGGGACGTAAATCCCCGTGGTGGGAGTAATGTAAAGACCCGGAAATTTCAAGGAAAAGTTTTCTTAATTTTCTTTGGAATTTTACAAGAACGCAGTTTTTGATGGTGCCTGATTCCGAGGCCCGGAGTGCCCGGAATCAATTTCCAATGTTTGGCTGATGTACGTTCAGTGAACGAACGAGCGGGAATTTCTATCTTTTCAACCAGTGCTCGGAATCGAATTCCGAGGGCACCGATTGAACCGCAACACCGATATTTTCTTAGGAACGCCTATTTCAGAGTTGCGTTTACACGAGTGTTGATGATAAAAATTGTGGAAGTTTATTTTATAATTACTCTACAATTTTTATTATTTTTACTCTAAGTGTTTAGTTCTTGATGGAAGTTGGGTAACCACCCAACCTCCCTTGGGAGGTTATGAGGGTGGTGGGGCCCACACGAACCCCACCCCTTCATATTCTCTAAACCCCCCTCAACTCCCACTTTAATTTTGCTAACTTAAGTTATAACTTATGACTTTAATGTAATAAGTTTAATGAGGTGAGTTGTGTGTGGTTTATTGAATTTAAAACTCTTGAAATTCAAATGGTTAGGTTGTGTTAATAAAATAAGACTTGGTCTTATTTTATTATTGTTAGAGTTTTTCCACATTGAGAGAATTGGGAAGCGTGAAGTCTTCTTCTTCTTCAACATCAAGTTCTTCATCCTTCTTCGCGAAGAACGCGAAGAACGTGAAGAACGCCGACCTTCGACGAAGGGAGAAGAAGAACGCCGAGCCTTCAGAGATTGACGGCGCGACGCCAAGTACCGCGACACTGACGGTTCTTCTTCCGCGACGTTCTTCCGCGACAATCCAACCCCGCGAAAACCTTCGATCGACAACGATAAGGTAGGGGGTTGCGCTTCATTTTAAATCTCTTTGTGGGTTATAACAACATCATAGATTTAATTATTATTAATTAAATCTGTTGTTTCTTGATCCTCAGAGATCATCGACGCGACGCCCTTCCACGGAGATGCGACGCCCTTCTGCGACGCGACGCTCCACTTGTTCCGTGACGGTCAATTCCGCGAAGAACACGCGTGCGACGACTTGATGAGGTAGGGGTTTGTTTGTGAAATAAATTTATATTCCCGTGATTGTTTCTTTAAAACAAAGAACCCGGATCAAGTTCAATTTTAATTCTATTAAAATTGTGCCTTGCTTTTATTCATGTGTTGAATATTTCTCCTGACTGTTATTATCTAACGCGGAGGGTGAGGGCTAAACAAACACGGCCCGACAACCCTCCGCAGTTCTTCCTTGTTGTGCGGATTTGGCGGGCGATGACAAAACGTGCCGCAGAGGCGATTTAATGATCCCACAGTGAAGAACGGAACCCGATAGGAACAACGACGTAGACGAGAAGGAAATCGGACCACCGGAGCAACTCCGGTGGCCCGCAGAAGCTTCCGCTGGCGCGTCACGCCTGCACGGCGGCGCCCAGCGTGCCGCCGGGAAAACCTCGCCACGGCTGAAGCTGTGGCGGCAAGGAGGTTCCGCGTCCGCGCGGAACCGCGGTTCAGGGACGCGGCGGCCCGGCCGCGTCCGGGTGATCCAGGGCGGCCCCCGCGTTGCTCGGCCGCTCGGCCGAGCCGTGCCGGACCGGCCGGCCGAGCTGGGCCGCGCCCTGGCCTGGCCGGACCGGGTCCAGTTGGGTCGGACCGGGTCGGGTCGACCCGGTTCGGGTCGACCCAGGGGGGGGGTCGAGCTGGGTCGGTCCGGGCCAAGACCCCCCGTTCCCGGACCTTTTTGGTCCATTGCCCATAACTTGAGCTACGAGACTCCGAATGACGCGCCGTCAGTGGAAACACAATCCTTGGATCGAGACGGTAGTTTCGGTATATCACACTCAAGGTTTAGGAATACTTTGGGTTCGGCCGGGTTGGTTTGTACACGAAACAAATCGGGCCCTCGGAGCGGAAACACTCATATCTTGGGCTTCAGACGTCCGATTGACGTGCCGTCGACTTTGTTGAATTATTCAAAGTGAGAAGGAACTTTTGGCATACTCCACCCGAGGTTTGGACACAGGTGGAGTATGGTCGGGTTGTTTTTGCCTTAAAAACCAACCGGGCCCCTGGGACGAAAAAGCCAATAACTCTCAGACCGGGCGTCCGATTGACGCGCCATCTGCGACGTGTAGTTCCTGTTGATGATACGGAACTTTTGGATACATCAACTCTGGACCTTGTGTCAGTTGATGTATCAGCCTCTCGACTCGTGGAGCGGACCCTCCCAAACGAGCTTGCTGTGTGCGGGAACCCTAGTGCTGGCTGCGACTTCGACGACGACGATTGTGCAGAGATCCTCAGTGGACTGCGACGATGAAGAGATCTGGTCTTGTATCCTATGTGAGTCCCAGATTAGATGATTCAATATTGGTCTTGTATCCTATGTGGGTCCCAGTATAGATGAATCAACGAAGATAGCTAGTCTTGTATCCTATGTGGGTCCTAGCTTTGCTGGTCTTGTATCCTATGTGGGTCCCAGCTTTGATGATTCAATACTGGTCTTGTATCTTATGTGGGTCCCAGTATAGATGAATCAATGAAGACAGCTGGTCTTGTATCCTATGTGGGTCCTAGCTGTGCTGGTCTTGTATCCTATGTGGGTCCCAGCTTTGACGATTCAGTGCTGGTCTTGTATCCTATGTGGGTCCTAGCTGTGCTGGTCTTGTATCCTATATGGGTCCCAGCTTTGATGATTCAGTGCTGGTCTTGTATCCTATGTGGGTCCCAGCATAGATGAAACAATGAAGACAGCTGGTCTTGTATCCTATGTGGGTCCTAGCTGTGCTGGTCTTGTATCCTATGTGGGTCCCAGCTTTGATGATTCTGTGCTGGTCTTGTATCCTATGTGGGTCCCAGCTTAGATGAAACAATGAAGATGGCTGGTCTTGTATCCTATGGGGGTCCCAGATTAGATGATTCAGTATCTATGTCTGATCATCTCTTTCACCTTTTTGATGATGTATACCTGTGTGAGCTGAATCCTGTTTGCCTTCCTGTGTGGATTGTGTTGTGCTATCCTGTGTGGATTACGTTTTTCTTTCCTGTCTGGAATACATATACTTTCTTGTGTGGACTGAGTTGTACTTGGACTCGGAGGTTGGAGCGTATTGGAATTGTTGACTTAGGTATATGTATGGGAATATACCTAAGCAGTGTCGGTTGTTTCTTAGTGATTGCATCTTTCCTTGTGGTTTATCCTTTGTGGATTTTGGGAGACCTTTGAGGGTCTCGGGGTCCCTACTGAGTAGCTTATACTCACCCCTGCATGGGCTATGCCCGCACTATGTTGTGTTGGTTGCAGACGACGGACAACGTTGATCGTGTTTGAGGCTTTCAGAGTAGGACAGTACCTGGAGGAGGACCACTGGGCGAGACGTACTCGGAGTGGACGGCGGGACCCGAGGAGCAGTGGAGCTATCTGTACCCACCCTTCAGGTGGGATTTCCAGTGGACAGCTTAGCGCTGCGGCTTTTCTTTTCAGTTGCTGTTTTGTCCCTTTCAGTTGTACTTTATAGTTGGGCTTGTATTTCCGGCCCCTTTTACTTTCAGCACAGCTTGTTACAATTTTTACTTAGTGTTTACTCTTTCCACTTGCTTACTCTATGACGTTTGTTTACTTTACAAAGGCAATGACTTCCCTGTTTATCGGGATTTACACCTTGGTGCTAGTCGCCAGCCCTTGGCCTATGGAAGGCGGGCTTGGGGTAGTCACGACACAGGCCCCAAGGATGGGTCATGACAGGCTGTGTTGGGATGGAGCATGTATGAGGGAACCAGAGATGTTTTGAGACACACTCAAGAGTGTCAATGTGTCTTCATTTTAGTTTTTAATTCGATACTTGACACACATTTGGTATGATATACCTACTGCTTTAGGTTTGTATATTGTATTCTTATTTTGATTATTATGAGATAATGGTTTTGTTTGGTTATTGGCTATGTCCTTTGGTTATTCTATTTTATTTCAACTGTTGTGATAATTTGATATAGAGGGTATAATATCCCCATGATTTATATTTGACCCTCATTGGTAGTTGATCTTTGAAGTATGGGGATGCATGCCTGAGGTCATGTGACCGACTGGCTCGGGGAACCAGTGTGTGGTACCTGGGCCAAGACACCACAAAAAGGAAAAAAACTCAACTTCTAAATCAAGTGCATATTATGGAGTTATTGAAGATATATGAGAGACTAATCACATTAAATTAAGAGATTATATTTAGAATTATTAATGGGTGTTCAGTAATAGTAGTGTTAAACATAATGAATTCAGAAAAAAAAAAATCATAGACCTAAATATATTTTCTTATAGTGATTACCCTTTTATCATGACAACACATGAAAAACAAATTTCTTTGTTCTTAATCCATCAATTATATCGTGAGTTATTGTTTTTCAAGGTAAATAACAATATTTTGGTGATGATAAAGATGATGATGATGATTAATTATGTGAGATCCCTAGTTCCACGGAAGGACTATAAGAAGATATTAATTATCACAACTTAGATATGGGTTGCTTCATAAAAAATGACTATGAAGTAAGAATATGAGAAAACAATATTATAGTAATATCTTAATATTACATTTATTATATATTTATTTCTTTTTTAAATTTAAATTTTTTTCATAATGAAAGATATATTATTTATAATAATATTGTTTATTTAAGTCACATACTTTAAAAAATAAGATAAATTGTTTTTTCAGAACTGGTAAATTAATTACATGTTAATAGTTTATTTATTTTTTTATTTTCAATATTACTTATGTTTTATATTTATTTTTTCTTATTTCATGTATCATAATTTTTTTTATTTTTTGTTTATCATTTTAGTTAACTATTTTAATTAATATGATACATGTTTGTTTACTTTTTTTAGTTTTGTTTATATCATTTTCAAATTTTTAATCAATTTTATATTTAACATTTGGATTTCAATCACATTTTACCAATTTTTTATTAATTTCATTTGTAGAACTATTTTAGATAAATTAGTTTAATTAACTCAATCTTCTAGGGAGAACACCCAACATGATTCTTTTGTGAATCCTCTTTATTAATATATATAGGACCCTTATACTTATTTAAGAAAAAAAGAAGTCTTATAGGGTTGGTAAACATGATATCTCATGTTTACCAAAATTATCAATTGTTCATAGAAAGGAGAAGAGGATATGTATTGAGTTGGATGATAATGGTATTCTTATAGTTCTAAATTCAAATCAATTTAGGTGTTTCGTATCTATAAAGGCCATAGTGAAAATAAGTATTTTGGTTTCTGAATAAATAATTATCAACAAGATGATACTAGGTCCTCTATGGGAGACCATTTTGGTAAGTTATTTTTTTAATTTTATTTATTATAAAATGTTTTTAGTAGTATATGTTATTTTATTCTTCTCAATTTTATATAACATATGATTTACTTGACACTAATGAATCCATAAAGAAGATTTTTATCTTTTTTTTGTAAGGATATGGAGGGATTTAAAATCAACACTGTCTTTAGATTTTATTTTTGAAAACAATGAAAATTCATTTGAAAAATATATTTTTTAAATGAAGATTCATGGATTAAGTTTTATGAATGTAGAAAGAAGGAATCATTTTTGGTATGTGAAATATCAATATTCTGAAGTGATTTTTTTTATAATCACTAAAAATAATCATATTTACGATTCTATCTTTAATTAAAAATAATTATGGACATTTAATTTGGATATCCATGAGAATAATGTAAAATCTCGTACATTATTTTATAGAGGGTATCCATTACTTGAACAATGGATGATAGATGAAAATTTTGAAAAATTGAGATTCAAGTATTTACGCTCCACATAGATTTCCCCTCTTCCCCTATAACTAGACATGTAAAATAGAAAAGGGATGAAATAATGAAAATGGGAAAACACCTTATAGAAGATTTTAAGACTATAGTTGATAATATTATAAAATTTATTTATGTTATTTCTAAAATATTTATATTTTGTAACTCACTAATAAATTTTGGAAATATTATTTATAGGAATCCCTTAAGAAGTAGAGCACATAGGAGAACATAATTCAAGTGGAAAAGAAAGATATTTTGGATACTCTATTAGGAAATAAAGAGAACCCAAGTCACATAAAAGTAAATGAGGTGGGTGTATCTATTAGAAATGTGTTTGGTAATTATAGAAATTCATCGAAGGGGGATGTATATAAAGAAATATAAAATTTATAAACTAAAGCTCAGGAGTTAGAAAAGATGATTAATGAGAGGATTAGATCCTCAATATAATAATTATTTTAAAACATGAGAAGTCAATTTTAGGATGCATATCCTACTTATCCACCTCCACATGCATATTCCACTACCCCACTTTTACATTCATATCACACTCCTTCATAGTTTCCCATATACTATGAGTTATATGTTGATGATCACTAGTATCAAATTGTTTTATATGGGATTATAAATTATATTGGGGATACTTAAATTATTAGTGGATGGTGATGGATTAACTAAGGGTAATGGTACAAGATTTTATAGATGAATCTTCTAGAATATTTTTCCCTATTGACAAGGTTCTTACAATTGGAAAAAGTATCAATTTGTTTTAGTTTTTCGATCTAGAATTTTCTGAAAACTTACCACTAGGGTATGAATATATTATATAATTTATTTAATATTGATGTTAAATTTGTTTAAATTTATAATATTTTTTTTCTAGAAATAAATTAAAGGTAAATACATTCTTTATAGAAAGTATCAACATGTTGACCCCCCTTTGAATTCATTTACTACGGTTCCTAAATGACTTTTTAAATTATTATTTAATTAATTTATGTTGTTTTATGTGTATGAGTTATCAATTAGTGTTGAGGTTTGTGGGAGAGATTATATGCCAATTATTTGTAAGAGAGATATATTGGAGCTTGTAACTAAATATATATTAGGAATTGAAGTGATGTAAGTATTTTCCATGTAATTCATTTATCATATTTCTTTTAATTATATCAATTTAATCTTACTTAATACCTAGGTTTTTTTATTAGGTATCTTCATACATTTTTTATTTTTTATGACACAAAATCAATGTATAGATTCATGGACCCACAATTTATTTCTCCAATAATGAATACAATAAAAGAAGAAGAAATAACATAATATGTTTCTGAAATATTTCACAATAAAGTAATAAAGTGTTGGATGATTCCTTATTTTACCAGTTACAAAACATATAATTTTTAATTTTTAATTTCTCTTAATTATTTTTCCACTCAATTTTTTTAATTGTAGTTTTCATTTAATGTTTTGTGTTTTATCCACAATAAAATTTGGATTACCGATTAAGTTCCATACATGGTGACATATGAAAAAAATCTTAATGAAGTATTAGATATGTTAATTTGATTAATTTATTACTTATATATTATAACAATTTCTTATTTAATTTCTTACTTTTCATTTTTAAATGGGGCTTGGAAGTACTATAACCAGTAACCAAAAAAGAGAAAAAAATATCTATTATGTGTGCACAAAGGTATCATCTTTTATAAGTACTAAAATTTATCATATACTTAAAATACTATTTTCAATTGATGATTTTTTAAAAATAAAAATTTCATTAAAAATATGGATTAATCGAATGTGGATATTATGTTTTTTAGATTTATGTATGAAAAAATACAATTGGTACAATTAAAGATTTCCACACAGTTAGATTTTATTATAACCTTTACTTTTTTTTATATTATCCTTATATTGAGAATAAATATTGAATATTTCCTTTTAATATGTAACTTTTAGATGATCCTATCTCTTATATTAGAAATTATATAAATCATCTACAAGGTTCAGGGGAGGATTATTTTACAAATTTTATTTAATTTTAGTTTATCTCTCTATATTTTCAATATAGATTTCGAAATTATAATTTTTTTTAATTTTATGAATGACGTGATATAAATTTTATAGTTATTGTAAATTATCTATTTTTTTGTTGTTTACTAATGCGTTTTACTACAATATTTTTCCATGCTTTGATGTATTTTTTCTTATATTATATGTATGTGTATTTTATTTTCTATTTAATTCTTTTTAAAACATTTTTTTACATTGGTTATAAAAAACTAATGTAAAAAATGAATTCCACATTAGTTATTTTATGTAACTGATTTAAAAAATAGAATTCTATATTTGTCATAAAATAAATGATATATGAATCCCATTTATTTTTCATTTTGGGATGTTTTTCCACATTGAATATGTAATATGTGATGTGTTATATTATTATTTTTTATAAATTATATAAAATAAATGAGATTAAATATAGTATTCCACATCAGTTATTAAATAATTGATGTGAAAAGTTCCCCTATTTTTTATTTTTTAGGGATTTCAATGTTGCTTATTATTATAACATATGTGGTTGTCTATATTTTATATAGGTTAAAAGAAACAATGTAAAAGTATTATTTAAATTTTTTTATAAATACATAACTTATAAAGTAATGTAAAAAATAGATAAACCAAAGTGATAAACCCTTTTCTATTGTAGTGTATAGTTTCCCGAAATCTAAGAGAGTATGTTTAAAATTTGAGAAGTTAAAATTCAAAAAATGAAAGTTTATAAAGCTAGTATTCAAAGTGAATATCAATCAATATCCTAAAATATTTTAAGGAATGATGGTAAAAATGAATGTAAATAGTTACATTTAGTTACTGAAAAATGTGAATACCACTTTATATCTTAAAGGATTTTTGGATGTGTTGGTAAAGAAATAAAGTAAAGTGTTACATTAGTTATCAATGTGATCATAAGAAAACTATTTGATAGATTAAATCCAAAATGATGAAAATGATGAACTTAGAAGGGGTTCTAATTTTAAAAAATGATTTATTTACATTATAAAATTTTATTTGTGAAATAAAGGAGTTTGAATACCATGTTCAAAGAGTGTAACATTATATCATGACTTAAACCATCAGTACCCAACCTATGATGGATGTAATATGAGAGTTACACCCCAAACCCACCTCCAATAGGATATGAGATGAAAAATAGTGACAAGTAGGCATAACACTCAAATGGGAGGCCTTATACTAAAGTACCATTACACACACAAACACCCAACTCCATGCAACAACGATGAAATATAACAAAACAGTTTCCTCTAGATAGTAATCAATGCATGCAACATTCTCTAGGATATATATCAAAGTGTAGTAGGGTAATAAAAAATTATAAGGGGAATAATACATTCCCTAATAGAAATAAAATGGGTAACCTAATCTAAAAACAACTAAAAAGGGTATAGAAGGGGAGATCCCACATCATGATCCCAATGTTTGATAAGCATAATCAGTCAGTGCCACCATATACTACTAAGGTCCACTGATACTAGGTCCACCATAGTCACCAGTCATCTATTTTTTGTTAGTATAAGACACGACATGTGTCAGAAAATCCTATTCATGGGTGATTATATAAATACCAAATAGGATGCCTCAAAAACCAAGAGGGAAGTAAAATAAAATAGTTAGCTCAACCCATAAGGCAAGAGGGTAGGGAAACCCAAGATCAGATATGATCATAAATAAACTAAAAGGAATAGGGAAAGGAGGTATACATCCTCAAAGGTAGCTAAGAATGAAAAGTATTTTTATTTCAATAAATTTACATTCTCTGAAACAAAGAACCATACATAGCCTCATAATAATCAGGGTGGAGGGACCACACCTCTCCACTACACTCCACAACCGAGGGAGAACTTACTCTAGTGGAGGACCTGATCCTGACCAGAGCTCAATGATAGGGGATTAGTACTATGTAGATAGAGGATCTATGCCCTATATAGTGTGAGGGACTACCAACTCTACCTATATAAAGAGTATGGGTGACCTTCACCCTTGTGCGTTAGGGGAGTACCAAACCTAGAAACACTCTGATGATCAAACCTAATCTCTACCACCTATTGATCATCAATAATAATTTTTCCTACTCAAATAACCATAAATTTTATATGTGAAGCTATAATTAAGGCCATAATTGTGTCCTACAAGAAAAATACCCATGATAGGCTACTCGGGAGACCAAATATGAGTCATGGAGAAGGTGATACGAAAGGTAAAGATTTTAAGGGTAGTACACTACAATTCTCATGAAGCTGAATCCTAGATGTGTCCCACTACTAGACTCGACATGTAAAATACATCATTTATGGAATTTCATCTGAGTGATTGGATGTTTGGGACCACCTGATGTCCAATCCATGTTCCTAACTGAAAAAAGGTTCTCCAGCCAAGTAGGGGTACATGGGGCGTACTCTGAGGCACATGAAATGTAGGCCACATGAGACTACCTAAGTGTGTAATTAAAATACACGACTAGGATACCAAGGCAACGCCACATGATGTGTGATTACTCTACATGAAATGTTATACTTATAGCAGAAATAAACCCTAACTGCTTCGAAATTCCATGGAATAAGGCATGTGTTTCTTCATATTATACCATGTGTAATTGGGTTTTTTCACACCAGATGAAACTTATTCTTTGTATCACACAAGATCAACCATTTTCACCACCATATTCACCTAAAACATCGATCGAGACAAGACCTAGAAGGAAGATTCTTCCACCATTATTTTTTTGTCACTGACAACTAGAAAAGGAACTTACGATGACCCGCATGAGATCCATTGCACCTCCCATCGCTATAAAGGGGACCCAATCTATAGAAAAAAATCCACAATCTTCCATAGAAATTAACTTACTACTATTATTGAAGGTTCAATCCTCTAAATATTTATTCATGACCTCCTTTAGATAGAAATTGGTATTACAATCACCCATACATGATCCACCATAACTTATGTTTCCACAATGAGGATATAATTCTCGAACAATAATATGTATCTTCCAATGCCTCAAAATCCTTAAAAACATTCAATCCATCGTTTTTGGATATCCACTATGAATCTTGAGGCTCAATCACTCTCAAAAAGGATTGATAATGTTGAATTAATGACCTACTAGTCCAATAATGAAGAATTAAAATAATAGAGAAAAGAGAGGCACCCAAATAGAGTGAGTGTCATTGGCCATTTATATCCCAACTAATTATTATAATTATGGAATCCAAAAGTAGCGATAATCATGGGATAACAAAAAAGATTATTAGAATTAAGATGCTGATCAAAATATTAGATTATGTGAAGAACAAAAATCCATGAACTCATTAGATAAATTATCCAGGCTCAACAAAAAAGGTTGAAATCCATTAAATAAATGTCCCTACATAAAGAATGGTTCTATTTTTGATGAAGAATAGATTTTATATATATGATTTTGGATAATTAATTGTGTTTTTCATTCTTCCATAAACTATTCTGGATTCATTTTTTATCAATACAAGATTCAAGTTCCTTAATTCCAATGATGGATTTCCTCCTCCTCATCTCTAATCTCCTAGGGTTATGTGGATAACCTTGAATGGTTTCCATAATAATTTATTTATAGTGAGGGAATTAGGTTTTGGGAATAAAAATAAAATAAAATAAATTTATCATTTATTTTATTTAAAACACCTGCAAATGATTTTCTTAAATAGAAAAATTTGATCCCAACCAAACTCATGTCATGCCTAGGGTAAAACCTACATCTAGAACCTACTGTAATATCACATTATCCATCAATGGTCCCACTTAATGGGAGAAAATTTATTCCTAGAAGATACATGATAAATCATTAATATATTAATTTTGAGGTCCTGTGACAGGCAAATCACAATGATAACTCCTAGGAAAAATCCAGAGATACTTTAATGAAATGTTCAAAGGATAAAATTACAAAAATTTAAGTTTTTAAATTTTCCATACCTTTAAATATATTCACACTAAAAAGTATAAACTACAAAAAAAGTTGAGTGTACTAAGCCCATATATAGATCTCTAGATCCAAGGATCTCTCTTTGATATTCCCACATTGGAAAAGAATTCAAACCATAGGAATAGTTTTTCCTTGCAAGATCCTCTCATATCAAACCTTGATCACCAGTAGGTATTCCGAGAAGGTGACTCCTTCCATAATTTCCAACTCACCCATGTTTATAAAATGTAATGGTTCAATTACATATCCACTTATCTGCAATATACGGAGGATATATTAAACTAGGTCTAACTATGAGGGTAAGGCCAAGTGGTATAAAACCTCACAAACCCTACAATGAATCTTGTATGACCTTATAGAAGATGGGGAAAAGATTACCACCTTGATTATAACTCTGAAGTATATGTCATGGGGTGAATCTGAAGAAGAAATGGCCTCCCTGCTCAAACTACAATGGTCTATGATGTCAGTTTTTATAAGATTTATGTCAACACTAACCTATCCTCAAATTTTCATGGAAAACCTAAACCCTTATCCAACATTTCCTTTACTAGTTCTAGACCAATAAGAGGTGTATTTCAAACCTCATTGGAACACAATGGTGACCCAAAATGTCTCTTGTACAATTTCTTGAATGGTTCCATGTAGATATTGTATTGATATATAATAAAAAAGATATATCCTACAATGGTAAGTCATGTACACAACTTTGGCTAAATATCAATATGAAAGCTCTAAGATTTTCATCCAAAACCTGGATGGTTCGGTCAAACTATCCATCAACCTGGAGGTGAAACATTATGCTCATCCTTAATTAGACCCTGAATGTCTCTTGAAAACCTTTCTACATCCATGATATATACTGTTCATAATGGCCAGATATGATCATTGTGGGTACCCCTGAAGTCGAATAATCTCATACATGTATAAAAACCTAAAGCTCTCAACCAAACTCCACTCTATTGTGGAAATTAAGAGTGAAGAATTGGTAAGTTTATTAAAAATCACCCTAATATAATCATTTCCTCTCACTGTATATGGAAAACCCATCAAAAAATCTATTCACATTCCATACCACTTCCATTCAAAAAACTAAAGAGGTTGAATTAGACCCGTTGGAACCAAATTTTCAACATCTACTTGCTAACATGTGAGGATTTGATAAATAAACTCAAAAAAACCTCTCCTTATTAAAGAATATTAATACTATCATTTAATATCTTGTTAAATAATTACCACTCCAAAATATAACACTAAGGTAGAGGTAGAAAAATCTCTCAACACCTCCTCACATAACATGATTGAAACTACCATCTGCCTCTGGTAAAGGATGACATGATACCCACCTTAAGAAAAACCATATGGTGCATCTCATGAGGATGTATAATCATAATATAATTCAAAGTATAAATCTCCAAATTTAGACTCTCACACAAAATAAATAATTTGTGGAGTCTGCACCATCGACTTAAGGTAAGAGGAACCCCTCTCCTCCACCAAGGTCAGCTATAAAAAGGCCAATTTCTCTGAAGCCTCCTCCATTAAGAAAGAATTATATTTCCTACTAAGGGAATATACCACCATGTTACCCTTACCTAGAGAAAATACTATCTCAAAGTCATAGTTTTGTGGTAACTCCAACCAATGCCTCTATTTTATATTTAATTTTCTATGGGTAGATATTTACATAAAAATATGATGGTTTGAGAAAACAAAGAAATGCAATCATAGAAGATAACACCTCTATATCTTCATGGAAAATACTACCACTTCCAAAACCATGTCATGAGTCAAATAGTACTTATAATGGGGTCTCAAATACCAAAACCCATAAGAATTAACTTCTTTCATCATCATCAACATGCATCTGATCCTAACACTAATGACATCAAAAAACACTACACACTCAACAAGTTCATCTGACAGTCTCTACATAGGATCACTGATAAAGAACTTCCTCAGCTCCTTGAAGTAAGTTTCACTACCTAGGCTAATAAAATAGATGCTCTTTCCATGTCAATTAATTTAAAATGTCCACAATACTTGAAAATTCTATCAAAAAAATCTGATAGTACCCTTCAAAACCAAGTAAACTTCCCAAAAATAACCCACTCTGGTGTGAATCCCAATAAAGCACTACATCAACCTTTATATGTTCCACAACTAATCCCCGATCAAATATGAAATTCTCAAAAAATACAGAACTTATCAAATCTAAGATTTATAGTTTGAGAAATTAATATATAATTGGTGATCCCAAAGTAAGTATAGAACCACCCTTAAATTCTATATGTTCACAATTAGACATATCGAATATGAGAATTTCATCAATAATATAAACCATGAACTCATCCAAGAAAGGCTAGAAGATCTGGTTTATATGTGCTATGAACATTGAAATGGAATTCATCACACCAAAGGGTATATCTAGGAACTCATCCTGCCTATAGTGGAATCAGAATACCATATTTGGTATATAATCCTCTTGGACACTAAACTGAAGGTAGAAAAACCAAAGGTTAAACTTAAAAAACCATCAATTCATTTCAACTTGTTTAAGTGGTCAAAGAAACATGTAAAATGGAAATTTTCCTTGGTTATCACCTATTCTAAGTGATTATAATTAGTGAAAATACTCAACCTCTCATTCTCCTTTAACATGAAAAATTTTGGGGCTGCCTAGGGGGACACATTAGTTCTATTAAAACCCTTCTACTACTAGAAATATCACCTATACCAATGGTTTAAAAATGTGGGTATAGCCCATGAAACAATATGTATAGACTATAACCACAGTTTTATAAACCATGGACTACCAAGGCATTGGTATAATTGTATACCCACAGTTTATATAGAAACTTGGGTATATCCAAGGAAATTTTCCTCATACACATGGTTTCAAACCGTGGTTATAACCCATGAAACTATGGGTATAGACTATACTCACAATTTCAGGAACCATGGGCTACCGAGGCGTCAGTATAACCTTATACCCATAGTTTATATAGAACCATGGGTATATCACATGAAAATTTCATAATACCCATGGTTTTTAAACCATGGGTATAGATATATACCCACGGTTTACAAATCCGTTGGTATATATTTTCATAGAAAACATAATATACCCATGGTTTAAGGAACCGTGGGTATAGATGCTTCTCCGAGATGCTCAAAAGCTACCTTACTTCCTGCTTCATGCTATCCTTCATTAGGGAATTATTCTAACCTGAATATCACACCTATGATCTAACTCATTTTTAAAGATTAAAGAAATAAATCACGAATCATGTCATGTAAATACCTTATTGTATCCATGATCATCGATATATTCCTATATATAGATACGCTATCCTACTAAAAGTAAAATATATTGAAAACAAATAATATCCTTAGTTTCAATAGATGAAACTCTTCGGTAAACAAAATATTAAATAATAACAAGGGTAGATTGAAATCATTGTGATTTTGAGTTATCAATGTATAACAAAGACTAGATTTTGGATGTAAAAGAATGAAAGTAATAAAAAAACATTACCTTCAAGTTTCTAAACCATATAGAAAATGTGATTCATCAACACCAGTCAATTATTCTATATTGGGGGATTTGGATTACTAGAAAACCTAGGATACCTCTACCACTAGAACTCATAGTGTAAAATCAATCTATTAGTAGTCTCATTTAACTCAATAGGGATAACATACACTCAATGTATGGGTCTACTCTCTTTGAAACTGGGTGAAGATATACCATAAATTAGTGGGACAATATAACTCTTAGTGAGGTCCATAAACTGATATATCATCTTCTAAATATCCATCAACTGGATGTTGAATCAATAGAGTAGGATCATCATAACTGTAACTCTCTATCTAGGCTGGTTATCTACAAGGTGACATCCTACATTTTGAAATAATGAACCTATGATTATTAAGTAATATCTAGTTTACATGACCCAAGAATAAAATTGATAAAAATACAACTATCAATCTATATGATGCATATACTATTCTATTATGTCTCTCAATTGAAAGAATATGTTCTTATGTCAAGTAATAAATTATTTCAGTCATGGTGAAAGAATTTATTATCCTATGCTACTTATGGAGAGTTATCTGGTCTATTAATGAAGCTCAAAACTCTATCAAAACGTTCATATATATTACCTCAGGATTCTAGCTACAGAAGTCAATTAGAGATTCATACTCTGTTAGGTTACCCACTAGTGTTTATGTAGCTTGTACACTTAGTGAAAATTTCTTGTTCCACTTGTTATGTTTCTGAAAAAACACTAAACACTTAAATTCCATAAAACCACTTCATTGATCAAAAATAATTTTTCTGATAACCATCCTTCAGTTTAAAAAAAAATACAAACTAGAATACAACCCACAACCACAGTACATGATTGGATCATCAGCAACCCCCATAGGAGGTATCACATCCAACTTTCCATACCATAACTACCAAGGCCTAACCCATTGTTGGAATACTATCTAACTCCGAACACACATCAACCCATAGTCATTAATCATCTATGGTTAGAATGAGTTCCCTACCAAAAATATTCATTAGGTGATAGTTCACATAACAACCAACAAATCCATTAAGAACATTCATGGTTGGAATGAAAACCTAAAACATATCACAACATATATTCCATAATAAATCACACATCTATAGTGTCCAAAATCACATAACACATATCAAAACCTCCCTATATTTGTATGATTTCAAACCCATCAAATAATCTGTTTCACATTTGAATCCTATGGGACACACTTGTATTAATATCTCTATCACATTGCATAAATGATCCCAAATATAAAAACTGATCATGTTTTGAATATTTTTTCAATCATTGTCAAGACTCATCGTGTAAGTTGTAATTTGTAGGTTTGGTCTTGTGGTCCAGTTCATTTCCAAAACCATCCAAAAGTATCGTAGATAGAAACAAAAATCATAAAAAAGAACATTTGACAACCTCAACTACACAAAATGTCATCTTTAATGCTCCATCATTCAAAATAAGTTTGTGTTCAAAAATCCGATTAATTTCATGAAGCATAGATTTACAATTAGCACCAACTGACTCCCTAATATGCTTCAAAATCTGATGAAAATAATATATGACATAAAAGAACATGAGGAAAATATAATGTTTTATAAATATTTGAATGAACAAAAAATGGGTACAACAAGGATGATAAAGAAGGCATGAGAAAAAATAAACAATATTATATATAACTTTTGGATCGATAAAAAATTTACTTTACCTATTGATCAAATTCAATGAATTTATAAAAAACATGAAAAGGAGATGAACTTGCAAGACTTTTTCTTCTGAAATGAGTAAATTTCAGATGGAATCGTGCATTAAGATCCCCAGCACAAGATGGACCAAACACAAACCATGGATTTTATACCTTGGCATTGAATTTATAAAACATGGATTTCTAAAAGACAATTTGTAAAGAAGATAAAACACATTAGAATGGATAATGTAAGAGCCTCTTTAAATGTTAGAAAATATTATCAACCCATGAGAAAATCCTTAAACATCCGTACTAGTTCTAATACAATTATAAAGAGATTACATTAAAACTATCACAAAAAATATTATAAAATGGGTCATGAACTACCAGTAAAAAATACATATCTATTATTATTTATCATTTGCAGGGAAAAAGTTTGGAAATGATGCAAAAAATTAATTAACTTTATTAGTTAACCACACTATAATGATGGGTTGTAATAAATAACACTATTATTTACATTTAAATTAGAGATTAGGTGAAATAAAGGATTATAATTATTTTATTTTTCAATCATCAACATCCACCTCTAATATACAAGTTCAAAAATTCTATGTAATTGATCTATATACATTTTGATTTTAAATTTTTTTAAGTCAATATAGTAAAAAAGATAACAATTTTTTAAAATAAAATTTTCAATGCCAAGATTACTTTTCTTCATTATTATGGGGAAAATAAAATAAAACATGGAAAAAATGTGTGTAGTGTATAGAAAAATCATTTACTTTTACCTGATAAAAGTCATGGAATTTGGAAAAATCAAAAACTGCCTATTTTGAAGAAATGTATTTTAGATTCTTTATTATAAGGGAATTAAAGGGGGAACTCTTACCAAAATATCCATTCTTGAGAGAAACCACAACTACAACATACTTCATTTCCAAAACCTACAAGGCATTAAATAAAAAAAATTCTTTTTAAATGGATACATCAATTCCACACTGACTAATAAATTAAATAAAAACTTTCTTTGCTAAGTAGGATTCAAAAGCACATTCCTTTGATAAAAATAAATCCATTATCTTCTTACAAGGATTAATCTTTAATGTTGTGAAAGGTTTAGGTGAATTATTAATCTATTCCATCAGAGGCTACACATGTGTATGATATACAAGATAATACCCAAAAATGTGAATGAAATAACTAGGGACTAGATCTGTTCAATCCCAAGGAATTAGCTACGCAAATATTAACAAAATACAAAGCCATTTTAAAGGGTTAGTAATACGAAATATATTATAAAAATAATATCAAAGAGGCAATCTCTGAAAAAAATTGTTGTTATTATAGATAACCAAACAAAAACATCAAGATGGAGTGAATTGAAGATGAAATAAAACTCAATTTTTATCCCACCTGATGATAAAAGTTTACTATAGGACATAATTTCTAATCAAATAGAATATATCATTGCATAAAAATGTGTTAATAAACTTGTAGTTTTGAAAAATTCATTGGTCATGTATATAACATAAATTAAATGTTCAATTGAATCTAAAATTTCAAGTTTGAAAAATAATGAAGAACTTAAAGCAGTGACTTGAAAACCTTAAAGTGATGTATATGAGGTCCTCACCTAAAAAACAGTTCTGAACATATGAAATAACCTTTATAGGTTGATAGATATAGGACGTCCTCACCTGAAAGTAATAAAAATATCATGTTTATAACCATAATCATGCATGTGGTTTCAATAATATGATTGGAATGAAAGAAAATATGAAACATGATATGGAGTAAAACATTGTTTCTCTTTTTTCTTTTCAATTATGTGTATGTGTTTTATTTTCAATGTGATCTAAGGTGAGGAAAAATAAAATAGGTAAAAAAATATCAAGTAAATTCAATCTCAATACCTTTATGTTGGACCATGTTTTTTGGAGTGAAAAATCCTTCCCTTACATTCTATGATAGAAAGATATATTTGAAAGTCATACCAACGCAACACAAATAAATGATTTAATGATAATTAATAACAAAAAAAGTGACACTCCCCCTTATCCCCAGCCACCTGCAACCCCCCTCCCAACCTGCATTGCCCCTCCCTCCCAACCTATAGCCCCCTCCCAACCTGTAACCCCCTCCCTTCCAACCTCCACCCTATCCCTACCTGTAGCGCCCTCCCAACCTATAACCCCCTCCCCTTCACAACCTGTAACCCTCCCCCTCCCAACCTGCAGCCCCCTCCCTCCCAACCTATAGCCCCCTCTCCCTCCCAACCTACAGCCCCCTCCCAACCTGCAACCCCTTCCCTCCTAACCTACATACCCTCCCACCCAACTTACAAACCCCTCCCCCTCCCAAGTTGTATCCCCATCCCCTTCCTCCCAAACTATACCCCATACAACCTCCCAATGTGCAGCCTCCCTCCCAATGTGTAGCCCCTCCCTCCCAACCTGCAACCCCCTCTTAACCTACAGCCCCCTCCCTCCCATCCTGCAACCCCCTCCCAACCTAAATCCCCCCTCCCAACTTGCATCCCCCTAGCCTGTGCTACTTACTAGTCCACATTTTAAATTTATATTGGGTACCTCCTAAATAATTAATTTAATGACATGCATCTGATCTATTCCTTGACCACTAAAATTTTATTTCTATTTTAGAATGTTGAGAGGTGTAAATGGATAAATGGTTTATAAAACATTATCTAATTCCATACCACCAAAACCTCTTATATATCTGCCTATGGGAGTTCAATATTTTCAACCTATAGGAGTCTATTAATCTCAACATTTCCATTTTTGAAGAGTTATATACATAATTTTTCCATATATACTATTTGATTCCATCCTGATTAAAATGAAATCATCTAACCACTTACACTACATGAATTACATGATTTATTTGTCACGATGGATGAAATGAATATATAATACCTTTATCACATGCCACGTATTTGGAGATCAAGAATCCACTTACCTCTGATGATTAGATTTTTTTATCTATCAACAATTATCTATATATAAAAATATTTATCCTCGAATTCCTAATCGCACTCAATTACTAGACTATGAACCATCAATGAAACTCCTAACTCTAAAAATATATACAAAATTATATCTTAGGAGTTTATTCACAATGTTACTATCCAATCATAAATTTTTATCACAAGTAAACATTTAAATTCAAATTCCAAAGGCATCAATCAAGAATAACTTCTTAAGAGTACATTATATGGTCTATAAACCATAGGTATTATTGAGGTATATTTATTCTGCATGAATAGAGGTCCACCCTCTTCAATAATTATACCATCATAAGGACATATAAATAGTGTTCATCCATAATCAAGAGATCAAAAATTTTCTATGGAATAATGAGTATTGTTATTATGTGTGATAAACATCAATAAACTAATATCTATGAATTGAATAACACTTATCAAGATAATTAACCATCTGGTAGGAAGGTTTCTAAACTAGAGTGAAAATTTAGGTAACCAACTTCATCCAATTCATTAATTCCCTATGACCAGGCTCACCTTATAACAAGACAAGACTCTATAATGAGAAATGATAAAACATAATCAACCATTGGGTATTCACATGATTCTATAACAATATAAAAAGATGTTCTATGATTGGGTATTGTCGCTTTTTTACTCATGGTGGATGTATTTCCAAATTTGGTTCTTATCCTAAAGTCATCACTAAAATGAATTTTTTTTGGATTTAGAATAGTATTCATGAGAATATCAGGACTATATTTTTTATAGTCTGACATATTGTGTTTGAAATGTTGAAAAAATGGCCATTAATTTAAATCTTATAGATCTGGTTCAAGAATTATGGGCATGAAAACACAACCAACATGCTATACATGCTATACAAAAAAACACAACCAACATTTTATAGTTAAATGAACTAAATAACCACTATCACTGTTACCACCTTTTTCCCAAATCAATCAATTCCAAAATACAATATTCAATCACTTTACCTGGGAATTGAGTATTTCAAAAAATAATGTAAAACTACTTGACACACTATGATAATACCCATTCCATTATTAGGATGATCATGCAACTATAATTCCACCTTCACTAATTTAAGGGATGGTGACTCATGATAATAAAGAATATCACACACATATGAGGAATAAGTGATTAATCATGAATAAAAACCAATTTAATTATAATATTTTATAATAAAAAAATAGGCACTAAACCAACAATAATAAAACATGCATTAAATATAGACATAACATTCAAATAGTATAGAAATGGATTCACTAGTAATTTATGGGAAGAAACAAGAGATAAAATCCTATGGTAATGATTTACCTTGAATAAATGAGATAATGGGCTCAATATCTCACTAACTGAAACTCATGAACTATCATAAATGAACACCACTAAGCTCTTCTATGTCTCGGTTCCAGTAGCACTATGTCCACCAAATTCACTCCCGAACTATGCATCACATGTTCATGAAAGAGACATTTATGTAGGATGACAATGGAGGATTGATAATAAGCATACCAATTTGGACTCCAAATAAACATAATGGAGGGAAAATACAAAATATATGAAAAAAACGATAGAATACCAAATAATCATTAGGATTCAAGAAAAAAAATGAAAAATAGGATGTTAAATATTAGCATCAAATCATCACATATATAATACACCATCATGAACCAAGATAACCTATGAAGTCCCTTGAAACAATGAACCCCAAAAATTTCTTAAAGTACATACCAGGCCTCCCTGAAAAGTCAAAAATGGAGTAGATTAATATCCCTCCCATAAATAACATCCCCATAACCATCCCCATGCCCATCATCATCATCATTTAAAACGTCATCAATAACCTCATCACCAACAAAAAAATCAAAAACATCCTCAACACCAACAACTCTATTTCCACACCTTCATCACCACTATGACCATCATAGGAATAACCTGAAACATCTTTTAGAGAGAGCAGTGACTCCATATATGATTGAAAAGTAGCAGCAGACTCTGATGGAAGTGGCTGACTCAAAATGGTCATATCATTCATTAAATTCTCAGTCATTAGGTTTCTTCTATCATGCTCTTGTTTCCTTCTTTCACATGGAACTAAAGATATTTTCTTTTCTTTAGCTGCTTTATTACAAGTGAATTCCAACTCAAAGGTCTGAGAGTCTTGAGAGGTTCTTGGTGATAACGAATAACTAAAGGGATGATGTTTTTCCATTTTCAACTTCGTACTCTCCCCAGGTTCTCCTCACCTAATACCTGACTTAAATGATCATTGGCCCAAAGTTATCATCTTCCTTATCATCTGGGGCCTCCAAAGAAGACTATTGAAATTATAAAAATATTAAATTTTGTATTTCATATAAATATTTAAATTATAAATAAAAAACTTTACAATCTTATCTTGTGTATTTTCATTTACTGCAATTCCATCCTTTTTCTTTCTACTTAGAGAAAAATAATTTGGCTCGAGGTACATGAACTTTGATGCCCAATATAGCTTGCTGCAAATGAGAAATGTACAAATCTATATTACATGCATATATGATAAATGAAAAATTATGGTCAATGTCTATTTAATAATATTTTTAGCAGAACTTCCTGTATAACATCACAATATCTGATTAAATTACCTGATGCTTCTCATGCTAGGGTGTTTTAGTGCACCATAATGTGTGTAGATACCTCATTGAATCTTTGTTCATTGTATTTTTCTCTGACACTTCCTAAAAAATTTCCAATTCCAGTAATTAGAAGTAAATTATATATAAAAACCATTAAAGATTGGAATTACCTTAAACTAAGTAACCTTCTAATGTGTAATCATTTTTTCATATTGACTTTTTGGATAGTCGGGGAATGTAGGTACAGCCTCTATGTCAGTACCAACCATTATCTTCCAACCAACCTACAACTCGTGCTTGTATGAGCGCTGTAACTCCCCAACATCTGTCAAACTTTCATTCTTAGATGCTTCTCTATTGGGAAAGTTAAACTAACTCTACAATGAACGTGTTATTTCATTTAAATACAACAATAATATAGATATAACTTTATAAATTGTTCTTACCCATACTTTCTCCCATTATTTTTTTGATCTCTTTACTAATATGTCTCCATGACCCCAGTTCCACCAGAATGATATTATGATACATGGCAAATTGGCCATGAAACTTCTACATTGCCATGCATTTGGACACTCCATTTGATTTTCTTGATTATAATCAACCATTAGCTTTGTTTGGAAATTCCAGTATTCCTTCATTCGGGTGCACTCACGTCGCCTAGCAGAATATCCCACCAAATAAGAATGGGGGGGGGGATTATGTCATGGTACAATACAAAAAAAATAAAGTGATATAATTTGAAACATTTATAATAAAAAAACTTTGTACAAGTTGCTCAATATACCATGATGAATCTGTGGGCTATCCTGGATCAACAGCCTCTGAAGGATGTGTCCATTCCAGTGCATGCTCTGGGTAGCCTTCATGCACTGGAGTGGAAGCTAAAGGAACATACTCATCAAATTCTTGCTAGATGGTAGGAATTGGAGGCAGTGTAGTCATGGAAGAATATGAGTAGTTGGATGAGGGATACATCATCATATATGGATATGGTGAAGGTAGAAACATATATGGAGGGGGTGTAATCATGGTATGGGAAGAACTGGAAAAAGGAGATGATAGAGGCATCAATGTGATCATCCCTAAAGGAAACAAAGACATGTCATTTGAATAATAGGGAATATGAGATAATGATGGAGTCATGGATAAGTTTATCCCTGGAGAATAATGTGGAGGATGGAAAGGTGTGTTGGAAGGGGTTTCCACTGGTGGTTCAGTGTGGGAATGAGTATAAAGGGTGCTCAGTAGAGGTCTTGGAGAATCCCCACTTGGATCCATGCTAGCATGATGAGAAGTCAAATCTGGTTGAAATGAATGTCCCTAAAAAAATTGATATAGAATATCAACATGAAATTATATGTAATGCATAAGAAAAACATTAAAATTATTATACTCACTGATAGAAGAAAAGGAGACAACATGCACTCATGCCCCGGTCGATTGAATTAAATAGTTTCTTCCTTCGACCATCTGTAGTATTTGGAATAATCTACATAAGAATGAAATGTAATTTTTTTGAAACAGTTTTTTACAAATCACGAAAACAACTTCCATCTATCATCAATTCATGAGAGGAACCAATTTGACTTCTTTTAATTACTAATTGTATAAATAATTACAATGAAATGACTAACACAGTTTTTAAAATTACAGTACCAGGTTATTCAAATTTTAAAAACAAGATTTATACGAAGTTTTCAACATTGAAATAAATCCGATTTAATGAAATAACACCAGAAAATACATCAAAAACATATCATTCCAAAATAAAACATAATTAATGTAATTACAGTAATAATAACCATATAAACTAATGTTATTTTAAATTGAATGAATAGTGAACATATATGGTTGATTTTATATATTACTAACCACTACTTCAGGTTTAACATCTACTCTCAAAATGGGACAATTTGATTTATCAAATGAAATATTTTGGGCAACACTAATGGGGGAATCAATTATGTAAATTTCATCACCAACATCATTAAAAATATTTCCTTGGATTATGTTATTAATTAATCTATAATCATGTCTCAGATGATATTTCACATAAAAAACTTGTTTACCCATTGATACCAAAATCTATTGTTCATTTGTATGTAGGAATAGACTCATGTCAATAACTATGAATCCACAGTCATCAATAAATTTACCCTTTCGTCTCATTGAATCAAACCATTTACATTTAATCATAGTGACTCTACCTTGAGAGTAGCAATCCAATAACAATACTTTCTCAAAAAGTCCATAATAATACACATCTTCATGTTGAGGCCGAATATATGATAGACTAGAATAATAAATTATTGTAGCAGTTAACATAACACTGTCATATTGTGTTCTCATTTTCACCACTCGATCAGTTGTTACAAATTTATACCCATTGATTATTAAATATTTTCATTCACGAACCAACGAATTAGGACCAAAATCCAAAGCTATTATTTATTTAGAAATAGAGTCAACATGTAAAATCAACACCTGAAAAATATATTAATAATAAATTTAAATGGATATCTATATTTTAAGAGAATTAAAGTAATGGTAATACTTTTGATTTCAACCAAGCCGGAAGCTCTCGGCTATGCAAAGCCTCTCTCTTTCTCAATGGAAAAGATTGATGAAATATTCTTATAATTCTTTTATGTTCCCTATATAAAATGATAATAAAAGTGTAAGTTATATTTCAAATTTCATAATATGAGATAACATATAAATATCTAAATTAATTACATGATATAGTCATCGAACAAACCACATTTAAACAAGATTGTGCGATGTACCATCTCCCGCTCTTCAAGGCTTAATGTCGCCAATGTATCAGAACCAATAGTTCCTCTTGTTTTGGGAATAGATGGAAACAAGAGATCAATTTTCCTATACTGGTCATCTTCATTTCTCATTGGATGGTTATGTCTTATAGTTAAATCATACAAATACATTGAACACAAATCAAAACTTTATTGATCTAGATAACCCCTCACAATCAAACTTTTAGGATAATTATTATTTCAGAAATATTATTTCATTGTGAATATATTTATTTCAATAGGATACATCCACTAAAAGAAATTTGGTCCCCCAAGAAGTGTTTTAGTTGGAAGATGAACTATTAAATGAAACAAGCAAGTAAAAAAGGATAGAGGAAAATTGTTTTCCATATCAGAAAAAATTTATGGCACCACCTGCTGAATTTTTATAAAGAATGACTTGGATAAAATTTTAGCACAAAGGTCTCCAAAATAATGGGAGAATCAAATCAAAATTACCCTTACATTATTGGATAGAAAATTCTGAATTGAAATTAGAATCAATTCATGAATAATGATGTAATAATTATGAGTTTTTAGGGATTTAAGTTTCACATCTCTTCTGTTGAATCATTTCGATATGTTTGGGGAATAGACATCAGGAACCTTTATATTCTCCAATAAAACTAGAAATTGATCTTTCTATGATAGTGCCACCACATAATAATCACAAGAAACTTTCCATTTGTTTTCATCGATACACACATGATTTAGTTTTGGTCGAATACCCTAATCCAAAAAGTCCCGATAAGATCGAAAGTCATCTATGGTCTTCCCCTGGATATTTAGAAGAATAACAAAAAAAATTTCACATATATTTTTCTCAATATGAATTATGTCTAAACAATTATGTAAAAAATTGGTAGACTAATATAGAAACTAAATATACACTTCTCTTATTCCAATTGTATGTTGATTCGGTGTCAACATTCTTACTCTTTTTAGATTTCAACTGACCTTTCCCTATTGAAAACTGAAATTGTTCAATTTATTAAGAACATAACATCCTAAAATACATTGAGGTGCTTTTCAGTGTCAATATCATTAAAAAACCTCCAATGATTCTTTCGATATTGATGATCCATTGTCAAGAATCTTCGAATCCCAGTGAAACTGAAAGTATAATGATATTTAAGCCTTCTCGATCATGTATTCTTCAAAAAAATGGGACATGATAGTTTTCCATTGATTCTCCACCATGATATCATTACATAAGTAGGGAAATCATTTATGGTCCATAGAAGTGAATCACACATCTAAAACATATTATTTGAAGAAGCATCGAGTGTCCGCACACCTAAATCCCAAATATGTTTCAACACTCTTATTAAAGGATGCATGTAGACATCTGTATAATTTCCGGGATCAGTAGGTCTAGATATTAGTATACTCAAGAAAGTGAAAGGTTTTTTCATGAAAATATATGGAGGAAGATTATCAACATGAATAAAAACTGGCCACGTGCTGTGACAAGTAATCATCTGACCAAATAGATTAAAACCATCACATGATAGACCCAACCTAACATTACAAACCTCAGCTATAAAATTAGGATGTTATGAATCAAATTTACACTATTCTAATCAATCTGCAAGATGAACCAACTCTTAATTACCATTAATTCTCTTAGAATCATGATATCTCATATTGGTTGATACTTATGCATACATGAATAAGTCTTGAAATCTAGGAATAAATGGAATGTTCCACATGACTTTTTGGGGAACATGAGATGGTGTTAAATCTACATTTGTCTTCCATCGAGATGTACCACATTTTTTATAGTCATTATGGTCATATTTTTTCCTCCAAAAATAAAAAACAATATTTTAGAAAAGCATGGACTTTATTAGAAGAAAACCCGTGATGCTTAATTAACTTTCATTCCTTGTAATGATTTGAGGGAATATCTACACCAATAGGAATAATGCCCTTAAAAATGTTAGAATACAATTAATGGCAGTATTATAAATTCCAAAAATTGTTTTCCCATGATATAAATTCATTAAAAAGTACAACTTGTCCATTTTAGTACATTCATGATATAGTGGAAATCTAGCATCATCGAATAAATTTTTCACTCTCTCAACATCATCGTCTTCATTATTTTCCTCATGTGTACAAAAATAATTTCCTTCTTGAACTGGAATAATATCTATCTTAGGATGATGAAAAATGGAAACCAATAAAATATCAAATTCTCCATGACACTTCTTTCATTTCATTCATGAATAGTTCCATATTGACTCGTCTCTCCATAGTGATACCAAACAAAATAGTTTGTTTCAAATAATTTTTTGTAATATGATATATAAATTCTTACCATATTAACCATGGTCATCCAACACATTTATAGCATTGAAAATATACACAAACTCCATATAAAGCATTGTTAAATAAAAAATCTAAAAACATATCCAAATTATTTTGAAACTCGGTCGAAATCTGATTGGTACGATACATCCAACTTCTATCCATTCTGTAAAAATGGAAAAAATTTATCTTCCAATCAACAATGTAAACCATAATTAAAAAAGGGATATATACAATAAAAAATAAAACTATTAGAATATAAAAACATAATAGTTAAATCTAATTCACATTTTAATTGCAAGTGACTTATTTTCTTTATCACAAATTTCAACCCTTTCAGTATCAGAGATAAAATTATTACCTCTATCTAATAAAGGGATGATCAAAAAGGTAAACCATAATGGCCCAAGGAAGGTTCCAAGTATATGATAGAGTGGTATGTGTCATTATACATGAAATATACCATGATAATGTTATCATCCAACATCTAGCTATAATCTAATTTTTAATCCCTTTTTTAGATACTTTAAAACATAACAATATTAATTTTAATATTCGTTAATCTAATGGAGTTATTTTTAATGATTTATTATTAGTTAATGAATTCCTCCTACAATCACATCTATAAAAAAGATGTGAACCAAGTGACATGTTATGAAGTGATATATAATACCTCATACAATCAAAATATACAATTTATTTATCAATATCCAAAACCATATACTAAACTCAATCCATGTATTGTATGGTAGTGGGGTGAGTTGGTCTGATTTTAGGAGCCAATAGAGGTGTTTCAACACTAAAAAGTTGGGGGGGGGGGTGTTGAATAAGTTGATATTTTTATAACTTTTTCATTACATTGACATTGAATATTATAGAAATATTAGTATCTAATCCATTTTTTTTAAAATTTAACCTTAACCGGATGTAGTGAAAATTAATTGCATAGGGACACAATATTATTACATGCTTTTGTCTCAAAACTAAAAAACTCTTTACTATGATTAGTAAGATGTTCCGATCATAGATTCTCCAATATAATCCCAATCGGTTACTCCATAAAATCGTATATAGAATAGAGAAGATTATACTTTTCTTTCCTCTAAGATGAACTAAGTATCATGTGCTCACCTATTCATGATTCCAAATAAGTGATAATTTCATTATAGCTTAGTATGTGTAAAATGTCACTAAATTAGATACTTTTTAATGTATTTATTCTTAAAATTTCAACTTTATGATTATAATATAGTACATGATATTATAATCACAAAAATTATATGATCCATTCATAGAATAAGTAACCTATTTTATATAGCTGGTTTAATAATTTTATTCTCCATGAACAGTTGTTTCAAAAATAAATTAAATGGATTAATTGTTCTTAAAGAATATTGATATAAAATAACAATCAAATGGAAATGTAACACAACACACACTTCACATATATATTTATTTATGAAGGGAAATAATTTTGAAAAATTAATCCTTAATATTGTGTTTTTATTTCATTTAAAATATCAACATAGAGAAAATTTGGAAATAAATTTCTATTAATCACATCCCAAGAAACGTTTCAATACCTTCCACATGAGTTAATACCATATTTATATGGTACATTGCATCAAGATAACACTTTAAAATTTAATAAAATATGGTTACCCATTAAAATATATGTGAATCCAAAAAAAATAACATTTATCCATAAAACAATTTCCCTTTACATACATCATGTGCATATTTAAATTGTATGCATTAGATAAAATTTTCATTTTTAAATTATAACACTGCATTCACATTACACCTGCATCCAAAAAGAATCAATGGTATGAGTAATTATACACATAGAATATTATTAACATTTTTATGTGATTCAACTAATTTCACATAGAATATAATATTCTATATGAAACTAGAAACTCATCATATACTATTCACTTAAATCTCAAAGAAATAATGTTCTCATGGTATCCTCTATGCTAAATTCCACTTATTTATATCTAAAAATACAACAATGATAACTTTTTTTGTTTTGTAAAAACCAAAATCAACTAGATATCAATGATAAATGAAACATTATGAAATGATACAAGTTGAATCAACAAAACTCAAACTAAAATAAAATCAATTAACTATTCCAGTAGAAGGATTAGGGACACATTGTTAAATAAGACCTGAGTAAGAAAATCTCCCAATAGTAGAAGGGGATGCTCGACCTAGTATAAGGGGATGCTCGACCTAGTAGGGATGCCATAGGGTGAGGGAAAGCTTGACCTCGAGGGGGGGGGGATGTGCGCACTAGGATGGGATACTTGACTAGAGGAGGAAGAGCAGTGGGGATGCAAGACAACTTGAGGAGGAGGAGAAGTGGTGATATATATCGAATAGAGGAGGAGAAGGGGAATCAGGTAAGGGAAACACGGGGGGAGGGAAAGGGACTTGTTGCAGGTGGGATGTGAGCCCTAGTTTGGGATACTCAACCAGAGGAGGAAGAGCAGTGGGGATGCACGCCAACTTGAGGAGGAGGAGAAGTAGTGATGTCCATCGACTGGAGGAGGAGAAGGGAAATCGAGTGAGGGTAATATGGGGGGAGGGAAAGGGACCTTGGGGGGAGGGTAGGGGGGTTTATCTCAAGGAGTGGGGGGATTATTCTCTACTCTATACCAACAATTGAATAAAAACCATTGGTATAGATTTTATATTCCCACGTTTTATTAAAAAATGCGGGATTTGAAAAACCCTAATCACGCTATACCCATGGTTTATAAAACTATGGGTATAGATCTATTTGGTTATTCCCTATTTACAGTAGTGTCCTCTTAGTGTTTACAACTCCAAGGGTTATATTAGGAATCTGATGAGAAGTCAGTTGTATCTCTTATATATGATCCCTAACTATTATTTCTAAGATTACTAATCATCAATGAAGTAAAAAATCATCCCACCCACTTAGAGACACTTTAAAATATCATAGGGTCTCATTTACACTATGGAAATATCCCCTAATAATCTGTCTCCTATAAGAGTCAAGTTGCACCACCAAAAGTGAAGTACAATCATCAAAACCTCCTAAGTAAGAGTCTCCAGATGTAATTATTGAAATTAAGTCTCCATTGGAACCTCCATGTATCAAACAAGTAATGCGGAAAGGAAAGAGTGTCCCATGTCTGTGTCTACTAAAACTATAGCTGTAGTCGAGAAGTTTTGGGTCATACCTCAAGTCACCCCTAGTACCTCTAGGTCATAAGTATCCACTTCCACAAGCTATCCTTCACCTTTATTATTAGTTACCCATAACCAAGGTTCACAATGACACCATAGAATCACCAAAACAACCTGAAACATACAAATAAAAGGAACTCATCCAAAAAACCTTGACACTACCTATTTGTGTGGAACTGTCTCACCCATGGGGCTTTAAATAGTGCTACAAGAGAATACGTATTAGTGTGTGTGTGTGTGGGGGGGGGGGGGCAGTGCCCCTTTCATTTCATTCTCAAAGACACATCACATGTTAGGAATGTATGGATCAATAAATTCATTGAATTTTCCTAAAGAAGTCCTGCTGCTAAAATCACCATCTAACTAGGTGGAGTCCCAAATAAGGAAGAAATCAGAAGCCTTCACTCTAGATAAACTTCAGTTACACACATGGTCACTAAAAAGTACTCCCTGATGTTATGCTCATACATGTCCTAAGCCAGTGTCTCCACTTCATGTATTTGGATGAAAAAACCTTAGCAGTTCTCTACCTCTATAAAAATAATACTATTTTTGAGAACAATCATATGATTGGTTGGGGTCCACACATGTTAGAAATTACAAACAACTGCCTCCAACCAATCCTCCACTGTCAGAGGGTATGGAATACTATGAAAACTATGAGGTCCATATTGTTAGAACTCACTCAATATGATAATACTACACACACCATCATCCTATATTATTGAGATATTCATTGATAAACATGGAAAAAATCATCCAGCTAGACCATTGGCAGTGGGTCCATGCACCACTCATTGGGTGGATGAATTGCTCTATTCTATCATGGATACAACACCTCAATAACCGGACCCTACATTGAGAAGTCATCTATAAATTGGTTATCATCATGACCCGGTCTCTAAATACTAAATAGTATTTATTATGTAATTCTCTTCAAAATTATCAATATGTACCATGATCAAAGAGAATATCCCATGAGATGACTCAAGAAGTACTTCGAATCAAAAGATCCAATCTTATATGATTTATGTACCACTGGATTCCCTACAATTGGTTCCTTAGTATGATGAGTTGAAAAGTAGGATGTCAGATCCCTAGTGTATATATATGTTAGTAGGTTAATTATCACAAGCTTCCCTAATATCAACACTCAAAACAATACAAAAATTTTACCTATGTTCCCAAACCAATCCTCACAACTTTTCTAACTCAAAAAATTTCCCCTATGAATGAAACACCTTTGATACCACTATATCATGACCTGACCCACAAAAAACCCACCAGGGACGGTAGTAACATGATAATTACTCCCCAAGCATTCCTCTAATATTCCAAAGGTTGAAAACAAGCACCTAGTAGGTAGAAAAATATAATTTTAAGCCTTATCCTAAAGTACTTGCACACACACACACACTCACCCTAATCCATGAAATAGTTTAGATATATAACAAATAAGTAGCCTTTATTGAGTAAACAATGAATAAAATATCATCTAGGATATATAACAATGTGAATAAAGGAAATAAAAATGTATAAGGAGAAAAATACACACCCAACCTAAAAAAATTGGTAACCCAATATAACAATAACTGTACAGGGTAAATTTGGGGTGAAACTAGAGTCAGAACATGGAACATGGTTACCACCACCAAACAATTCTATGCTCAAATGATACTAGTTCCAACATAGTCACCTCTCATCTATCTTATGTTTGCATAAGACACAACATATGCAGGAAAATCCTATAAAAGTGTGAGTATATACATACCCAATATGATTCCTTGAAAACTAAGATATAATAAAAAAAATAGTTAGCTTAAACAATATGTTAATATGGAAATGAATCCCAACATCAAATATGTTCATAAATAAATCCAAGTGAAGAGAGAAATAAGATATCTATCTTAAAATATTTAAAAAAAATGATGAGTCTTTAACTAACTCCAAATGTCCCATATCCGATTCTAAGAACCACAAAACCTTAAAAAAATCATGGTTTATGGCCCGTGCCTTTCTGCTTTGCTCCATAGCCACAGGATTACTGTCTCTAGTGGATGAACCACTCCTTGTCAGAGTCTGATTATAGGGGTGTACCATTCCATATATATAGGACCTGAACCCTCTATAGTGTGTGGGAGTACTAACTATACCTATATCAAGAGTTTGGGGGACCTTCACTATTGTGAGTCTTGGGAGTAATGAACCTAGAAACTCTCTTATGATTAAACCCAATCTCTTCCACATATTTATCATCATTGAAGAATCATTCCACTCATTTTAGCTTGCATCGTATCTTTGAATCCAAAATAAATGCATCCATCACATCCTACATAAAAAATTACTCTGAATTGGATAATCGTGTGCCCAAATATGAGTTATATAGAAAGAGTTATAGAAGTTATAATGTTTTTAGGGGATTATACAGTGTTTCCCATTGGGATAAATGGTGTGTCTCACAAAGACGAATCCTTTCTGAGTCCCACTACTATATTCAGTGTGTAAAATAAATCCTACAAGACATTTCATCTGTGTGACAAAAAATGTGGTACAAAATTAATTATAAGACAAGTTTCACATTGAACATGAGTTCTCTTTCTATATAGGGGTACATGAGGTGTACTCTAAGGAACACAATGTGCATGCCACATGAACTTTCTAAGCGTCTTCGACCAGTACATTATTGGGCTACCCAACAAAGGAAAACAACATGTTGGTCCTACATAGGTCATTTCATACTTATAATGGACTAAAAATGTAATATCATGATATTTTAAAATAACAGTTTATTCGATAGTGTATATGACATTCAACACCGAGCTTAAACAAACTAAAAAATATTATCATTTAAAAATGATTGCTATAGCCAAGTTATTAAATTAGTTGGTATGAATAAGATTAATCATATTACAAAACATAACTAAAATAACTACTTACTTTTTTAAAATAAATTCTTAGTAAATAATCACTCAATTATTAATAAATTCATTTTATGCTTGAAAAATACATTTTCCTCAAAAATGAATTTTATTAATCATTTTGAGAAAAAATTATAATTAATTTCTTGATCTTTTATAATTTGTTTGATAAAAAGGAAATAATTTTTGAAATCATTATGTCAAAACTATATTAGGATGAATTGTTGATAATTTTTTGAAAAGATTTATTTTTCAATGAATATTGAAAAATAATGATTTTTATTGGAAAATGTATTATCTTTTTAAGTATTTTCAAAGTAAAATTCTACTTTGGATTAATTTTAAAATTTTATTAGTCAAATTTAGTTAAAAATAATAAAATTATTTTCTTTGGAATGAATTTTATACTTTAATTTGATATATAAAAATTTTTAAACTTAAAATATATTGTTTTGAAAAATTTGTTTTCATTGCGTTTTTTGATTATAATTTAAAATTAAATTCCACCAATTTTAGAAATTGAATCATAAAAAATAAATTTAATATTTGGAATAATGAGGTCCAAATTTGTTAAATTGTTCTCTTTAATTTTTTTCATTATTAATAGTAAACATAGTAAATTTTTTTCACCATGATAACAATAAATTAGGCAATTAAGGTTATGAATAATTTTATAAGGACTAAAAAATTACCCTAAACATTCATTTACCCTATTATATGAGTTATTTTTGTCCATATATATAAAATTTTATAAAATATGGAAACATTGTTCTGTATGTATTTTATTTTTTACCTTTATAATATTTATGTAAAAGATAAAGTAAAAAATGTCACCTTCCTACTTCTAATATCTATAATATTTGTTGACAGGGATAAAAACAACTTATGTTTGGTTATAAATGTTTTTTATAGGTAATTTTTTAATCATGTTATTTTACTTCTAATTTATAGTGATGAAATAATTTCCATAAATGCTTACACAATGCCGAAAGATTATTTATTCAATAATAGAAAAATAAAAAAAATGATATAAAAAATATTAAAATTAATATAGTTTGAATAAATTATTGTGTTAAATGAATCTTTTAGATAAATATAACTTATTATGGAGTGTTTGGAAGGATTTTATTGTAATTTTTTCTTTAATATATTTTTTTAAATTGAAATTAAATGAATAGTTCCACAAATGACATTATAATGATATTTTATAATAAATAATGTTTTATTAAATAATTTAAAATTCTTAAAAATATTATCATTGAAAACATGGTTTTTATATGGTTTAAAATATCAACCATGATCTATATATGATCAAATATTCCATTTATATTAACTACCTTGAACCATAATGAGTATTAAACTTTGTTATGAGGATAATTATAAAAAAGGGTTAACATAGGTTAAAACAAAAAGATAATGGTAAAATAATAGTTTAAACGTTTCAAAATTTTATTTTATGAAATTATTTTGACTCATATTCATATTTTCTTCAAATTATATCAATTTGGATCCAATTTAGTATGAAAATTAATTTATATTAATTTAATACTATAAGAAATTAAAAGAGTTCCTCTCCTCTCTCTTATAAAAGGACACTTCTTCTCTTTTATTCAGACTTGAAAAAAAAATTATTCAGAAAATCCCTACCAAAATACATTAAATACATCACTACACATGTAATATAGAGATTTTTTATCACAAAAACTACCTAGTATTTTGTTTGTGTAAACCATAAGAGGTTGTTCGAAGAAGAGGTATAATTTTTAACCAATTATTTTCATTTTATTTATTTTTATAAAAACTTCAAATATTCTTAAACCATGATTAAATAATAAAAATAGTATCTTAAATATAATTTTATGTTGTTATATTAATCTAATAACCTATATCCATCACTTATTCTATCAAATGATAATATACACCATTGTTCGTGTGTACGAAGGACTACTACTTAGCGAACTGATGTAATTAATTTTACATAACTTCATATAAAGAATGGTTATAATGATGGATTTAATTTATATATAGGATAATAATGACATAATTATCATTCTGTACAATTAATTTATCCTCTATTTTCTTTTCATTCCATTCATTGAAAAATGATAACATCGTTCGCATGTACTTGTGGACCACCACATCCACAAAGCGATGTGATTCGTTTTTCATTACCCATCACATGTATGATATACATAAGTATATTTAAGTAAATAACATGGTATTTATAAAAAAATATTATTCTATAAATATAAAATAATACTTATCTTCTTTCCATCATGATCATAGAAAAATGTAAATGTTACTCATGTGTACATACGACCCACCATGTCCAGGATTGCAACAAAAATCATTTTTCATAACCATAATTCATGGATTATATTAAAAGTATAATTGATTGTATAGAAACTATAATTATTTCAATACTATTATTTTATATATGATTTAATAATTATTACTTTGACCATAGTCAACCTACAAAATTAATTTTGGAAATATGAGGTGAATATCATCATAATATCTGACATGAAGTTAATTGATTAAGTAATTGAATATAACATGGTATTAAATAAAATAAATGGAATAATGACCATAAAAAATATCCTTAATAAAGTAAATAATTATATTATTTTGGTAGATAAAGAACATATATGATGAGTCAGACTCAAGGTAAGTGATACTTTACTTTAAAAACCACGTTTTAAATGTTTTAAATATTTATTTTATAAATATTTTTATTTCATGTTAAAATACCAAAAATTATTTTATAGTTTTATTTATATAAACATAAAATAAATATAAAGGAAATTTTATATATCCTTTATTTAAAAGTTTTTAAAAAGTAATATTTTTAAGTATTTCATAAGTATCATTTTAACATTCTTTACAAAAGGTAAAAGTAGTGTCTTTTTAATGAATATGGTGTCAAAATTATTTATAGAAACTATAAACATTATTTTATTTTTGGATTACTCTAAATTATTTGATTTTTTTTAAAAAAACCCCATCTATCCCTTTTTAATAGGTATTATGTTTTTTAATTTTTTTTAAAAGGAAACAATATTTTGAATTATAAAAGTGTTTTGTATGAAGATTTAAAAGAGTTTTATGAGGAAAAGGTATAGGTATAAAATGTTTTATTCTTAATATAGTACTTGATCATTTTTTTATTATAAATAATTAGGATTGTTACATATTATATTATGGGTGGGACCCATTGTAGCTCTCAAATGTGTTAGGTAATGTTCCTTGTCTTCAAAGGGAAAAAGGAGGGAGTTGACCAATGTGGTTTCTCTTAGGGATTTAACATAGTGACAATTTCATATAACATAGGTTTAACATGGGATATAAATACTTTTCTTTAAGTTTCCTAAAAGGGTTTCCAAATTCATCCTAGTGGTTTTAAGGTTCTTATTTGAGAAAAAATTGTGTTATTTCCTCTAGAAATGATTTATTTCGTATTCTCAAAGAATAATGTGATAAAGTTAATAATTATATGGGTTTTAATTTTTTTCACTAGACTAGTAAATTTATTTTTTATTTAAATTAATATGCTTCTTGTTCTCACCCCACATTTTAAAATATTTTTCGTAGGGTTTATGGATGGGTATGAACAAAAAATAAGTCAAGTTGAAAGTCATGAAGATTCATCATCAAAAGAAAATGCGTTTCTCTTTGAAAGATTTATATTATGGAAAAAATGAAAATTGAATAAGGTGTACAATTTTTAATATATGGGTTTCATATGTAAGATTAATGACATAATTATCAAAAACTATAAATCATAAAGTTTCCTGAGAATACATGAAATTTAATTATTGACGAAAAACTCAAGATTATGTACTGTTTTAAGGCCACGTACTTATAGTTGGAATTAGAGAAAAGGTTTAGATGACATTATAGATTATGATTTTTTAAGATTTATGTATATGATCTTGTATTTTTAAAGATAAGGTTGATCATAAGTTCACCGACATAGATTGTGAGGCCCCAAACTTATTTCTTATGTAATAACAATATTGTTTGGTTTTACTTCATTCCCATGTTTTCCAAAACAATACTTGAAAATAAACACAAGACTTTATTTATTTAATGAAACCCTAAAAATTATTACATTTCTTCAAGGATAATAGAATCCAACTAACCAAAAATACATACCAAGAAAATTATTATTATTATAGGGAGACCACCCAATACAACAACTAGACCAAGTAAATAGTGAAGATTTTTCAGGTCGGTCAGAAAAAAAAAATTATGGCCAGAACCACAACAACCATGCCAAGCATCAGAGGAATGAAGAGCACCATCTTCGCCAAGTTGGTTTGAAGTTGGAACACCATAATTCATGTTTTTATATGGCCTAAGTAAATTCGACCGTATCCTCCTTTAGGTGACTGTTGTGTATCTAATGGCCATAAGACCATATAGCCGTTGGGGTTTCTAGTGGTTTAATTTAAAATATCTAGGTATAATGAGTTTTCTAGGTGTTTAAAGTGTGCATTGTAGTTATAAAAATAAAAATTCTTTTAATAAAATATTTTTATATATTTTTGAAGGACATTTATTTAATGTTTAAAATGGGTTTGAATCATAACCCGTGTGTTTTAAAAGAAATACCAAGAGAAACAAACATTTGATACTTCTTGGTTTTGGTACAAAGAAACATGTTTTTGAGTTTGAAATTGTAATTTGGGAAAAATAAATTAATAAATATTGTTTTATTTAATATTTTAGCTATACTTAGTGAATTAAGTATTTAAATATTTCAAATTCCTTGAAAAGATATTATAAATTTTTTCTTCCTTGGATGTATAAAAATAATGTCTTAACTGAAAATATGTTTTTAATTTTTATAATACCAGTATAATATTTTTTTATGATGTACTAAACTCTAATTTATAACTTTATGTTTTAAAACTCATGTTTTTTTAAACTAGTGAAAATATTAGTTTTAGGTATTTGTTTAGTCATAACAAAGAATTTGTATTCTCTTTCTCAAGACACCTATATATGTATATAAAAACTATTTATTTAACAAAAATTAACGTTTAATTGGCTAAAAAAATATGTGAGTACCCCCACATTGGCGAGGAAAACCTTGTTGGTAGCCACTCAAGGCCTTGGTGGGAATCTCACTCACATCCCCTTGAAAATGGTCTGGGGTTGTGCACGCATGGTGCAAGATATGTTGCGAACACATGGGTGCATAGTTATCCCAAAGCACGCACGGGTGTGCATGTGCAAGGGAACTAGAGCACGCTACCTTGCGGGGAGGCACACCGGAAGGGGTGGGCGCAGAAGTGCGCCCGTAGAGAATCAGTACTGGGCGGTACCAGGGATGGTGGGGGGGGATATCTGGACTAATTCCAGGATCCCCAGGCTTATAAGAGAGCCACAAAACTCATCCCATTTTGATGTGGGATGGGAATTTTAAAGAGGAATCGCATCTGGACCATCATATCTTGCCGCGTGAGATCTGAGCCATCCGATCTGTTCGGTCCTCGATTCCTAGTAGTCGTGGTTTCTCCTCCACATTTTTGTCAGCCATTCAGTCTCAAAGGATCTAATCTCATACATTCAAGATGTTTTAAAAATCCACTTCACTCGTATCCTCCTGATCAAATATGATCTAATCGTGGCCATTTGTCCGTTTTAAAAACCCCAAATCTTTTTAGCCGTCTGATCCACTCCTCCTCAGACCTCGACCGTCCATATTTTATAAAACTCGCAGACGCAGCACAACCGTTGGATTAGAGTGAAATATAATCATTTCCATCCATTCCTTTTGCCTCCACATCATCTTATTCCTCCCACATTCGCCACACCAGTGGACCATGTTTATATTCTTTTTTCTTTTTCTTCCACACCCGTGACCTCAGGTGGCCCCTCCTTTCATTCGTTTTCCACAAGACCGATGTGCTCGGTCTGATTTTAATCCAAGGAGCCACAATTTTCTTGCAAGTTTAATTAAATAAATATATTATATATGATTTATTTGTATAAATAAATTTTCACCCGAACCCTACGTTGTTATTTCTCTCCTATGCCTCCATCAAGCTCCTCCCAACCTCTTCTCCTCCTTCGTAACATGTAAGGGACCTAGTTGCCTTACTTTGTTACAGTTTATGTATATATATGTATATATAGGAATATACATATATATATGTACGTGGATAAGTATAAGACCTACTGGTTTCTCCTAATATGGTGAATATTTTGGCCTTAAATGGTATTTTTGATTCTTTACCATGAAAGGGTTTGAGATATCTTTTTTGTTTGATAAATATATATATGTATATGTCAATGTATACATAAAGATATATATATATATATGTGAGTTTTTTTAATAAATAGAACTTTTAAATTTTAAATCACGATTCGAAATTAAGGAATGTTTGTTAATTAATGTGCCTAATTTAGTTAAATAATTTAAGTGACTTTAGATTTTTGGAGTAAAACCCCATTTTACATTATGTATTTCTGGTTATGCATGTGAATATATATATATATATATATAATATTTGATCCTTAATCTAATTTCGATTTTTACAAAGGATGATAAATAAATTTTTTTTTGGAATATAATAGGCTTAGAATAAACAATTTAAAAATAAAATCATTTATATACACTTTTGTGTATATACAGATTATACAATACTCATTCCTAGATAATTTTGGTTTTTCCAAATATTTTTTTAGATGTAAATTTTGTGTGTATGAATATATACATATGTAAGACTCACTTATTTTCAAAAGTATTTATATGGTATTAGTTATGGTTTCTTTTCATGCTTTTCAATTCTTAACATTGTGTGAAAATAATTGGGAGTACCCTTGTGATATGTTATTCAGAAAAATTCATGTAATGAATGTTTATACAACTATGTGTTTAATCCGTCACATGATTGTTTTTACATTTAATTAGTTATGTACTCAATCCATGATGAATTTACATTATGAATTTTTCAATATAACATGTTTACTTTCTTAATAAGGTTTTGGAATTAAAGGGTTATCGTTTTATATAACAAAACCTACATTTCTTGTTTTATATTAGTTATCATATCATGTTCCATAATCTACCTACCATACTTTTAATTTATTTAATTTCTATGCAGTTGTTAGTTTTGAGACTTAAGTACTTGATTCACTATATATATGTAAATGCTAAAGGATGTAATTAAACCGTCATGACCAATTATGGATTAAGAAACTAAATTATTCAAAAGTGGTATGAGACACCTTGAATAATATGAAATGAGAAATTAAATATTGAAAGTGGTATGAGACACTTTGAATATATGACCTTACTTGGAATATGAGGAATGTATTGGACACATTATGAAATGGGTTTGGGACCGGTTAATGAATGCCCTATAGGCTGGGGACCGATTAATGAAAGCCCTATGATGCATCGGTAGTTCTCATGAGACAATTAGGTAATGACCTGAGGCCTTGACATAGTTCTACATTATAAATTCCCTCATTATGTTCATTATAATTAATTAACCAAGTTGATATTCGGATAATATAATATTCATGGTCAAGAGCTTGTACTTATGAGTATCAAAAGAAGTAAATGCTTATTGAATAATGTTTATTCAGAATTCAGAGTTTTATCTACATGTTTATGATTTACAGTTAGTAAGGAATGATTTAGTGTTATTATTTTATGTGCAACTCTGATCAAGATGTATTACTCTCAGTTTTAAATTTGGTACTTTCTCTTTATCATGTCACACTTATTAAAGTTAAAATTACTTTTACTTTATATACTGCACAACTTATATTTTGTACGAGCATGCTTATGATTTGATCATGTTTCATTGTGACCCTGTTAGTATTCCTTGAAATGTTCACTTATAATTCTTGGACAAAATGTTATGTTATAATTCATATATTGCATCTTCCCTAACAAAAACGTTTTATGAATAATTTTAAAGGAATGTTTTTAAAAGGATTTAATTGAAATATTAATTTATTTTTAAACCACCTTAATGGACATTTTTATGCTCACCCTACGTTTTAATTTAAATTTTATAGGTTTAGAAGATTTTAGATAGACTGTTTGGTGGCAGTATTGAAGAGATTATTTTATCTTTCAGTTCTGAAGGATTGTAATAATTGTATCTGGTTCTCTATTACCTAAACCAAAAATATTCTCTTTAGTGGAACTTTATGTGTGACTTACCAACACTTTTTTTATAAAAAAATTGCACACCATGTTTTATTGAAACTACACCAGCTCTAGGGATGTCCAAAACCTGGGAGTGATAGTTGGTATCAGAGGATTGGTTTAGGTAACCCTGGAAAATTATAACAACATTAAATAATTTATTATGTCTTACTAAGTAGAAGTTTTCTTAAAATTTTCTGATGGAAGATGAATCGAGCCTTCTGTCTCTCCCAATAGAAGTATTAGAAACTATAGTGGGAAAATAATGTTTAGAAGGCTACATCATTTTTTAAAACCTTTGTTTATCATGAAAACACTTCTATCATATATCCAATTCTCCTCATGTACTCCTACTTCACCGAGGAGGTGGTTTGGACTATTCTCTTATGACGAATACCTAATTCCCATTCTAAGCTCAAAAGGGATAGTATTTTGAGGGTTTATTTAAAAGATTTACCTTAGGCAAGAATGCTTTATCTCGAGAGGACTTCCAAGAGGCTTCCCATGAGGGTGACCTCCAAGAAGCATACATATGTCAAATCTTGACCTACGGTCTTTGTGGTCAAGTTATAGACTTTGAAATTTTTACAGACGAGTCTTCTTGTTCATTTTTTTGATGAAAAGTTCTTACTGATGTATCTCAACTTGATACATGACTTGCTTCTCTCACAAAGAACTATATATGTCCCCATTTGGTTGATCCTAGTTGCCCGTGTTGCGTTTGGACCAAAGAAATTAAAGACTTTGGAATCGCTGTGGTGATCTGCCTAACTGGAAACTGGGGTAATCTCTAACACTAGTGAAACTGGTGAAGTTTCATATTGGAAGATGTCAGGAAATCCATACTAGTGTTTTTTGAGATGGAGCGAGTGGTTATGAAACTCCTTGGGTTTTATGAACCTTGTATAATTGTATAATGTTATATTTTATGTTTTAGTACTTTAACATGATTTAACAAATAATGTCTCTATTTTAATATGATTATGTATAAATAAGTAAAACATCTCTCTTCAAAATTTTCAGATGGAAGACATGAGCTCACTAATCAACCTCTTATCTCTCCATGCTGAATTATTAGAACACATAATTGTTGAGTCATGTTCAGTAAACTATAACCCATTTTCAAACCTATGCTTGATGTGAAAACACCTTTATAAAGTGTTCCGCATCTCAAATATCCTTTGATCCTACAAAGGAGAGAGCTATATCTATGACTGTATTACAAAGGCCCAATTTTCAAATTTTAAGTAGAGGGGGAAGTACTACGAAGGCCTCTTCCTTTCTTTCACCTTGTTAGAGAACAATCATGCTTTGTAAAAGTTTCGGGAATCTTCTTTATAGAGTGACCTACAGGTAGTCTATCTATTCCAAGTCCTAAAATTTTCTATGTATGGAGTGCTCTATGACTTCGAGGTCTTCAAGCACGAGGTAGTCTGAGGGATTTATAGAGAACTAGTCCTATCTCAAATCTATGACCTCCACACTGCACAAGCCTCCCTCTGGAAACCAAAATGATTTATGCATAAAAATGATCTTAGCTACTGTCAGTGCTCTCGGTGTATTTGGTTCAATGAAGTCAAGGGATGGGAAACCAATATAGGGATCCACCTTGGAGTAATCGGAAAATTTTCCACATTGGCCGACATTGTGAGGGGATGTTGGAGGTGATGTGTGTCTGGTTTTCATGGTAGGTGTGTAAAAGTGTTTTAGAATTGAAAGGATGCAATTTTTTGAAGGGGGGAATAATGTGATGTCCCGAACTTTTTTCTTTTGTAATAAAAATATTGTTTGGGTTTATTTCATTTCCATGCTATCCAAAACAATACTTACATAAAAAAACAAGACTTTCTTTATTTAATGAAACATTAAAAATGATTACATTTCTTGAAGGATAAGATAATCCAACTGACCAAAAATACCTACCAAGAGACCTATTTGAATTATAGGGAGACCACCTAATACACCAACTAGACCCAGTAAATAGAAAAAATATTTCAGGTCAGTCAAAATGAAAAAATTTATGTTTATAACCACAAGAACTGTGCTAAGAATCAAAGGAATGAAGAGAACCATATTCTCCAAGTCATTTTAAATATGGAAAACCCTAATTCATGTTTTTATAAGGCCTAAATAAATTCGGCGATTGCCTCCTTTAGGCGATGTTGAGTCTCAAATGGTCATAAAACCATATAACTGTTGATTTTTCTAGTGGTTTAATTTAAAATATCTAGGTATAATGAGTTTTCCAAGTGTTTAAAGTGTGAATTGAAGTTATAACTACAAACACGTTTTTAATAAACTCTTTTTATTTATTTAAGAGGGATTGTGATTTAAAATTTTAAATGGGTTTGAATCATAACCCTTGTCTTTTAAAAGAAATACCAAGAGAAGCACACATTTGTTACTACTTGGTTTTGGTAAAAAGAAACATGTTTTTGAGTTTGAAATTGTACTTTGGGAAAATGAAATTAATAACTATTTTTGTTTTTAATATTTTAGCTATAGTTAGTGAATTAAGTATTTAAATATTTCAAATGTCTTGAAAATATTTTATGAATTTTTTCATTCATGGATGTATAAAAACAAGGTCTTAACTAAAAATATGTTTTGGATTTTTATAATACTAGTATAAGATTTTCTTTCTAATGTACTAAACCTTGTTTTATATCTTTATGTTTTAAAGAACAAGTGTTTTTAAACTAGGGAAAATATTGGTTTTTGAGATTCGTTTAGTCATAATATAGAATTTGTATTCTCTGTTTGAAGACACCTATATATTTATATGAAAACATATTTTTTTAACAAAAAAGAACTTTTACTTTGCTAAACAAATAGGTGAGTACCCCACCTAGACGAGGGAAACATTTTAGGCAGCCACTCAAGGCCTTGGTGGGAATCTCACTCACATCACCAGGAAAACGACCCAGGTCTATGGACACATGGTACGTGATAAGTCACGCACACAAGGGTGCATAGTAATCCCTAAGCGCACACAGGCATGCTTGTTCAAGGGAAATAGAGTGCACCACTATGCGGGGCTGCAAGATGATAGGGGTGGGTATAGAAGCGTGCCCATAGACACCTGGTATGGGGCAGTACCAGGGAGAGGGGAGTGGAATTTCTGGACTAATTCCAGGATCCTCAAGCTTATAAGGGAGCTGCGAAACCCGTCTTGTTTCGATGTGGGATGAGGTTTTTAAAGTGGGATAACATCTGGATTGTAAAATCTTACCGCATGAGATCTGAGTGGTCCAATCGGTGCGGTACTTGATTCCTAGAAGCCATAGTTTCTTCTCCGTTTTTTATCATCTGTTCAATCCCAATGGATCTAATAACATATTTTCAAGTCATTTTAAAATTCCGTGTCACACACAGCCGCTCGATCAAATATGACCTAATCGTAACCGTTCTTCCATTTTAAAAACCTCAAATCTTTCATGGATGTCTGATCCACTCCTCAACAAATCTCAACCGTTCATCTTTTATAAAAATTGTGGATGCACCTCAGCCATTGGATCATGGCGTGATCTAATCATGGCCATCTATTCCCTTTTCCCTCCGCTTATTCTTCTTCCTCCAAAATGCGCTGCACCAGTGACCCTTATTTTTCTTCTTTTTTCATTTTTCTTCTACACCCATGACCTCAGGTGGCCCCTCCTTTCACTCGTTTTCCACAAGACCAATGTGCTCGGTCATATTTTAAACCATGGAGCCTCAGTTTTCTTTCAAGTTTCAATAAATAAATATATTATATATGATTTATATATATAACTCAATTTTCACCAGAACCCTACGGTGTTCTTCCTCTCCAACACCCCCATAAAACTCCTCCCGTCCTCTTCTTAACCTTCGAACTTGGTAATGGACCGAGTATTCTTTCATTTTTATAGTTTATATAAATATACATAGATGAATATAAATATATATATGTACACGGATCAGTATAAGACCTACCCGTTTCTCCTAAGATGGTGATTTTTTTTCGTCTTAAATGATATTCTTGATTCTTTACCATGCAAGGGTTTGAGTTGTCTTTTGTGTTTGATAAATATATATATGTATATGTCGATTTATACATAAATATCTATATACGATTTTTTTTAATAAATAAACATTTTTAATTTTAAATCATGATTTAAAATTAAGGAACGTTTGTTAATTAATGTGCCTAATATATTTAAGTCATTTATGTGTCATTAGATTTTTGGGGGAAAACCCCTTTTTAAATTATTTATTTTCAGTTATGTGTGTGTGTGTGTGTGTATATATATATAATCTTTGATCCTAAATATAATTTTTATTTTTCCAATGGTTGATAAATAACTAATGTTTTTGGAATATGATCAACTTAGAATGGGTAATTTAAAAATACAATCCATTATGTACACTTTTGTGTATACAAGGATTATACAATACTCATTCCTAGATAATTTTAGTTTTTTGAAATATTTTTTTTAGGTGTAAAATTTTTCTGTATGAATATATTCAAATGTAAGACTCACTTATTTTCATAAGTATTTAAATGGTATTAGTTATGGTTGATTTTAATGCTTTTCAATTCTTAACATTGTGTGTAAATAATTGAGAGTATCCTTGTGATATGTTATATATAAACATGCAAGTAATGAATGTTTAGACAACTATGTGTTTAATACCTTACATGAAATATTTTTTACCTTTAAATTAGTTATGTAATCAATCAATGATGAATTTACATTATGCATTTTGGGATAAAACATGTTTACTTTTGTAATAAGGTTTTGGAATTAAGGGGTTATCATTTTATGTGACAAAACCTATATTTCTTATTGTGCATCAGTTATTATCACATCTGCCATAATCTACCTACCATACTTTTCATTTATTAAATTTACATGTAGTTGTTAGTTTTGACACTTAAGTACTTGATTAAATATATATATGTAAATTCTAAAGGATGTAATTAAACTGTCATGACCAATTATGGATTAAGAAACTAAATTATTCAAAGTTGTATGGGACGCCTTTAATAATATTAAACAAGAAATTAAATATTCAAAGTGGTATGAAATAATTTAAATATATGACTTTACTTGGCATATGAGGAATGTATTGGACTCAGTATGAAACTGGTTGGGGACCGGTTGATAAAATCCCTACGGGTTGGGGACTGGTTAATAAAAGCTCTATGGGGTGGGGACTTGTTAATGAAATCCCTACGATGCATCGATAGTTTTCATGATAAAATTAGGTCATGTTATAAGGACTTGACACAATCCCACATTATACATTCCTTTTTTATGTTTATGATAATTAATTAACCATGTGGATTTTCTACTAGTAGAATATTCATGTTTAAGAGCCTATACTTATGAGTATCAGAAGAAGTAAAAGCTTATAGCCTAATATTTATTAGTATTTAGAGATTTATCTGCCAGTTTATGATTAACTGTTAGTATGGAAATATTTAGTGTTATGAGTTTATGCACAACTATAATCATGTATTACTCTTAGTTTTAAATTTAGAACATTCACTTTCGCATGTCACACTTATTAAAGTTAGAATGAATCTTACTTTATATGCTGCACATAGTATATTTTGTATGAGAATGATTATGATTGGAACATGTTTCATTGTGACCCTGTTAGTCTTCCTTGAAATGTTCAATTATAATTCATGGAAAAAATGTTATGTTATGATTCATGTATTGTATCATTCCTTACGAAAACATATTATGAATAATTTTAAAGGAATGATTTCAAAAGGTTTTAATTGAAATATTATTTTATTTTAAAACCCCCTTTCTGGGTAATCATATGCTCACCCTAAGTTTTAATTTAAATTTTACAGGTTTAGTAGATTTGAAATGTACTATTTGGTGGCATCATTGTAGAGATTCTTTTCTCTATATGTTTTGAAGGATTGTAATAATTGTTTCTGGTTCTCGATGAACTAAACTAATAATATTCTCTTTAGCGGAACATGATGTCTTATTTAACAACACTTATTTTTATAAAAAAAATTACACACCATGTTTTATTGCAACCACACCGGCTCTGAGGCAGTCCGGGGCCGGAGCGTGACATAGATAACCCTTTTTGTGAATTTTAGTGATTGTATTTTAAGGCGACTAATGATATTTTTGGAACTTTTTTGTTTGATTTAGGTATTTTTACCCATAGGTTCAATGAGAAGGATTATTTTAGAATAATACTTCTAAATGTTTAGGGATATTAGCCAAAAGGTTTGAGATAAACTTTATTGTTAAAAAATTATATAATATTAATGTTATTAGAGTTATTTATGAGGATATTCATCACATTTTTGGGAATGTTATAGGAATTATATTATATAGTTTTATTAAAAGGAATACCTAAAACTGAGTGACAAACTGCTGCATCTAGAATGGTCATGGGGATTAAACCCACAACCGAAGGGTGAAAAGGGTAAAATACATACCTCTAACCTATGTGATTTAATGGTTAGTATAACATTATTTTTTAAATGATTTGACATATAATGGTTAAATTTATTTTGAAAACATATGTTTTATTTTAAAGATAACCATTATATTGAAAAGTTATTTTTTGATTAAGTTATTAATTTTATTTTGAAAGATTTTTACTATTTTGGATACAATATATGATTAGGGTAATTAAAATATGATCCCAAATGTTGAATTATATTTGGGTATCATATATGATTTTAATGCGTCTTTATAGCGATTCATGTCATTTTTGTAAAGGATTAACATATTTTGTAGATTATATAATTAGGGAATATATATTTTTGGGTATAGGAATTTATGAGTGACTAATTTTGATTGGTGGTAAATATTGACTTTATCTCAAAAGAATATAGGATCAAATGATTATAAATTTTGGGTTTCAAAAATTTTCTAGAACATTTTGAATAATTTTAATGTTAGTTATTTATCAAATGATCTAAGTTGAACTTTGGGTGTTGTTGTTGCGGAATTGAATATTAATTTTTTATTTTATCATTTGAAGGATTATTAAATTTTCGAATTATCTTACCTTCTCCTAACCATTTCGGTTATAGTTAATATCAAAATATAGGACTAATTGATTCTGATCCTTTTATGGAATTATGTGATCCATTAGAAGTTGTGTTTAGTGATTTATTCATGAAAAATACCACATGAATACCCATCATGTTTTGTAAAATATGATATTATGGTGGAAATTGATCAATGGATGAAATTATACTTTTCAAGTAAGTATATTTCCTTATGTTCTTATTTTAGATTGTAAAAAAATTTCCTTAACTCTAGTAAAATTAACTTATTTTTTACCAATTTCATTCATTTCTGATAAATCGATAGTTTTTTTTCACACCTAATTGATATATAGATTAGTGGTTATTAACTTTTCCATGACCATTAAATTTCTTAAGATCAATGTTTTTTGTTACTTTAAATTATTTAAATAATAATTCTTCCCTATATGTCTATATTTTCAATTTCCACAAATTTTCTCTTATTTGGAAACCTGGTTATGTATTATTTTAGATGACCTTCTTATTTCTCTTTCCCTATTTCCAAGAGGATGTTCTATTTACCATTTTTATGATGTGGGTTTAAAAAAATCTATTTTATAAATTTCAAACCCTTTAATTATTGTGCTCAATTTAAAATTTAAAGGATTAAATTTATTAAATGGGTGGGGGGATTTTAATAACTCATGATTTAAAATAACATCATGTTTGATAGCATATACGATACACAACACCATGACTAAATGAACCAAAAAATATTATTATATAAATTTGTTAGTTATAACATATCTGTTGAATTTATGGGTATGAATAGGATTAAACATATTATTAAATAGAGAAAAATTCATACTTAATAAAAATTTATTGATAAATTATTAGTAAAAAATCACTCATTATTTGGTAAATCCATTTTATGATTTAAAAATATGTTTTATTAAAAAATGAATGTTATTGATTTTTTGTGAGTGAATATTATAACTAATTTCTTGAAATTTTATAAATTTTATCTTATGAAAATGATATATTTTTTGAAATCAATATGGCAAAATTATCTTAGGATTAATTTTTTAGAATTTACTAAAACGATCTTATTTTAAATGATAAGTGAAAAACCCAATTCTTATTGAAAACTATATTATATTTTAAACAATTTACAATGTTTTAGATTATTTTTAAAATTTAATTAGTTACTTTTGATTAAAAGTAATTCATTAATAGTTTTTGGAATTAATTTTATACTTGAAATTGTTTTGAAAGCATTTTTATACTTTAAAAAACATTTTTTCGAAAAATTTATTTTGATCAGTTTTGTGGGTTTAATTTTAAATTATATTCTACCACATATAGAAATTGAATCTTGAAAAATAAATTATATATTTGTAATCAAGAGTTATTTTTTTTAAATATTTCCCTTTTTTCTTGTCATTATGAGTATCAACCTTAGTAATTTTTTATCATAATGGTAATGGTAAATTAAGTAATCAAGGTTAAAAATATTTTGAAAAGAACTAAAAAATAACCCTAAAACATTTCTTTATTTTATGATGAGTAGTGTTAGGTAATTTCCATAAAGTTTTTTAATATATGAAAACATTGTGCCATATTGTTTTTATTTTTAATCTTTATAATATTTAAGTAAAAGATAGAGTCGAAAATGTCACTTTATTGATTTTAAAATCTATAATAATTTGTGATAGGGATAAAAATAAATTATGTTCAGTTATAAATGTTTTTTTTGAAATATAAATTAATTTTTTTCATGCTTATTTATTTCTAGTATTGTGTTATGAAACAATTACTTTAAATTATTACACAAAACCGACAATATATATATTCAATTAACAGAAAAATGACAAAATGATATTAAAAATTATTAAAGTAATATAATATGATTAAATTATTGTATTCCATGAATTATTTTAGATAAATATAAAATCTTTTAGATTATTTTTAAAGGTTATATTTGAACTAATTTGCTATCATTGTGTTTTTAAAGTCGAATTAAATGAATAGTTTATAAAAATGGCATTAATGATATTTTATAATAAATAATGTTTTATTAAATGATTTAAAATTCCTAGAAATATTATATTAATAAAATTTATTGTTAAAAGGTTTCAACTATTAACTATGGTATATTTATAATACAATTATCATTTTTTAGTAACTATGTTGACCCATAAAGAGTAAAAATATTTGTTATCACGATAATCATAAAAAAGGGTTAACACGAGTTTAAATAAAACAATAGAGATAAAAACATTAAATAAAAATTCCAAAAATTTATTTTTTGAAATTATTTATAATAATAATCATCTTATATTTGAATCATTTGAAATTTGGTATATCTTAAAAGGGAAATTAATTTATATTAATTTAATACATTAAGAAATTCCATGAGTGCCCGTCCCCTCTGTTATAAATGGGAACCACTTATCCTCTTTTTTCACTCATAAAAAACATTTAATTTCAGATGATAACTACCCAAATACCTTCCTTAAATACCTATAAATTTAGTACATGATTGTTTTTGATAATAAAATCAATATATGAATTTTTTTGGTATAAACTTTAAGAGGTTGTTCGAAGAAGAGGTATAATTCTTAACTAAACATTTTCATTTTATTTATTCATGTAACTTATTAAAGTATTATTAAAACTTGATGAAATAATAAAACTTCTGTATTCCATATACTCTGATGTTTTTTTATTAATTAAATAACTTATATCCATCACCTCTACCATAAAATGAAAAAACCCATCATTTATATATATGGAGAACTATCACCTCACAAAATGATGTAATTCATTTTTACATTACCAGCTCTCAAGGATTTTTATAATGGTATATTTAATGTATATATATGATAATGATGACATATTTATAATTATATTAAATTAATATATCATTTATTTTTTACCATTCCATTCACTGAAAAATGATAGCGTCATTCATGCGTATGTGTGGACTATCACCTCCACGAAGCGATGCGATTCATTTTTCATCACCAAATCACATGGATGATAAATATAAGTATATTTAACTAAATAATATGTTATTAAAAATATAATTATAATTATTTAAATATAAAATAATAGTTACCAAATTTCTATTATGAAAATTATAAAATAGAAATGTTACTCATGTGTATGTATGACCTAACATCTCCATGATTGCAACATATCTAATTTTTAATATCCATAATTCATGGATAGTTATAAATGTTAAATTTATGTCTAGAAATGATAATTATATCATGTATATTATTTTTTAGATTATTTAATAATGAACTCTTTGACCATAGTCAACCTAGTAATGTCATTTTGGGCATATGAGCCGAATATTGTCAAAACATACGACTTGAAGTTAATTGATTAACTAATCGAATATAACATGGTATTAAATAAAATTGAATATATCATGAAAATTAGAAAGATTCAAAAAAATTTAAATAATTAAAATAAGTCTATTATTCAGGAATATAAATAAATTATATGATGATTCAAGCTTGAGTTTATGGACACATTACTTTAAAAATCACGTTTTAAATGTTTAAATTTTATTTTCAAAATTATTTACATACATGTACATATTTTTATAATTATTTTTTGAATATATTTTTATGGAAATAAAATAATTATAAAGAAATGTTTATGTATTTTTTGACCTTATTTCAACGGTTTTCAAAAGAATATTTTTTTGTAGTTTATACAGAATGTTTGGAATTTTATTACATAAAGGAAAAAATAGTATTCTATTTTAATACATACAACATCCACGATATTTCCTTACACTATAAATATTTTTTTATATTTGTATTCCTCCATAATATTTTATGTTTCCTTCAAATAAGTACCCTCTTTCACTTTGTTTTGGGTATTTTGGTTTTGAAAATTCATTTTTAAAAGGAAATGGTATTTTGATAATTGAAAGTGTTTTGTGTATAGGTTTAAAATAGTTTTAAAGGGTTTTAGGGTGAAAAGGTGAAATTATAAAAAAATTTATTCATCATATAGTACTTTATAATTATGTATGAGAAACAAGTGAGCCTTAAATAGTTTATATTTTAGGGGATCCCCATTATATCTCTCTAATGCATCAATTAATGTTACTTATCTTCAGTAGAAAGAAGGAGGAATTGAACTAGTGTGGTATATCTTATAGATTTAACTAGAATCCAATTATTTTTAACATTTTTTAACTCAAGTTATGAATATGATGCTCTATGTTTCCCAAAATGGATTAGAAATGCTTCATATGTGTTTTATTTTTTTTTATTTGAGAAACAAGTGTGTTTTTTCAATTTAGAAAAAATTAATTTCATACGCTTAGAGAATAATGTGATAACATTATGAATTTTATGGGTGTCATGTTTTCCATTGGACTAATATATTTATTATTATTTATTTACCTTACTATTTTTTTATGCTCATACCAAATTCTAATATTTTTATAGTGTTTAAGGATTTATAGAAATAAATAAAAATTACTGTTGAAAGTCATGATGATTTTTCATGAGGAGAAAACTTGTTTCTTTTAAAATTATTTTTATTATGGGAAAATAGATATTAAATATAAATTTACACTTTGAAATAAATGGGATTGATATTTAAGAGTTATGAACTTATTATCTAAAACTCCAGACTATAATGATCCTCAGGAATGAAAGAACGAAAATTATTAACTAAAAAATGAATATTAGGTAATTTTTAAGGCCCTGTTTTACATAAACCCTAGACACCGAGAGATCTTGAGGAACATGAAATGTGTTCCTCCATATTATGAAGAGTTTAATTGAGTTATTCATAATAGAAATGGTTTCTTTCTCACATATCTTTAGCTCTACCATTTTCGCTTCAATCTTCACCCGAAACTCCTCCTGAGGCCCGATCTTGAAGGAAACTTATTCCGTTATCTTTTTCCAGTCACTGTCAGATGGAAAATGGAATTTCTGATAAACTGCACCAAATATATTATGCCTCCCATTACTTCAAAGTGGTCTCATAATCTAAAAAAACATACAAGATCTTATATGGACTAGACCAAACCATTTTAATTTGAGCTTCATTCCTCCAAACATCAATTCTCGGCCTCTGGTATCCAAAAATCTAGATTTTGATTGCCCGTACAAGATTTTTCATGCCTTATATTTCCAAAATTAGGATCCAATTCTAGAACCATCGCCTGTAATCACCAATTCCAAATGGTCCTTCCAGAAATCATCAATACATCTCCATTCACACAACCACCATGAATGTTGATGTTCAGTCACTCCCAAACATGTTCGACAATGTAAAATCAAAAACCTCATGGGACAATGATGAATAACGTGAAGAATGGAGATATAATAGGTACATGAAAGAATTTAGTGTCATCAGAAGTTGTGATCTTATCCCATGATACTAATTATTGAAACCAAAAGTGGTGATAAACATTGGGAAATAAAAAAATTAACTAGAACCACGATGATGATTAAATTATTGGATCATGAAAAGATTTAAAATCATATAAATAAGAAGATAAATAATTTTTTCCAAAATAAATCAGAAATCCATAAAATAATGAGACATACGTCTAGAATGGATCAATAATTGGGGATGAACTTTTTTTCTAGTGATGATATTGGAGAATATGCTTCGTTCATTATTCTTCCTATAAATCTCTTTGATTTGTTCATCATTGATACAAGATTCAAGTTTGTCACTACCAATTATGGATCTCTTAATCCTCTATAATCACCTAGGGGTATGCAACTGACACTAAATATTTTCCATATTAATGTATTTAAATAGTGAATTATGTTTTGGGATTTAAATAAAAATAAATAAAATTATCATCTATTTTATTGAACACAATTTCTAGTGAATGCCTTCAATGAAGCATCTCACACTGACTGAACTCATGTCATTCCTTGGGTAATCCCAATTTTATATAACGAAAATTAGTCTTATATATTTCATATAAGGTCCCGATCCATGGGAAAAAATTTATTCTATAAATATTCATGTGTATAATTGAATATGTTTAATATTTCTAATATGTTAATTTTGGGGTCCCGCGATACCCAAAACATTGTGCCAACTGAAAGTAAAACTCCTGAGACAATTTAATGAAATATTCAAATGAAAAAATATTGAAAACAAGAGTTTCTACATATTAGGAATATGATTATTACATCTCACCATTATTCATACTAGCTTACTTCAAAGATGTTACCCATTACAAAGGCAGTGAGTGTTTTTTATCATATTATCATATAGATATGTGGTATGAATTACATATTGATATATTGAGTTTAATAGAACATAAAATGTGTAGTGAACATAAGGATGATATGGGAGTTATCATATGTGATATGAAAAGATAGGTACTTATGTATAGTTTTGTTAGGAATTTTTGAAATAGTTGAAGAATATAAAATGTATTATATTATATAAAAGGAACTATATAATTTATCATTATTTCGCATTGGATGAATATATATAGATATAGATACATGTTTCATGAAGTAAAATTCTAATTGACCTCTCAATTTATGACTTTGAGTAGTCCCTAACGGATTTTCATCATGGTGTATTGTAGGATGTGATGAAATTCTAAGGTTCGCATGACTATAATTTCATATAAAGATATAAAATATGATCAAAATACATAAAAGGAGATTTTTATTATACAGGATAAACCCCCATGCTTTCCACAAAGAGTTTCATTGGCCTTTCCCAAATCTACCCATTTGTTTAGAGTTGCAACACTCTCTTATGGCATATCTTGGGTTGATGAATCCATAGAGACCTAAGAAGAAACATACAAACCTTCATATTCTATGGATTGTTTTGGGTATAATGTTTCCAACATGTGTTTGATTTTAGATAGATTAAATTAACTGTAAGAGACCTAAGTTAATTTGTTTTTATATAATGAGTTGATCCTAGGTTATCTATTGGGGTGGAATGTATGAATTCATTTTTAGATAATTTTAATATCTTGATTTGAGATGGGTTCATTCAATGAAGTAAAAATATCATCATAACATACTGTTTTAATACCCACACACCCTATTACTAATAAAATATACACTTTAATGATCATTTCATGAGAACTGCAAGGTAGAAGATCATATTGGCACTAAGAATGTGTGGTGTAAAAATTCAATAAGGAAAAGGAAGTAATAAATCATTAAATGTAATTACCAAATAAAATAAATGATTTTAAGTTTATGTAACATGGAATAACATCAATTAAAACAACTTGAATAATATTTTATATCAAACCATAATAGGGTCATCTTTACATTGATGGAATTATTTCAATGGGAGATGGAAGGTGACATAAAAAGGTATAATTTAGTAATAAAAAGTAATAAAAAAGGATCACTACATTGTTGTGTGAACAATTTAAAAAAATTGTGAATAACTTCAGTAATTGAAGAAATATTATCAAATTGATATATAAATAAAAAATATGGTAAAATTAATAACTTTTATTAAAAAACTATGGTTATTCAAGCAACTTACATGTGAATGAAATACGATTACAACATCAAATCAACAATATAACATTAAAATGAAAACATATAGATATTCCTTCCAAATATTTCAACAGTACTACCTTAAATAGTAATTTTGGAAGTCTTGGTAAAATACCCCAAAATTAAGAGTCACCCTAATCAATGAGAGTAGGCATAGGTGTGTTTAAAGTTAATCGATAGTAGAATTTTCTACCCTTGGCTAAAATCTGATCCAACATGCATCCACCGAATAGAGGAACTAAAATGAGATTTTAGATGGTAGAATTTGGAATGGACATATAAGAATAAGTTCAATACTATTATTTCCTCTAGCAAATTGAAAAATTTCATCCCAATTTATTTTTTGGTTTAGAAGATATGGTCAAAATGGTGGTCTGTCATTAAAGACACAAATTCTGGTCCATAATTTCATCTTTAACTTCGTCCATGTGAAACTCCATTTAAAACATAGAATTACCTATGAAAACTATTTAATTAAATGTTCCAAAAATTTTCCTATTTCTACAGTTCAGTTTTTGACCTTCATTAGGCTTGGATTGTGGCCGATATAGTTATTTTATTGGGTTATTGACCAATTCACTTCACCCAGAATTTTCAAGGTTCATGGCCCACTTTTGTCATCATCCCAAATGAATCTTAAATAGCTTCATAAGGATAGAATATTACTCATACAATGTGAGACATGAAAATTTAATATGAAAATAAAAGTAATACCCTTTTGTGTTCTAGGAGGTGTTAAAAAATGTACCATGTATCAGTGAATTATAAGAACGAATTATAAACATGATAAGAAAAGAAGTTAAAATTATAAAATGAACTAGTAAATGTGTTTATTAACATTGAGTCAAAAGAATATTATAATATTAAAAATGAATATTATCCTCTTTAATTGGATAATCATACCCCCCAAACATGATTTTTTCAAGTCCTAAGAAAAAAATATCTAAAAAAAATATGAAATTCAATACCATTAAAAACAATTAATATAAAATGGTCACTGAAAGTCATAATTCCTAAAAAACTCGAAACATATCAAAATATTTTAACACAAGATAAATTCATAATCACACACCTAGCCCAATCCCATTCTTTGGATCAAATTTATCGCTAAATTTCATCCAATTTTAATTATGCACCATGATGTGTTGGGCATGACAATAGACAACAAGGTTTATTTTTATAAAATGGAAAAAATGGAAGAAATAGGTGGAATCAAATTTTAACCTTAATATGGGTATTTTTTTTAAATTTCTTTTATGGTAATTGAAATTTGAGTCAATCATGTAAACCACTATAGAGAGAATTTTCTAATGAATCTAATTCTCCAAGACATCAAGGAACCATGTGAAGATCACATACTTAGGAATCATATGAAGTTAACTCAATAATAAAAATCAAATGACCACAAATAGAGGTAAAATTCCCTACTTTGGTCTAGTAAAATATGGATTCATGATCCACAAGTTCCTAAAGTGAAAAATTTGTTCAATCCATTTATTTATTCATTAATTTATTATTTTTTTATTACATTTTTTTGATGATTTTTTAATACTGTTGATCAAATTAAAACTATCACCAATATAATGATATTTATTATGGGACCACAAGAACTCAATCTAACACCCCAAAATTCGACTGATGAGTGTTGTGGATTTTTATAAAATTGATGAAAATATAAATAGTCAAAAATCAATTTATATGGACAAACTTTCTAAAATATATGGTTATGAACATGAAATTGGATAGGAACTAGAATCAAATCATGAAGTTTTTTTGACATTTAGTTTCAAAGCATTCAATGTGTATTATCATGTTCATGGTTAAATTTTTTTCCTTCCATTAATTGACATTTTTTTATTTAATTTTCTTTAATTTTGTGTTTCTTTTATGAACACAAAAAAATTATTTTTATTTCACCTCCAAAATTAGAATAACATTGTCTGAGTATTTAAAGAAAAGAAAATTTATACGGCGGTAGAGGCATATGTGAGTAGTTCCAAAACAAAATTTGAAAATGAGAATCATGGAATGAAGTCTCCTTGTGGTTTAAGTTAAAGTTAAAGTTCCACCCATTTAATCACTTGAATTCTATGTTACACGTAGACGCCTCATCAATGACAACCATTTGTGTTTTTACACCTAGAAGAAATATTATTTTCTTAAAAATTCATCAATATTATGAGTCCCTAAATATTATGCACAAACACAATTAGAACACAATAGAGACCCTTTCAGGTTACCTTTGGTAAAATTTGGGTTGCCTCCCAAAAAGAGATTTGCTTAATATCATTATCTCACTATAGACCCTAAATATATCGTTTTTTTTTCTGGTTCATAGGTTGGATTAGTTAAATCATATTTTTTTTAATGATTCAATGAATGGTTCTAACCTATGACCATTGATTTTGACGATCCGACCACTGGTCAGATCATGAATATCTACTACCCCATAGGGGTACACATGATGTACTTTGTAAGTCCCTGACCATGTCAACCACAACATTTTCGGGTATAAGTGATGCTTGGAACTGTAGAGGATAAAATATTTTCTTAGTTTAAAATTTTTGACTTTAAGAATCCTAGATTGTTACAATTTTACTCTATAATTATTGATCCTTGAATTTTCTTAAGGCTCCATTGTAAGTTCCTCAGGTTCATTAAGATCTAATTTCCTCTTTGTTTTAGCCAAGGAAATGTCAAAGTTCATTTTTTTGATTTACCAAAAAGGCCTTATGTTCAATTTAAATAGGAAAATGGAACACTTTTACCTAAACCAAAAAATATTAGGACATTACTAGGATGGGTTTTAATTATGTAAGATATTTCCAAATAGCATCCAAGAGTTTCTTAGACTAATATATCCTATAGGAATTGTTAAATTTTTCAAAAAATTTATTAATTTCCCTATTTTACAAATCTAACTGAACATTTATTTGATGATGGTAGGTAGTATAAACTTATTGAGAAATATCATACTTAGAATTGAGTTCTTAAAAGGAACGGTTTCATAAATGGGTTCCATGATAACTGATGATAGCCTTTGAAATTCCATATATGGAAAATATGCGTTCTTTCAAGAAACTGATCACAATTTGAGGTTCATTGGACTTAGTGGGAATATAATATACCCATTTTGAGAAATAATAAACAAATAAAAAGATATATAGATATTCCTTAGAGTTTGGGAAGGTTCCCATGAAATCCATTTCCCAACAATCAATGATTTTGACAACCATAATGGGAGTAAGGGTAAATTACTTCATTTTGGTTACAGATCTTAATTTTTGTCACCAAGTAAATCCTTGGTAGAATGTGTAGGAACCCTTCTTGAGGTTGGTCCAAAATAAATCACTTTTTAGTATATTGATATGGTTTCATTTATTGTAATGTGCCTCCAGATGCCTCTCCCTCATAGAATTTAAGAATAGACTCTTGCTCAGACTTGAGAACACATCTCCTAATGACTTGATTATGATATACAATAAATAGGTAAATATCATTAAACAAATATTTTTTTGAGATAAAAAATGGATTTCCGTTTATCATGGTTCCAAAATAATCTTGGAATTCCACCCATAAGAAGGTGTTTTTCTATTTTAATATACCATAGGAAATCACTTACATAATAGAGGTTCTCATCAGGAAACGAATTAGACACATAGTGGTGATGTGATTTTTCTTTGAATTCCATCATAGAGATGTGATTATATTAAAAAATTTCAGCACCCTTTTTATCCATAATGGTTATATAGAACTATTAAAGAAGAAGTACCCACCTAATCATTCTATCCTTAGAATCTTGTTTTAGGAAAAGATATTTTAGAGACGAATGATCTATGAAGAAAATGATAGGGGATCCTAAGAGATAGGACCTGGTTTTTTAAGGGAAAGAAAAATCAAGTAAATAATTATCAGTAGTGGTGTAGTTTATTTGTGCATAATTTAATGATTTAATTTCATAATAAATTAAACATGGGGTTTTATCAAAACATTTTATGATGAAATTTCTTATAAAAAAGTAACTCACATCACACATGAGTTTTAATAGAAGTTTACAATCGGGATATTTCATGATTGGTGTGGAGATAAGAGATTCCCTGAGTGTTTAGAATAGTTACTCATAGTTTTTTTCCATAAAATTGAACCATCTATCACCTGTAGAGAAAAACGTGGTTGGAAAATAAAGAAAATTTTCAAAATGAGCCTTCAATATAAAATTGAATATTCTAAGATAGATCTCACTTACCTAATAGTTTTTATCGAGGTAAGGTGGTAAATGATTTAAAACTTAGATTTATCAATTTCAATCCTTCTACTAGTGACCAGGTGGCCCATAAAAAGTCATTCCTTTACCATGAAATGTCATTTTTACCAGTTTATTAAGTGGTTCTTAACCACACATCTAGAAAAACCATTTCAACATTTAAAAAGAATCTATAAAAGGTATACATAAATATGGATAAGCCATCTATAAGAACCTCTAAACAACCCCCACCATGTTAGAGAAGATTCCCAGCATGAACTAGTGGAAGGTACCATGTGAATTACATAAACCAATGGGAATGACATTGAAAGGAAAAGTTCAAAATAAATATGTGAGGTTTTTTCTGTGATATTCTACGGATAATTCAATTTTATTTTACCTTGAGTATCTTTATGAGAAATAATAGAACTGATAACCTACAACTCACTCAAGGACATGATCAATGACTGAAAAAGGTAAATTGTATTTCATAGCTCATGAGTTTAACTTTCTATAGTAAATGCACACTATCCATACACTAATAACCCTCAGGGGGAGAATATCACCATCAAAATGGGTACTCATAGTGGTTCAATCATTCGTTGGAAAAACTTAAATTTGGATTACACACTCACTCTTAGCAATGGGGTAGATGATACAAGCATTCAACAAATTGAGAGGTTATTACGTGACCACATCCACAAGATTGGAATTGAGTCTATTTTGAGGTTGAAGACATGGTTCGGATTAAGATTATATAACAAAAATATGAGTTCCAATGAGTGGGATAATCCTAGGAATATCAAACAAGGTCCATTCAATTACATTCTTGTGCTTTCCTAGGAAATTCGTAAGAATCCTCTCTTGATTGGATTGAAGGGAAAAAGAAATGAAAACATGGAAGGTTTTTTTTACCTAAGAATTAATACCCGAGTGATGAAGGTAATAACATAAATTCATGATTAGGTTGGTTAAAAATTTCAAAATTAGGATGGGACTTTTAATCAAACTCAATTTTTATTTCCAAATTTGTAGATAGAATTGGATCATTTTAAACAGAATTTTCAAAAACCATATTGTCCAAATCAGTTTTAAAAATGGGTATAAAATTAATGTTTTTTATTTCTAAAATTTCATAATTTATTGGGGATTCAATCAAATCATCAAAACAACTATCTGAAATATATTCAAGGAAAGGTGGAAAATTTTCCACATGTGAACAATGGAAATAAATTTCATATTAACTTAAATAGGATTCAACAATTCCTCAATGTTCATATGGTTTAATTTTAACACTACATATCTAATTCACCTCATGAACTTCCTCATCATCCCCAATTTGAGTGTTTTTATTATAGATATTTTGTTTGAGGATCATGTTCATGGATGTTATTTTTAGGTTCCCATTCCTAAAATAGAAGACTAAGTTTATTATTTATAAGATGGGATAACCAAGGATGATGTGGATATTCTCCTTAGTACACAATCTTGGGAGATTATCAAGGAAAATTATGTCATTATGGTAAATGAAAATTTCCACTTTTCCAAAAAATCGTTTTTGATCCCCTTTGGAACTTGAACACTATGATTAACGAGTTGAAGTGTGAAAAATGTAGGTTGGAGTTCCTAGATCCCTAAAGGACAATACATGGAATATAAAAAGAGGTTCACACTATCTCCTTGATCACGAAGTTCGTTGAAAACTTTTTTATCTCCCAACTCAACATTGATGTAAGTAAATACTATGCCTTTCAACTTTGGAGGAATGGCCCCTTGAATGTTGGTACTCACATTAGAATCTAAAAGGACTTTGTTTTTGTGTGAGAAATTCCTTTTGAATGTAAATAGGTCCTTTAGGAACATTGATTATATAGGTATAGTTTGGATTTCATTTATAAGGGGTATGTTCAACTTAACCATAGGAAATATTTCTCTCAATATCTCATCAGATTTGGTTTATATTTTTATCTCATGCATTGAGAAAAGGGTGCATGTTGTTTGATTTTTTTAACGTGGTTGTGGTTACTTCACATTCTTATTAGATTTTTTCAAAATATAAATTTTTTTATTCATCACTTTCATGTGATGTTTAATATTTTAATGGTTCTATAATGGGTTGTTATGGTTTTTCAATAGATCTCCCACTTCTTAAGGTAGTCATTTCTTTTAGTCGTTCATTATAGGTTTGTGTATAACTAGATTCTCCCCTAAATGATGATGATGGTACCACCTGATTTGGAATGGGTGACTTTCCAGTTTTAATGGGTTTCAATTCATGTTTAAGGGATGGAACTTGATAATTAATTATTTCCATTTGTTTACATAATTTTTCAAGTAATGGGAGTGGAACAATTTGGGTAGGGGTTTGAGTGGGTTGATTGACACTAGGTGGATATTTAGGTTTTTGGATGTTATATTGAATGGGTTGTTAAATATATTGTTGTTATTGTATTGTAGGATGTTTTTATTAGACCATTTATAGTTGGAAATGATTATGGGTTTGAAAATTTTGTATTGGGTAGGGGTTTGGTCCTTATAGCTTATTAGGACATTGGTCATCTTTCCAATGGAAGATAGGATTATAATTATACCTCGTATTGAATTTGTTTTGGTATAGTGGATTTTAAAAGATAAAATTATTAAACATTGTTTATGTTACTTCTAAAATAACTTCCTTTATGGAAGGGATAGTTGGGTATCTATTGGTCTTGTAGTCATTTTTGTCACAAATCATGAAAATAGGGTCAACAATTTTGATTTCGTAGACCATCCTAATATCAGTCTCCTCAACCCTCCTAGTGAGTGTAAGAAGTTTTGACCAAATAATTTATTCTTCCCTATGAGTTTTCATTCCACCAGTTTTGGGAGGCTTCTCATTGTACAATCATATTCCTCATTTTTGGTGTTGTTTAGCATGATTATCCAGATACTTGTAAGCATCATTTGGGGATTTATTTTCCATTACACGTCATGTCAATGAATTGTTTATTTACTAGAACCAACCCTTCATAAAATATTTAAAATTATTATGGGATTGAAAATCCTTAGTGAGGCACCTTATTAAGAACGAATTTGAACATTTCCCATGTTTCATAAAATGACTCCCCTTATTTTTCAAAAAAAAAATTGGATTCCTTTTCTATGTGAAATTGTTTTGTGATGGGGGATGCATTTTTTATAGAATTATATTTGAAATTCGTTCAATATGTATATTTATATAGGTATCACATTTTTTAACCAATTATTTACTCAATTATATAGTGAGAAAGAAAAGAGTCTCATCTTAGATAATTCAGGTTGGTGTGGTGGGAACATGGTTTCAATAATGTTATTGAATTTATTAACGAGAAGGTATGTCATTTATGACTCTATACCCTGATTGGTTTGAATGTGTTTTAGAACATTAGGTTTTATGACATAGTGGGATTATCCTAGTGTAGAATGTATAATTAATGAGGGTGTATTGGTGCAGATAGGTGTTAGATAGTCATTTATGGTTTGATCGACTACATTACCCATGTTAGGGACTGCCTCATTTGGATTTCCATTTTGGTTCCTTCCTGGGTTTAGGATTTGGTTTCATTGAAAACCATCCATTGAATGTGATAATTTTTTGAATCGGGAGTATTATGAAGATTAATATCTAATGGAAATAAAAGCCTAGGTGTACTTCAATCTCCAACCCTAGGACTATCCAACCTAACCATTCAATTTAATTGGATATAGGTATAGGTGAAAATGTTCCAAGAGAAGTGAAAAAAGGAAGGGGAAAAGATAAGAGAAATCATTGTGAGAAAATAGAAATGGGGAGAATATAATTATTGTCGAGATGAATTAATTGGGTCACTATAAACGACCCCAAAATTTTCCCTCGCCTAAATTTACCCATGTTTTTAATGTTGAAGCAGTTACTTGTAGTGTATCTTGGGTTGTTCAATCCTTATAGACCAAATAAGAAACCTAAAAACACATACATTATATGAATTATTTTGTCTATGAAGGAGAAAAATAGTTTTTGATTTAAGAGGGTTTAAATTAACACTAAGATACCTTAGTGAATTTAATTCAAGATAATTATTTTGTCCTAGGTTATCTCTTGGGGTGGATTGGATGAATTATTTTTATACTATTTCAATTTTTTAAATTTTATATGTGTTCATTAAATGAAGTAAAACTATCCTCATAACTTACTTATTTAATACCTAAAAAACATAATACTAATTACCTAGACATTTGAAGATATTTTTATGATCACTCTAATGTATAAGATGGTATTAGCACCAAGAGTGTGTGGTGTTAATGTTCAATACGGATGAGGATGTAATTAATCATAAAATCGAATTCCCAATTAAAACAAATTATTTGAAGTTAACATGACTTGAAATAAAATACAATAAAACCCCTTGTAAATTCATATGGATCAATCCATAATAGTTTTGGACTTCCATTTATGAAATTATTTTAATGGAATACAAAACCTGACTTACATAGGTAGATCTGAATTAGAAAAACAAAAAAAATATCACTCCACAATTGGGTGAATAATTTCCAAAACAATTGTGAAAAACATCACTTTTTTGAGGAAATGATATAATTTTTTATAGAAAGAACAAAATAAGATAAAATTATGAATTTTTATTAAAACAACTAAGGTAATTTCTCCAACTTACAAGAGGAGGAATTACAATTACAACATCAAATTCACTACAAAACATTAAAATGTAATCTAAAAAATTAATTCAAAATAATTCAACACCACTACCTTAAATAGGAATTTTGGAAGCCTTGGATTTATTACCCAACATTCCATGTCACCCAAATTAATGAGGGCATGCATATGTGGGTGATAAGTTAATGGAGAATGGAATTATCCACAATTGAAAAAATCTAAGCTAGCTTGCATCAACTCAACCTAAGAATTGAAATGAGATTATAAATGGAATAATTTATGTGGCCCATAGATGAATAAATTTAGTACAAATATTTAATCTAACAATTTGTAAAATTTAAGCATAATTGGATTTGTGGTTTTATAGATATGATCAATATGGAAGGCTGTCATTCTAAGCCACAGAATCTGGACCAGAGTTTCATCTTCAACATGGGCCACTTGAAACAACATTTAAATCAAAAAATTATCTCTGAAAACTATTGGATAATATATTAAAAATGATTTTATATATCTATAATTCAAATTGTAGATTTATTGGGCCTATATCAGTGTTTCTACATTAATTTCATTGGGCTACTATCCAGTTCACTTCACCCAAAATTTCCTAGGTTCAAGGCCCACTTTGGTCATTATCCCAAATGAATCTACAATATCTCTAGAAGGATATAATTTTTATCATAGAATGAGAGACATGAAAATGAAATATGAAAGTAAAATCAACACTATTGGGTGTTTAGGAGGTGTTAAAAAATGTACCACGTAATAGTTCATTTTAAGATGGAATTACAAAAATGATAAAAAAGAAGTTTAAATTTTAAAATTCCCCAGAATAAGTGTTTATGAACATTGAATCACATGAATTTTATAATATAAAAAATTAATATTAGACTATTTTAGTGGGTAATTAGTCATAAACTATGTCTTTGGTATACTAGGTGTGATTTTTTTATGTTGGGATTTCCCTATACTTGATTTTAGTGAGACACATAACATGAGAAACCTCATTCTTTGACACATTTTTGATAAGAGCCTTGTGTCTTAGCTAATAAAGGGTTTTTAGGTATGTTTCTAATTATTTCTTTTATTATATTTTAAAAAATATAGTAATTTTTATTTCATATGATTATCATGAAATCTAAGACCTCAATTTAGATAGACTGAAGAAGTTTACAAACCTTCCTTCATAAAACATATGATGTTCCTATCTATCAAGTGAGGGGAATGTGATGTGATCTTCCAAAATGTTGAATGATATGTGATGTATTCATCAGGTTTCTCAGTATATACTCATTGAATAAATAAATTATGTGTTGGATTTATGGGATTGACAAACATTATGTCCCATGGTCACTCCATGTCTTGGAAAAAGGGTTTAAATGAAAATGCATACTTGCATATGATGCAGCTTGCTGACAAAAAAAAATAAATACATGTGTTTATGGAAGATCATGTTAGATCCCTATGTATCTTCAGTAAAATTAATTCTTTTCTAGATTCCAATCTTTAATTACATTTATATATTAAGTGAATCATATTTATAGTCAATTCTTCTTAGGCCAGTGGGGTTAAAATTTGTGGTTAATTAAATAGGGATTTAATTTTAATACGAAAGATTCTATAAAAGTGTTTTTTATATTTTCCAAATGGAGTTTTTTTTATACAGACTTTATTGCATATGATATGATACAAGGGGAATTTGATGATATAATTCTATGCATTTTAGAAGATAAACAAAAGGAGTGTTGGATATAATTTAATAATTTATTGTATAAGATACAATATAAGGTGAATAGCATAAAGTATATGAGTCTTTAGTGAAAGTGGGAGATTGAAGGAGATATTACCTAAATTCCTAGTATTATATTTTATTATGTGTTCATGTTATATAATATTACTTTCATGTTTATACAAAATATCTTTTTCTTTTGTATAGGTATATCTTAAATTATGGTATAATATATCATGCCGCTACCTATAATAATCATATATTATGATATAATAATATCATAATGCATTAATATTAATTAATAATCAATGAGTTATATCATTCAAATCATTATTTTATATAAAGTCAATAATTTATTGAATGTTTCATAAGTTGAAATTCATGGGAGTATCAGTTCAATCATGAAATGATTTCATAAATGAACGAATATATTTACTAATGAATTATACCATAAGGGTATATGAATAACACTGAAGGAAAACCTCTGAGAGAATATATAATGTGGAAATATCATTAATAATTGTTTTAATACATTTATAAACCCCATTTTTATTTTATTATTCTCTATTGAAGATCTATTCTACCTTCTCCCTTTATCTCAAGATGCATAACAAGATATAGGATTAGAGGATGGTCCTACCAATTTGATAGACCATTCAAGTTTTCCAATGGATGCACCAAAATATTCAATAGTGGCATAGAATAATTACCATGTATTGTGATTAAAAAAATAGGGTTAAAATGAAGAATGTTTGGTATCAATTTGAATTCAAATTCGATACCCTAAAAAACGATATAGAATTCATACAGCGACCTCCATTATGTTATATAATAACTTAAGTTAAATTGAGGTTTATACATAAAATATTCAACATCATAGGTCATGAAATAGTTGTAATAATTTAGTTTTAACATTTCATAGGGTATGAAAATGGGAATCATATCATATAATGGATGTAGCATGAATACATCATTATACAGAAAAACAAATTGTCATATCATAATTATGGAATAAGTCATATTGTAAAAATTATTTTTTGGGGGTGATAATGTTTTACTCATACAAAAGAAATATACTATCATAAAATTATGTTAAGGTAATAACATAAGAAATTTTAGATTCATCGTACAGTTATAATCCTATAAAAACTATTGAGTGTGAGGTTTAATTTCACACAATGGCCTATCATAGGTCATGATTGTCTAGTGTACCAAGTTAATACTATAATAATATCATGAAATTATGTTATATCTTAAGACAAGTAATGTGAAGAGTTAATCATATACAAGAGTCAAATCTTATTCTATGATCGTCACCCCATAATCTTTTAACTTACCTAGGTGATAGGCAAGCATGGTTATTCTCATGTAAGGAACCTATCTTTGTATATAAGTTTCAATGTTCTATTTTATTCCTATGCCACCAAATCTGAGGGTTTTACCACATGTAAGACATGTTATCAATCATAGATTAAAACTGATAATCCTCCAGGTCTCCTAAACTAACATCCTTAAAAAATATACAAATAAAAAACTAAATTTTCCAATATTTCAATTAAAAATTAAATTCTATGGTTTATAAAATTTTAGAGAATCATACTAAAAGTTAAATTATGATATTTATTTAATCTATAATTTTTTTATAAATTAATTAATTAGAATTTTTTATAATTAATTAATTAAATGTTTGTGAAACATTTATTAAATAAATATCCATATATATTAAATATTAATATTAAAATAACCATTAAAATTTATATATCATATGTTATAATTTTTATATAAAATGTTTAAATGAGAATTATAAATCTAATTTATTTGTTTATAAATTTAAAAATAATTTTAATGTCTAAAATGATTTATTTTATAATTATGAACTATTCATGAAAATAAATTTGGAATTTTCAAGTCAAATTCCTTATGTGAGAAATTATTTATGATATATAAAAATGGGGTTTTATGATTAATATGATGAAGGTTTAAATAATGTAAAATGTATTATATTTAGATTAGGTAAATTTTTTACATAGTAGGATTAAAATATAAAAACTTCAATATTCCATTTTATATCTTATATTAAGTAAAACACTATATACATAATAATACGAAAGAGTTCATATTAGAGATAAATATAAAGGGTTTAAATTTTATTTAATTATAGAACGTATATAATGGATGGAAAAATTATAATATTATTATAATATCTTAATTTATGATTTTTTCATAAATGGTTTATACCATGTTTAAATTTATAAAATTCTCATTTATTTATCTATTCATAGATATAATCTTTATATAATGGATTTTGATATACACTTTAGTTTAAAGTGTAAAATATCTTTTATTAATTGTCATACATACATCTATGGAGTTACATTCTAGGTATGACAATAGATTTAGTTTTACTCTACATTGAATTTGGATTGTACTATGTTATGATCTCAAATTAAGTGGTAGATTGTAGTCTATACAAATTGGGTGTCAGAATATGTAAAACCACATGTCCTTATTTGTTGTAAATTTTAAAAGGTATTTTATTTTTTGGTTCTGGGGTAGGGTAATTATGAGAAGTGGGTTTTATATTGGGAATACGAGTGTTTGGAAAAATTAAAATGATGTTTTTTGACATGTTTTGTGGTCGAAGGGGTGTAATGGATTCTCAAGTGAATGTCAAATAAAATATTCTAGACTTTCTAAAATTCTGCACCTGTAGTAGGCCATACGACGATGAACTATATAGTGGTTCAACACTATGTATGTTGTGAGGGCCATGCAATGAAGAAGAAAGGATGAGGGATAGACCATCTACCATGGTGGATATAGCAAGAACCCTTGGTCATAATAAAAAAATGACGAGTTAAGGGGTTGAAATCCTTTTCTTAAGAGGTGATGCACCATAACCCCCTTGGTCATGCCATGACTAAATCCGGTGTTCATTATTTAGAGTAGGATCAGTTATTTACCTGTTTTATCTTTCAAATTTTTGTGGAGAAGAGGAACTGGGAGATATATTGACCAAAAATCCAACATATATTATTACTTTATTTTTAATAGAGCATCCAATCAACACAACCCAAGGATCTATAGTCCTAGTTTATTTGGGAGACTAGGTTCATAAATCATCAACATGAATCTAAAATATTAAATCTATATTTTAAACTGAATAATATGATTTTATATCCCTTTAATATTTTAATAATATCTAAGATAACTTGGGGAATATATATAAAAAATGTTTGAGCTATAAATTCTAGTAAAGGAATAAATATGGAAAAAAGCCTAGTGTATGAGTGAAATAGAATTAAATAATATCATAAAAGAAAAAACACATGAATAATAATAATGAATAATGACATAAATAATATGGAATAATAATATTATAGAATCATCTAAACATAGATAAATAAAAATTCATGAAATTATAATCCTAAGTAATGTCTCACTATTGAGGAATCAAAACATGGTGGATAGAGTACCATAATGAATTAGTTTTACTCCAAAATCCTATTTATATCATCTCAAGAGATATAAAAATTGACCAATGTATTGGATTGATTTTGGGTGAACCTATCATAACATGTACATGTATATAAGTGTCATATAAAAGAATCAAACATAAGGCCTAAGAATAAGAAATACCTCCTTCTAAATTTAAATTTTTTTATTTTTGAAAATACATTTGAGGGAAAGTGAGAAACCCAAAAATATTACATGAAATATCAAGTTCATACATCATAAAAAATTACCAAAATATTCCCAAAAAGCATTAAAAAATTGAATTAATCACCTAATATATGCTCCAAGAGAGAGATGTTAACTTCATGTATATATTGTCTTTGATGAAGTACTCAAAGTGACAGGCCATCCTATCCTATTATTGAATGTATTCTTCTAGATTTATTTTCCCCGGTTGATTCCATGATCAAAAATCCAGTCTTTCTTATTGATCCAATCAACATTTTCATCATTAAGATTAACTTGAATGGATCTCTTGGAAATTCTATCAGCTTCCACCTTTGAAACGTTAATATCAGAATCTTTCTTCATCATCTCTTCCTTGAAATGTAGGATAATATTTGGGTAAGCATCCTCCTTCCGTTCCCACTTCTGGACACAATCAGATGCCACCAGGTCAAACAAATAGTAAGGATATACAAGCTTGTGACCTTTAGTATCCTCATATTTGTCACTAGAAACCTATATTTCATCTTTAGGTGGAGTTGATAGAAGATCAAAAGCATTAAAAAAACTAAACATGCTCCTCGAATTTAACTCCCTTGCCTACTGATCGTGTATTCATTGGTTTTAGAAGGTACAAATAAGCGTTCAAATCCTTTATATTTCTCCCAACATTCACTAGATAGTATCCTACATCAACTAGATTTATCTTCCCTTCATTTTGTGAGAAATAATTTTGTTTATCATCCTCATCATACTCCAAAGGTGATAGGGGGTCTCAGATAACAGTGCCTCGTTTTTGAAGATTTCTCCATAGGGGATGGACCCATCCTCTTGGACTTCCTATGTCTCACCATTTTATATCCCCCTTGTTCCTTTGTCTCATCCAATCCATTTTACAAACTATAAAACATGTTCTGTAGGAGGATTGGTTGGATATATGGTGGTGTTGGGAACATATTTTATTTCTTTGACCTAGAAGATCCATGAGCCTGACTCACTAAGTGAACTTGAGGGACTGATCTGGGGTTCTGTCAACCAGAAGCAGTCCCAAGAATTCCCATCACCCCTTTAGAAGACAAAACAAGGGTTCCAACTCTATCGACATCAGAAGAAATCAAACAAACCCCTGAGGGTAGAGTATCCAGAACCGTATAAGACATTGCCTTCTCACTACCCGCTTAATCGACATCACGAACTAGGTTTGGGGGGACTGAACTTAACCTTCACACCGATTGGAGGTGACCAAGATGATATAAAGAAGAGCCGAAATCTATCCAACATTCAAAAACTGTATCCTATTTTAACCTATATTCATGATCGATCTCAATAAAAACAAATTGAACTAGAGGTTTAGAAACATCAATTTCCACATAGATGCAGGGATACCTCAGATGAAAAAGAGATCAATATCTATGATCAAATCACAAAAATCTTCCTACCATGTTTCCATGAATTAATATTGTTGAAGTGTTTTGAATGTGTAATGAAATTATTGGAAAAATAACTGAAATTTGTGCAATTAGAGGATCCCATATTAGGTGGAAGTCGAAATACCAATAGAATATAATGAAACAAACACCTTTGAAGGATCTTTGGACTCCATTATAAGAAGAAATATGGTCATCCTCTATCTTGAAGCGAATGAGAATATTGTGGGGATCCAAGAGCCCTAAAATAGTGTGATGAAGCAGATCTAATGAATCTATAATGAATCGGTCAAAGGCATCAACTGATGGCTGATTTCGACAAAAGAGAACCACCAGAGAGATCCTAGGAAGATCTGTCGCCTCTATGAATTCTTATATAGAAATCATAAGCTTAGGAAAACCCTATAAAAAATATGGAATTTTAGGCTCTAGCTCAATGACATGGAAGTAGGGGAGATCATACTACATTGTAAAAAGGGAAAAGCGAAGTGGGTGATCTGAGATTGTCCATCTCCTCCCCCTCACAAGAGGGGGTGGGAAAAAATTAGGGACCATGTCCGTCAAACCAAGGGATACCTAAATGGAAGGATAAGAACGACACCCTTAGCATAAAAAATACCCATGAAAACTAATGGTTTACATAGTCTTACATCAAAACATGATAAAAGGATATTTCATAAAGATCTCAAAGCGAAGAAGGAATTAAATATTGTGGGAATTATTATTTTAATCAATAGACATAGGTCTAAAATACGTTTTTTTATTTGAAAAATTCAAGAGAAAGGGTATATAATTGGGTATGAAAATGATCATTTAAATATTTTTTAAGTAATTGATAAAAAGACTTTTTAAGAATATAAGAATATGAATTTTATTTGAAAAAAATATAAAAAAAGATGTCCATACCTAAAATATTTCTCATTTTATATAATCATGAATTCATTAAAGAATTTAATAGAGTATTACATTTAAGGATTAAGGGATATAAAAGTTCCCCATAATCAATTTTTATTTTAAATAATTTTTTTTAGAAATGAACGTCAGCACTGTATAGCACTAGAAAAGAAGGGGAGAATAATATAGTTTTATATTTTAGATAAATCAATATAGAACTTATATGTATTCCATAATTTTAAATAGAGATATAAGTTGAGTTAGAGAGAAGAAAAGAATTATCCAATGAAAAGTGGGTGGTTCAGATAGTTCTCTTACCTCACATACTATTTAGTTTTGAAATTTCACTTAACAACCTAAATAAAAAAATAATATTTATTACAAAAAATCTGAGATACAAATTAAAATATATTTTAATTATTAATAAGCCTTTATACTTGTTTATAGTAATTTTATTGATATACTGAGTCTATATTCACCTTCACATTGTCATTCATGCCATGTGTTCAAAGTCATAATAGTTTTAAGTAATTATGAGAGTTTATAGGGGTTGGTTTGACAAATATAGAGATGTGATGAAATAGATTAATGAGTTTACATAAGTTAATAATGATATTATTTACCAAAATTATTCATAGATAAGTATTATTTTGAGAGTATAAGTTTTAATATTATTTAATTACTACATTTTGGTGGGTTTTTAGACTATGAGGAATTTAATTGGTTTTATATTACTTTAAGAGTATTTAACCATTGAATAATGAGAAAAAACTATAAAATATACATATTAACCTCAATTTTAACCTTAATTATTTAATTTGAAGCATCCATTGTGGTGATTTTGGAAAATGAAATTCCTCGTTCATGGGGGCAGTGAACCGAGCATAACATTAACAATGTATTCATTTTAAAATTGATTGAGGGTGGGGTAGAAAATTGATATTACAAAATATTAAAAATTATAAATATATTTAGGGTACTTATGTTACTTTTTCATGGTTTATGTAATTTATATTGGGAGGTATAAGAAGAAAAGAATCATAAGAGACTTGGTTAAGCATTTTACCTCTTTCTTTAGGAGTCTCATCTTGGATACCCATGAAGGTTTCTTAGTATAGTCTTTTGGTAAGGCCATATATCATTAGACCTTGTGAGGAGATTATTAGAGTGAAATGTGTAGGGTCTGGGCTATCTCCAATGCTTATAAGGTGTGAGGATAATGGGTGATATTTATTAGGGGAGGAGAGTGGTGTTTTTGAACCTAATATTCATTAGTTTGTTATTTTTTCTCAAGGATATAAATAGTGATGATTCTTATGAATAAATATAGTAATTGTTTCATGTGAGACTGATTTGTTTTTTTTCGTTAAATCAACTCTTTTTCAACTAGTCATTTATTTAAATTATAATATAAAATACTATATATTTCGTATATTACTATTCACAAAAAATTCAACATTTTTAAAAAAATATTAAAATGGCACCCTAATATAATTTAGATGTGATTATTCCAAAAAAAGAAATAAATTTTATTAAAATAATTTTGAAATAATGGAAATTTAATCTTAAATTAGAATATTTATTTTCTAAAAAAACAATTTTTATGAAATGATCTAATTTAAAACTTTTAGAAAAATAACTTATGGTTTTATAAAATTATATTACCACATTTATACTATTATATATTATTTTAGGAAAATATTTCTCTATGGTTAAATTTTATTTAAACCTCTTAAATTTATAATAATAATTTATTTTAATGAAGCTAAATCAAATATAATTTGTCAAAAATATAATTATGATTTCATTATGTCAAACACTTACTTTTTCATATTTAATACTTTTATTTAATTATACCTTGATAAAAAGTCATTATATTATTACCTAAATATTATTTTCCTATTCAATTGTTCAATTTACTAGTCCTAATAGTAATATTACAATTCCAGCAATCAAGTATTGGTTATGTAACAGTCAGCTCCTAAAAATTATATTTCCCTTTATACCCTATATATAATATATAATTCTCATACATCATCATTCACTACTTCACATACAAGGTTATGTATTCCCTTAATAATGTATATCATATTGATGGTTCTTCTCTTTTTTTTCACAGTATTTATGGAAGGAGTGATCTTTATTGTATAATTAAGTCATGTGGAGTTTATATTAGAGTGTGTATTATTATTATTTTATCTTCATGGGATATTCTTAAATATTATGTTCAACATTATTTCATGATGTGTAATGACCTTATGAAATATAAAAGTCTTATTATGTGTATATGTTGTAAAACATAATAAAAAAATCATGATGAATAATGAATTATTTTACAAATAGATAAAATTTTCAGATTGTTACATTTTCCCCCTTAATAGATTTCCCCCAAAAAACTTTATTTCATACATTAAGGTAAAAAATTTGGGTGATTTTGTTTCATTGCCTCTTCAGAATCCCAATTCACGTCTTTGTATTTATGATTCCACAAAATTACTTTCCCTTGGTGAGTTTTCTTATTGTGTAGATGTAACATACCATGACCTAATTTCATGTATTTTTCTTCTATCTTTTCATTTCCATCCTTCTTTGCATGCATTTTGGGACTCCCAAGGGCAAATATCATTTTGGGGGGAAATTACATAAAGTTCAAGGATGTATCTTTGATTAAATTAATGGATACTGGGTATAAATGTATTAATGGATTTTCATGATTCTCCCAGAGTTCAAATGACACTGAATATGATTTGTGTTTTTCAGGAGAATCTGGGATTTTTGCTCTCTCTAAAAGAAATATATGTCATGTATTGGTCACTGAGAATATGTCATGAGTTCTATTCAGAGTATGAAAATATTACACATCATGATAAGTTTACATGCCGTATAAAGAGTTTAAAAATCATTTAATGTTTTTCAAGAAGATTTACCGAACTTGTAAAAGGTGTGAAGACATCACAATATATATATATTATACATCATTTAATAAAAAAATTTGGATTTTTAACCTTAGTTGATGGGTTTTTTCATAATATTTGGGTTTCTTGAATTACACGACATGGAATGCTATTTTACGCCATGTAATTATCACAAATTGTGATTTTAGGGTGTTACATGATTGATATGTTTTTCATTCATCTGCAACACTCTTCCCTCTTGACCTAGGTTCTTTCCCATGAAACTTTTGGGACCTATAATTCTATTGTATCATCTCATTCAATGATTGATCATAATTTTGATTATTGTGCATTTCTCAAGGTGAGTAATCCTAATGTTTAATCATTTTCATTGATCATGGTATCACTTTCAGATTTTTTTATTAGATCCATTGATATATGATTATAATCTTCTTGATCCTTTCTAGAAACCTTATGCGATCTTCATTCATAGGATGACTATTGTGTTGGTTGGGGTGCGATGTTTGAGTTTCTTTGATGTATAATGTAATCTCACCTCTCTACTAACCATTTTTCTTATTGAATCAATTGTGTGATGTGAGGATTGATTCTAAGACCTCTATTTTTGTCTTTTCATTCTTCATTTTTGGTGGATCCCATTGTGGGTGTGTGCAGCCTCATTTTGAGGTAGGCAGTTCTATCTCTAGCCCATATTGGAAGAAAAATATTGTTGTTGTTTTATAAATTGTATTATAAATGATTTAAATGATCGATATGTGTTTGTGGAAGTGGGTTTTTGAGAAAATATCATTTTCCTGTAGTTTTTGTAAAAGAAAAATTATTTTCAAATAATAATAAAATGGATTTTTCAAATGGTATCCAAATCATGGTTTTGATGAAATGGTTTGGAAAATATAGAACATGGGTAAACTCAGTTAATTTAGTGGAAGTTGTAGCTTAAGACCATTTTCCTTATATTATTAGGGGGATCACAAAGGTGGTATTCCTATATTTATTAGTCTCATTGTTCAAGGGAACTGATATTGAAATTGTTTGGGGATTCACTCTTCGGGTGTTTCTCTTCTCCTTAGGCCTATGTTTTAAAAAAATTATTGTGATCATGTCATTGATTGTTATATGAGTAGTATTATAACCTTAACTATAGTTATCATTAGCGTGAAATTACCTTTAATTTTTTTCTTGTACTATTTTACCTTGTACTTCCATGGTTTTCTATATGATATATGACACATGATTTTTTTTATTTTGACTGATTTTATGTATAATAAATGATTTGAAAATATTAACGGGCTTATTTTGGAAATGTGGAAGAAATGGAAATTAAAATTTTTACCAGGATTTTTATATAAAAATTGATAAACTGTTTATCTTTCCTTGTTTTATTTAAAGTTGAGACTCATTATGGAACACCTTGGTGGGATCTTACTAATACTATTTAGATCACACCCTATGTATCCCTTTGGTGTTGTGTAGACCTTTGTATTACTTTTGATATATGGAAAAGTAAGGTACTATAGTGGGGTGATATGGTTTTCTATCCGTTGTCTTTGGGTAGCTGATGCTTTGATAGTGAGAGTTTTCTCATGATATCACATGTATTAGACAATTTTTTTGGTTTTCTATTTATGTAGGAATTTCACTTTGAGATGTTCTAACAGATTTTGTGTTTATCATTTACACATTCTTCATTTAGTTATTTAATATGTTACATTTTCAATTGTTTTACTCTATTATGTGTAAATTCTATTTTATTACATTAGGATGGGAGAAATAATTCTCCCGATTTATTATTTGATTCTTAGGTGCTATTCACCGAACCTTGGGGATCAATAACTCCCTTCTAGAATGCAGATATGTTGGTTGGGTACTGGTGAGATTCGTATCTGGGTTGGGTTCGCCATAGCTTGATGTTAATGGTGATATTTCTTAAAGAGTCTATATCGTGAGATTGTTGGTAGACTCATAAAGGATTTTTGAGACTTGAGAGGAAGTTTATTGTGAGTTTTTCCAAGTTATTTCCATTTTGAGACCCATGTAACCTTGTGATGTTGGGATATGTTTCTCATGTTTTGAGTTTTTGATCTTATTCTCGTTTTTCTTGTGGTTTTTATGGTATGAACTAATAATATTATTTTTTTTATGATTTATTATATTTTAATTTGAAGTGGTATTCCTTTGAGATTTCTTATTTGGGATCCTCAAGAGGATGAAATGGATTCTCATAAAGGTAATATTCATATAGATCATAATCTTATAGGGGATATCATGTGGGCAGTTTGTACTAACGACCAAAATTTACCATAAGTCTAAAATGCAGTTGTTGATGGAAAACCTGAAGCTAGAAGATACAATGATGGATCATGAGAGTTATTGTATGAGAATCCATCATCCTTTAATGGTAAAAATAAACCTCAAAATGTGGAGGACTAGATTGATAGAAGTGATCAAATATTTGAATCTCTAGTTATGCCTGAGAGCATCAAAGTGAAGTGTATGGAGTATAGAATTGAGTGTACCGGTATGAAATGGTGGGATTCTATGGTATAGGTGGATATGCACGTAGGATTAGGTTGGAAGGGCTTCAATAATCTATTATTCTGGTGCATATGATGATAAAGTCTCTAATGTTCCTCTCTTTACAATAGGGTGAGTGTTCAGTGATGGTGTACACCAATCAGTTTGATGAGCCGGTTTGTTTTTCTCTAGAGGTAGTAAATAATATCCCATTGAAGGATCATAAGAACTTTTAATATTTATGACCAAATATATAATCATAGGTATTTATGCTGAAGATTTAGAATTATTTAAAGATGGTAGATAGGAAAATGATGATAGATATGAATATGGAAGGCAATGTTTGATATTCTTCCTTTTTCAATTCCACCTAGTGGATGCTTTAGTGATGCATAAGGGGAAAAAGTGGAAGTGGAAATATCATCACAGGGGTTTTGGAGGTAGTTCTCAGTGGGAGTTCTCTTTTACACCTTCTTTTATAGCTATCATTGTGCCCTGACTTGAATAAGTGTGGATAAGTCAGATAGACACAATGTTCTTTTCATGAACCAATGAAGACATGAAATAGTTTTGGAAGTTATGGTCATCCACATAATTTTTGTTAGGATATGTTTATTCTTCACTATGGTTAGGGACCATTGGTTCCAAATTCTATGGTGGTGTTGTTTGATGCTTTAAATCCTAGAGGTCTCTAGCCAGATGCCTTAGGATTGAAACACTATCATGTAGTGGATGTGTTTCTGGTAGAGGAAGACGTGGGTACAATGATAGTGAGATGATATATCTTTATTGTATCTTTAGTAGAGATTTTTTTTATTTGATACTGTTTCTTCTAAATAATTTATATCTATACATTTTTTTGATATTCTTAAACTTCCAATGAATCTCATGTTCTTTTTTATAGAGTTAGTGACACCTCTTGGGAAGAGGAAAGAAAAGAGGTTTTAGTGTCCTTCTTGTTCACTACCAATATCTAATGTGAATTTAGTATGGAATTTTATAATTATGTATCTATATCTATTTGACATAATCATCACAATGGATTGTATTTTTTTCTTATCATGTTGAGGTTTATTATTATCATCAACATGTATTGTTTATTATTGTTAGTGGAAGAAATAGATATTTTTAGGGAGAGTGGGTTCTGAGGTCTGATAATTTATGACCATTCCACCTAGATATCATGAGTTTTTTTGTCTACATTAACAGTTGATCCTAATGACGTTTCTTCCATTATTGATCTTCCCACTATTATTTAGGATTTTCAATATCTTTTCCTAGATGATTTCTTTAGTATTCCTCTAGATATAGAGATAATGTTTATGACTGAACTCGTTCTAGTGATGCAGTCGATTTAAATAATTTATTATCATATGGAACCAAGAGATCTAAAATAGATCATGATTTAGTTGGATGATATGAAAGTGTATGTTTTTATTCACCCTAGTGTTTCACTTAGGGAATCCCCTATGCACATTTCCATGAAGGAATATGGTTCACTACAATTATGCATGGATTATTGAATGTTTAATTAGGTAGAAGTTAGGAAAAGGTATCATTTACCCTAGGTAGATGATATTTGTGATCAGTTAATGGTGGAAAAGTGGGTTTTAATGATTGATCTTTCATCAGGTTATCAACATCTCAGAGATTAGTAGTATGATATATAGAATAAGTCATTCAGGAGAAGGTATAATCATTAAAAATATCATTTGATGTATTTTGGTAAAACTAACTCTTATATAGTATTTATGGGTTTGATGAATAAAATATTCCATGAGTACTATGAAACTATTTTGATAGTTTTCATGAATGATATTTTTTTTATTTGACATTTGTTTATGATAATGAGAACTATTTGTGTCTAGTTCTAGAAATACAGTTGAGTCACCATTTTTATGGAAATATTTCAAAATTAAATATATGGATCTAAGAAGTTAAGTTCTTGGGGAATGTAATTTATGATAATGGATTATCAATTAATCCTAAGAAGGTGAAAACTATTTTATCCTCGGAAGAAGCACAAAACATATTTGAGATTTGCAGCATCCTTGGTCTCATTGGATACTATCGATAGTTTTCCAATGATTTCACAAATTTAGAATCATATTTAACTTCTCTTATAAGGAAAAAAGTAAAATTTATATGGGATGAGAAGCTTGAGTCTTCTTTTGATGAGTTGAATTGACTTCTGACATAAACTCCTATTCCAATCTTACATGTTCCATGAAAGGGGTACATGGTTTTCTATGTTGGTTTTGTAATTGGTCTGGGTTACATTCTTATGAAGGAGGATTATGTGATGGCTTACGAATATCTATATCTCTAACCACCTGAGAAGAATTACCCCACTCATGATTTAGATATTTCCATGATTATTCTTTCTCTTAAGTGTTATAGACACTAGATTTTTAGTGAGAGGTACAAAGTATTTTATGAATACAAGTGTATTAGATATAGTTTTTCTCATAAATACTTTAATATTATATAGAGTATGTGAGTAGAATACATTCATAATTCTAACTTTAAGATCACCTAAAACCGATGGAAGGATAATGTCATTGCAGATGATCTCAGCAAAAATGTACCATTACAGTGTGTTTTGGAATCTAAGGAGGAGTGGAACCTTTTGGGACTATTCAATCAGTTTCATCTAGATACTCAGGAGGATGCTTATGTTTAGGTTTTGATCAATGTTCAGTTATCTCATCTCTCCTTGAGTCTAATCTATAAATTCAGTAGTAGGATGATGAGTTCATAGGAATTTGAGAAACTCTATATAGGGGGAAAGAATTTCTAGATGGTCTCTCTATTTAGATGCAATTCTTTATTTTGGGTATACATTTTTCATACCAACATCTATGAGGAGATTATTTCGTTTTATTTTCATAATTATTCATGGTACAACTATCCAAGTACTACAAAAATGTATTATGAAATGAGACAGTTATTTTGGTGGATGTGTATGAAGCGTTACTTTTCAGATTATGTGTCCCTCTATTACACCTACCAATATATAATATTAGAGAATATAAAACCATATGTTTTACTCCATACTATTTAAATTATGGTTTTGGAATGGGAAAATGTGTCTGTAGACTTTGTTTTTGGATTATCATGGACTCCCTGAGGCAGGAATTCTATTCAGGTGGTGATTGATCGGTTGAAAAAATCACCTCACTTCATTCTGATCAGGGAAACTATAAATGTTGAATATCAAGGTAATCTTTATATAAATAAGATAATGAGGTTACATGGGGTTCCATTTACCACTATTTTACATAAATATCCTTTGTTTACTTTGAGAAAATTGAGGAATCTTCAAAAAGAAATGGGGTCTCTGTTTTGGTTGACTAAAACATATCATCCAATGAAAGAAGGTCAAAAAGAGTGTGATATTCAGATCCTAAAGGATATGTTGTATTCATGAATCTTGGATTTATATGGATCAGGGGATATCCATAAAGTACTAGTTTAGTTTTCTTAAAACAATAGTTATCAATCATCTATTATAAGGGATCCTTTTGAATCTTTGTATGGAAACCCATGGAAATAACCAATTTATTTGGAATATGTGAGAAAAGCCTATTTGGTGTGACTGAGTCTCATTTAGGAGACATTAGTGAGGATTCGAGATATAAATTGTTATATGGTTATAGACCTGATTCAACAAAAATCATATTCAAATTGAATACACCATCCTTTCAAGATTTCTGTAGGAGATTGGGTTTTCTTGAAATTTTTCCTCAGATATGTCACTATCTGCTTCTAAAATTGGGAAAGTTGGCTCAAATATATGTTAGAACATTTTAGGTCATAGAGAATCTTGAGAAGTTTTCTTATTTGTTGGAATTAATTGTTCATTTTATTAGAATTCATGATGATTTCCACATATTAAAGCTCAAGGAATACCTTCCCAATCCTTCCTATGATTTGAGTTTAGAAGATATTTAGTTGGAGAAAGATTTTCTACTGTGGAGAAAAAAGTGGAGATCCTTAACTTTCTATTGAATGTAATACATGGGATTTATATTTCATTAGTCAAAGTGTTATGGATACTTTTATAAAACTATCAGAAGACTTGGGATCACTGGTTGTTGATGAGGGAGTAGTTTTCTCACCTCTTTTTTGGACATCATTCTTCCACATGACATCCTAGGGATGAAAAGTCTTATGGTTGAGAGTTTGTAACATCCTTTTACCCATTTTCAAGTATTTTTATTTTCTAGTTTCGTTTTCCTCCTTATTTATTATCCTTTTGGGACCCCCAAGGATAGAGATATTTTTCTAGGGAAAATGAATTAAAGTTCATAGATGTATGTTTATTTGAATTAACAGAGTCCATGTTTAAACATGTTAGAGAATTTTCACAACTCTCCTTGAGTTCAGACAACATTGAAGTTGGATTGATTTTTTCGGATTAAATGGCATTTTCACTATCTTTTGGAGAAATAAATGTCATACAAATTTCTTACAGGATGTGTATTGGTCACCAAGAAGATATTGTGAGTTCAGTTCAGAGTGAAAAAATTACATGTCATGAGAAGTTTAAATGCCATTTAAAGTGCTTATATGTCATTTAATTGGTTCCTGGTAGATTCCATGAACCAGTATAAAGAATTAATATTCCACATTGGGAATATATTATAGAACAGATAATGGTAAAATTAGTATTTTTAACTTAATGAGATAGATTTTTCGTCGTATTTGGGTTCGGTGGATTCGATGCCATGAGAAGGAGTTCAAATAATTTAATTATCATGGTTTAGAATTTTAAGGTGCTTTATGGATTATATGTTTTTCATTCAGCTAAATCTCTCTTTCATCTCTACCTAGGAGCTCTCCCAGTTGATTTTGGAGACTTCCTCTCCTTCTATATCATCTTGATCAATGCTTGATTGTCATTAAGGCTGTGGTGTGTTTCATAGGGTGATTAATCCTTCTATTTATTCATATGTACTGATCATAGTAGTACTGTTGGGTTGAATTATCAGACTAGTTGATATATGATGATAATATTTATGATCCTTTCGAGAGACCTTATGTGATATTTCTTTAGAGGAAAACCATCGTGTTGGTTGTGCACTGACGTATGAGTTAATTTGTGGTATGTTGTGATCAGACCTCTCCATGAACTATCATTATTATATAATTGATTACGGTATATGAGGATTTATTATAATTCCTCCATTTTTGTATTTTCATTTTTCTTTTTGGGTGGATCCCATTTCAGGCATGTGAGACCTGAGTTTGAGTTAGGTGGTTCAGTCTCTAGGTTATGTTGGATGAACTATACTTCTATGGTTTTATAAACATTTTTATAAATGAATTGGCATGATTTATTTTTGTGTGTGAAAATGGGTTTTTCAGAAATGAAGGTTTTCTCCTTGTTTTTGTTAAATAAAATGCATTTTTAATGTATTATTAAATGGTTTTATGAAATGGGTTTCAAATCATGGTTTTGATGGAATGGTCTAGAAATTAGAGACCATGGGAAAACATTGGTACTTAGGTGGAAGGTTTAGATTAATGCCATAATCTATGTATTATTTTGGAGTTCACTTATATGGTGTTCCTTTGTTTTCTAGGTCTATTGTTCTAGGGAAATGATATTGAAATTGTTGGTGGATTCACTCCTGGGGTGTTTCTATACTCCTTAGGACTATGTTCTATGGATTTTATTGTGCACTAGTAATTGAATATGATACGATTAGTCTTATATCTAAACCTATTGTGATCCTTGGTGTGAAATTAATTGGGATTTTGGACTGAATTGTCTAATATTTTACTCCCATGGTTTTGATATGATCTATGATACATGTTTTTTTGATTTTGACTTTTTTTTATGTATATGAAATGATTTGAAACTATTACCTGGTTTATTTTGGAATTTTAGAAAAACGGAAAATTAAAATTTTCCCATTGTATTTATACCAAAGTTGTTAAAATATTTATCATGAGATGTTTTATTTAAAGATGAGAATTATTCAGATTATTATATAGAGAATCATTATGTAATACCTGGATTGGAGATTACTAATCTTGTTTATCTGACACACTATTTACCCCATCAATGGTGCGTAGACATTTGTATGTCCTTTGATGTAGGGAAATGCGAGGTGTTGTAGTGAGGCAACAATGTTTTATGTATGCTGTGTCTGTGTAGCTATTGGTGAGATAGTGGTAGTTTTCCCACACTATCACATGGATAAGTCAATTTTTGTTTTAGTCTTCTTTTGATGTTATACTTTTACATTGGGATGTTCTGACTGCTTTTGAGTTGTATTGTTTCCACTATCTTCTTTCAGTTATGGTATATGTTTTATTTTTTGTTGTTTCACATTGTTATGTGTATATTCCATGTTGTTGCTTTAGGTTGGGAAAAAATCATTCTAATTTGTAATTTCTGGATGCTCAGGTTCTAGTCTCCAACCTATGGAGATTGAGAACACCCTTCTGGCATGTGACAATTCTAGTCAGGCACCGGTGAGAGAGGGTATCCGAGTCAGTTTCTCCATAGTAGAACTTTGTCCCTATGGTCCAAGATCCTCATGCGATACTCAATATCTAAGAGATAATTCTCCAAATTTACCATCTATAGATTAGGTACATGTGAGGGATCTGGTATGTACTTACTCAAGCGAGATAGTTTTACACATCATGTACCTGGGGCATGTTTGGTGGGAGTTAATGTAAAAAAGCCACATATATGATTTGATAAAAAATTTCAAAGAGTCCAATATACATAGGATATGAATTTACCTTATTCTCAATCCTCATAAATCTATTCCTGGGATATATACAAAGGAAAAATTTATCACCGAACATATACTCTTAGTAATTTCAATGGTTATCAACATAACTATTCTTTCAGCTTTATTCTGGTTTGATGTGTTGATGAATATCCTTGACCTTATTAGTCATTTATTTCACCTTTTTTCGTCCTAATAGATTCATTCTACAAATTATTACCAACATGTTTTAGTTTTAAATTTAGTTCATATAGGGATTCATAATAAACCATAATAATTCTAAATGGAAAGCTATTATTGTATGACAACTCTACCAAATGAAGATGTTGATCCCAACCTCCTTTGAATCCCATTGATAAATATATGTACATTTTCATAGGTGTCTATATTTTATAAATATATTGGAATTCAGTTTATGGGTGATAGGATGTACTGAAGTTCAACTATGTGTTTTGAGAATATTAGAGGATTTTCTAGAATTTTGAGGTGAACCATGGAGATCAATAAGATAAAATTGATAGTGGGGTTCCATGTAACCTCACCACTTCACTAAGGTATATCCTTACTAGTTTGTTGTGTGATAATTCCTCCCAAATAAAAATTAAATGAATAGTATTTTCATTTCTGTATTCCACAACCCATATGGCATTGTTCCACTCATTCTTCTTTGGAAGGCCTATAGGAAAATCTATGGTGTTGTTATCTGATTTCAATGATGGTATGGGTAATGGTTGAATCATATACTTCAGGTTTTTTCTATATAAACTTCTATACATACTAAGCACTTGGATATATATTCCATGATCTACTTATTTATAATTTCTGACCAACAGTTCTCTTGGATTTCTCAATACATCTTTATTCTCCCTATGTGTATAAAGAATGTAAATCTATCTACATCATTCAAAAAGTCCTTATTTATCTCATTATTTGATGGTACACATATTCATGAATCAAATATTACAAACCCTTCTTCATAAAATCTTATTTCTAAGGATTTCACTTTTCTTATAGCTTCTACATGCTTTTACATTTCCACATTATCCCATTAAGGATCCATTGACTTCTCTAGAATGGATGGTTGATAAATCATTTGATCTTGGTAGGATGTTCTTCATTCCTTTATCACTTTCATGTCCACCATTTTCATGTCTAAATATATTGGAACCTTATTAATTCTCATAATGTATAAGGATTTATGATCATTTCTACGTAAAATATCCTATACAATATTCACCTTCCCATGATGGTTAAAGACTGAGTTGTCATAGTCCTCAATCAGCTCAAACCATCTTTTCTAGTACATATTATTCTCCTTCTATGAGAATATAAATATCAGTCTTGTATGGTTTTTATATATTTCTCCCTTATTCCCATATATATAATTATATTAAATATTCATTAAAAGAATAACTGCTTCCAAATCCATATCATGCATTGGATGGTTCTTATAAAAGAATTTTAATTTCCTGAAGTTATATATTATCACTTTATTAGTTTTCTTCAGTACACAATCCATGTCCTTCAATAAATAATCACTGATATAATGAAAAGTTCCCCACTTGAGGGTAGTGTGATTACTGGTTCAATGAAAAGCCTTTTCTTCAATTTCTTAATGCTTTCTTCACATTTATTGCTATAGAAAAACTTCACTCCCTTTCAAGTTAGCTTATTTAATGGGTTTTATAATCCTGATATGTTCCTCAAAAATTATCAATGGCACCTAGATAGTCATAGGAATTTTTGGATCTCCATTAAGTATAGTGGTCTATGACACTATGCAATCACCATTTACCTCAATGGATATATATATATCTTTACTAGTGATAACATTACCAAAAACATATACATCCTACATAAAAACTCCCATTCAATGTACATTTCATATATTTTATCCTTTCATAATATCTTTAGTACAATAATCAAATTATCCATGTACTCTTCATTTCCTTAAGAGTATATTATAATATCATCTATAAATACTACCATGAATTTATTGAGGTAATCTATAAAGATATTTTTATTAATTTCATAATGATTTCTAGATAATTATTGAGTCTGAAGGGAGTCACTATTAACTCATAGTTTTTATACCTTATTCAAAAATTAGTCTTTGGAATATCTTTTATATTCTTCTTTAATTAGTTATATCCCAACTGGAGGTCCACCTTAAAGAATTAATTTCCCCTACATAGATGATCATACATGTCCTCAATATATGGAAGGGGATTCTTATTATTTATCATGATTTTGTAAAATTAGTGATAATAAATTTATAGGTGCATTGAACCAACCTTATTCTTAATGAAGAAGACCAACACACCCCATGGTGAATAATTCATGTGTATAAAACCCTTGTCTATATTCTCTTGAAACTTCTACTTTAGTTATTGAAATTTTATGGTGTTTTAATATAAAGGGAGACTTGGATAAGGGAAAATATATAGGTACAAGTTAAATTGAGTAAACAACCACTCAATTAGGAGTAATACTCAAAAACTCTTCAGGGAGTACATCTATATAGTCCCTCACAAAGGGTATGTCTTCAAGAATGATAATATCCATTGTCTAAACCATTTTATTTAGATATTCTTGCTCATTCAGAAATAATTTCCAGGCTTCAAAAGGATATTCTAATGGTTATTAATCCTCTTTATTTCACTTGTATGGAATATGAGGATGATTTTGGATATGGGGATTGAGTCCCTTATCCCAACAGTTGATGTTGGATTTATATAATAATAACCAATAAATTCCCAATATAACATCAAATTCCACTAAAGAAAGTATGAAAATATTTAATGGTAAGTCCATTATAGAATAATTGACTACGGAAAATTTATACACTTGGGATATAATAATTACCCCATTTTTTGTTCTCATGGAAAACTTCACCTACATGTTTTGATGTGGTGTTTTGGTAGTTCGAATAAAATCGAATGATTTGGTAGAATGTGTATATTCATTATCAAATAATGAATTCTCAATTATTTAATGAATAACTAGAGTACATATCACCACTTCATTATCTTCCCCCCTCAAGAGTATTGATAACATAAACCCTTCCTTACCCTCTTGGACTAATAGGTTTTTATCATTGACTGTCTTTGAAAACCCTTGGAATATGGAATTGGCTAGAATAATGTTTGTGTTACTTGTAGTTTAAATAATAGACTACAAGATAAGGGTTTATTAGAAACTTATTTTCTTACATAACATTAATTAGATTTATACCCCCCCCCCTTAGCATTGATTAGTTTGATTCCCCTCTTTTGCACAATTGAATTTTATCCCAATTCCATTGGGATAGTTTTTGGGATTATTATTCATGTACTTTTGACAAATGGATTGTTTCATTTTATTTCCTCTACAGGATTTATCCACGGATCCTCCCAAATTAAACTCAATTTTTCACTACTTATATTTAACCCCTACAGATCACTATGAACCACCAATATCAATCTTTACCTTAAGGACATAACAAAAAATCATTATATAGGTTTCAATTTCTCTTATCAACAAATATTTTCATAGAATCAAATTTAATCCACCAAAGAAACATTCAACCTTACTTTTGGTATCGATGAGAAAGCCAGAGGCATATCAAGGATGCATGGTGATTTATCTTCTTATAATCCACAATAGATTCATATTAATATTTCTTAATTATCCGGGATTCCTTCTACATTTTAATATGGAGTGTTTGAGGAAAATATTTATTGAAATTTTTTTTAATCCTTCGCATTTCATGGATTCAATTCCCTCATTTGGATTCATGTTGTTGATTAGTTCCCCCCACTAATAAGATTATCTCTCTAGGTAATTGAAAACCAAAAAAAATTTCTGTTGTTTATAGCATTGGAGGGGAAATAATATATTCTCGATGGAGTTAATGCATTGTTCTATAATTTGGGGACAAGAAGTTACACTAAAAATAGGAGTCCGTTATCACAAAAGGTCTAAACTTCAACTTTCTCATTACTTATAGAAGGAGGTTGTTCTATGTGATTCAAGTTATTATTCATAATGTGAGTCAGTTAATCCATTACTTCCATGAAGTTCCCATCTCCTTCTCCCATCAAGTTAGGATTATCATTATGAAAAGAATTACATTCCACATCACCTTGGTTTCCAACTTGATTCCAATAATTTTCTACCATTAAAAAATAAAGGAAAATTAGGGATGATAATAATTAAACTAATAATCATATAAAAGGGGCTATTGTAAAAATAGAAGTGATAACTTATAAATGAAATTTATATCCTAACTTATGAGTCTCTAGGTTTTAATAAAGGTTATCCATGGATATATTATTATTAGGTTTTTAATAATGGTTTGTAAAGAGCTTGTGAATTTCCCAAAGAATATCCCCCAAGAGTGTGAAACTGGGTGTACAATAAAGAATATTTTTCATATGCTAGGTATAGGTCATGTTAGTACCCAATAAACCATTTTAAGGATATTACCAATAGGCTCATATTTAATAGTTCAACATCCACTGTTTGTATCTAGATAGATATTTTATTTTATAAAAACACACATTTTATACATTACCAATGTTTCCTGATGTATTCATATACCTTATCCACATGGTTTTCACTAATATATTCTATTAATAATCGCACAAAACAACTTGAACTGTATCTGATACAAAATATAATATCCTAATCCTCTTACACATATTATTGCATTATTTTTAACATAAATATCCAATAAACCCAACCCAAGGATCCAGAGGCCCCGTGACGTTGGGAGATAATGTTCATAAATCATCAACCTGAATAAAAAATTCAAAATATTTATTTTGAAATAACAAAATTTCCCCTATATCCCTTTGAATATATAAAATTACAAAGGATAACCTGGGGAATACATAAAAAAATGGGTGAGCTATAAAGCCCAAGAGGTTAATAATCATGATAACGAAGCATATCGTATGAGTCAAATGGAATAACATTACATCCTAAAATTTTAGGCCCATGAATAGTCATATGTAATCATGAAATAAATAATATTTTGAGATAATATCATTAAATGATAATAATTTGTAAATTTCATGATATATGACAACATAAGAATAAGTCAAGGCTCACGATAGAGATATCACAACATTGTATATAGAGTCCCATAATGGAATATGTTTACTCCTTAATCCCATTAATACCATATCAAGGGATATAAAATTTACCCAATGCATTAGATCACTATATGGTGCACACATCCTAACATGTACATGTCTATGTGTTCAATATAATAGAATCAAACAAAAGGCCAAAGAATATTAAATACCCATGGAAAGTAATGGGTCACATAGTCTTACCTCAATGAATAAATAATAGATATTTTATCAAGACACAAAATTGAATAATAAATTAAATATTTTTGATGTTAATAACTGAATAAGGTCTTAAATATGGATTTTATTTTAAAAATTAAAAAGACAGGGTAAAGAATTCATTATAGAAATGAACCTTTAAAATCGCGTTTTAAATAATTTGTAAAAGGATTTTAAAGAAATAAATAATATGGGTTTTTCCTTGAAACTAGAGGTAAAAAAATGGTTAATGCTAAAATATTTATCATTTAATATTATCATTAATGGGTAAAAAAACCTTAAAAGAGTGTCACAACAAATGATTAAGAGATATAAACGTTTCCCTTAATCTTGTATAATTTTAAAGAAGGTTTTTAGAAATGAATTCAAGGAATTCATAACCTTAGTAAATAAATATATAATAATATTGGAACATTTTTAAGAGATATATATACATAATTTGAAATAATTCCATAATGTTAAATAGATATACAAAGTGAGGTATATATAAAAAGTAATAACATAATGAAATGAGAGTGGTTCAAGGATTTCCCTTACCTCATGTCTCGATTAGTTCAAAAATTTATCATAACATACTAAATTATCAAATTAGATTTATTAAAAACATTATTGAGATCCTAACTCAAATATAGTAGATTTATTATTAATATTTTATGTTAGTTTAGAGTTATTTAATTGAGATACCCAGTCTATATTCACTATCCCAAGGATATTCGTGACATGTTTCCATGGCCCTATTAGTTTTATGTTATTATGAATGTTCATATGGTATGGTTAGTTAACTCTAGATATTTTATTACATATATTTAATGTTTTTACCAAAATTAATAATGTTACTAGTATCTAAAAATATTAAAAAATAAGCATTATTTTTAGAGTATAGGTTGTATTGTTATATGGTTACTTTGTTTAGGTGGGGTTTCCAAACATGATGAATTTACTAAGTTTTTTTTTAATTTTAGGAGTATTTAACCATTATATAATTATAAGGAAAATAAAATATATGTATTAATATTAGTTGTAATGATAATAATTGATTTTAAACCATCTGTGAAGGTGTCGGTGGAAAATGAAATTCGCCAGTCATTGGGGAGGTAAACTGAAAATAATATGAAAAAATTTCCTTATTAAAATACATAGAGGGGAGGGTATAAAATGAATATTACACCATAATAATAAAATATAAGTACATTTATAATACTTATTTTTATATTTCAGGGTGGATGTTATTCATATGTGGGAGGTAGAAGAGGAAAAGAATTGAACGAGACTCAGTTTGGAATTTTACCTATTCCTTTGGGGTCTCGTCTTGGATACCGCTTAAGGCTCTTTGGGATGATATTTTGGTAAGTATATAAATAATTTTACATGGGGAGGAGGGTTAGGGAGAGAAATGGGTACGGTTTTGGCTATCTCTATGGCTTAAGAGGTGTGATGATATGGGGTGGCGATAGTAAGGGGTGGAGAGGGGTGTTTTTCAATATAATATTCATTATTTTATTTTATTATCTATACAATCAATAATGATTAATCTTTAAACAAAATCTAGTAATTTTTCTTGTGATATTGAGTTAATGTTTTTTACTCTAACAAACTGAGATTTCACTATAATTTTTTCCCATTAAATAAACATATTATTGGAGAATTTTTATACAAAAAAATCAACCTAAAAAATACAACACATAAGAAAATTGTAACAAGAATAAAACTTATGGTAGTTAAAAATATTATAATCATTTATAAATGCACACAAAAAAGTATTAAGAATAATTATTTCTTTAGAAGGGATTTTTCAATAAAAGTAATTTTTTATTTATATATTTTAGTTGTATTTAAGATATAATATTATAAATTTTAGAATTTAAATTTCATAAAATGAAAACAATTTTTGAATTAAGCATTTCAAAATTATCATGTGGTGAATTTTTGAGTTTTTTCTAAAAAAATTGATTTTTAGGTGAATAGAGAAAATGCTGATTGGTTAAATTTTTTCACTTTTATTACTTTATCTTAACACAAGAATGACTTCAAATTTTATAAACCTTTTTTACATAGTATATATATATATAATAATCAATATAAATCATAAAAAGAGTACTATGTTTAATTTATAAAACACATTTTTAACATTTTTAAAACTAATGTAATATTTTACCCTAAAAACATTTTTATATGATTAAATTAAAAATGATATTTTAGAACTTTTTTAAATTAAATATAATAATAAATATTTCATATTTTATAAAAATATTTAAATATTATTTTATAAATTTAATTTCAATTTTGATCATAAAAATGAGATTACTATGATTAAAGTTAATGACCATGATAATGATGGAATGGTCATTTTCAAAGTATTATTTTATAAATGTTGTATAATTTTCATAATGTAAATTAAATCGATATAAATTAAATAGAAAATATAATACTATTTTTGGAAAAATATAAAAATATATTAATACACATTTAATTCTAAATCAATTCAAAACAAGAATAAGAACACCTAAAGATTAAATCATAATTTTTCTACAAAAAAAACATTCTATATAGAAAATGATTATTTTCAAAAGAAAAATTTTTATTCTTTAAAATTTCAATTATATGAAATGGATATAAAATTTATGTTCATTACACCAGAATTATTTAATTTTTTCTATTTTATATGTTTATAAATACATCTGTTACTTAGGTAAAAACTATTTACCCTAGTAAAAACAAAATAAATATAAATGTAAAAATATAAGAGTAAATGACTTCTAAAATGTTTAATAAAGGCATGGAAATACATGTTTGAGGATTTATAAACCAAAAATAAGCCCAAAATCCATTATTTCAAGGTTTTGGTGACATTTAACCTTATGTTGATTATTTATATCGTTGAAAATTAATGTGTATTCACAAGATTTCCATTTTCATCACATATTAAAGGGGGCCAGTTCAACCATTTCAATGCTCTTATTTACCTTCAAAAAATCATTTATTCCCAAACTAATTTTTACTCCTACAAGTATTCTTAATTTCAAAACTCTTATTCTCACATAAATTTAGCATATGTCTTCCAATTATGTTGTGTTCGTGAATATGAATTTAAAAGTCTCAACATAAGTATTACTTACTCCTTACATTTTCATCATATTTTTTCATGAAACCTTTTTCCTAATCATAGTAATATAATGACCTCAGTATCATTAGTTTAATGAAGTGTTATTATTTTAATTTAAAACACTTATTTATTCCTTCCCATCCACTTATTAATACAAAATAACGTCAATCATTTGTTGTGAAGGCCATAGTTTCCATGAAGCAACATATTCCATTTTTCTCCACCGCCTCTCTTCGCTAGTTATAAACATGAAATTAAAAAGTTAATGTGAAAAATATAATATAATTATGAGCATGAAGTGTTAAATTATAAACTAACTTTATTCCCTCTCATTTACTGGGAAGTGAAAATGTAAAACATGCATTGTGATGACTTCCGCCTCCATGAAGTAATGATATTTATTTTTCACCTTGATTTTCATTATTTATCAAAAATATTTAAAATTTGATTCATAAAATTAAAAAAATCTAAAAAATTAAGTTATTATTATATTATATTTATATTATAAAATTCATTAACCATATTCACCCATTGAGTTATAGCGTGTCTTTTTGGGTCAGTTTAACCAACTATATGAATGAAAATATTAATATTTATCACGGATAACCATGGTAAATTAAATTATAACATTATTATAAGTTATTAATAAAATAATTAACAACTTATGTTTTTAAAAACATTATATTATTTATTTAAATTATTTTTAATATACCATCTTTGATCACTATGATTACTGAAATAAGACGACATCGATTCAATTTTCTTCAAAAATAACAAACAAAAGTAAAAAATATAATAAATAAAAATAATTTTATAAGAAATAGTTATTAATAAATTAAATATAGATGAATAATTTCAATAATAAATTATCTAATAAACAAAGATTTATTATTCAGGACGTTAGGCCCACACATTGAGAGAATCAGGAAAACGGTAAGGGTTTCTTGTCACAATTTTCACCCCTTGAGACATATTTCTTATTATAAACAATGTTTTGTTTAAAATATTATATACAATTCCTATTTAGTTTTTTTATCTTGATTCAATTATTTTTTAGGATATTGAATTTTATATTCCAATTTCTTCATCCCATGGGGGTTTGACTAAAAAATCATAAAATATGTAAGTGTTTTCACTAACTCAATTTTTTTCTATAGAGTTACAAACATTATTATTAAACTTTATTGTTCAAAGATTAATTTATTATAACTAATGGATACTTTGTATTTTATTTTATCCATATTTTATGGGGTTATACAATTATTCATTATAGCATCATTACAAAAGGATTCTTTCCTCAAAGATTATGTTACTTGGTAGGGTTTCTTGGTCGCAATCCCTATTTCTTAATACATACATATTATTATAAACCAATTTAATTTAATTTTATATTCTAAATATAATTACTATTTATTATATTACATTATAAATTATAATTTTTTAAATTTCATACTCTCTCCCATTCAAGGGGGTTTTATTATATGTTACTTATGCCAGAACAGATTTCCCAACTCAAATTCTTATTCCTTGAATCATAAATTCTATACTTGGTTATGATATATTAATCCATTTTTTATCCTTAAATTTAAATTTAAAAATTTTAATTTATATTTTTCTCTAGGTAAGTTACTTTGTTTCATTTTTATTATATTATATGATGAAAGAAATTCTCAAATAAAATTTTGACTTTGGTAAGAATAACTCATATTATTACCAACAATTATTTTTCCTAAATATATATTTTTTACCTCCAAAAAATGTTTTCCTCTCTTTTTGGGAACTCAAATATGGTTTAATTCATGTTATTATATTCCTTGTCATCACCACTATTCAAATTTATATTTTATTTTACTATTTTCAATTCTGGTTTCTAATAAAGGTGTTTTCACAATATATATTTTTTCCAAATCAGGGATATCTTAACTATCTTCCACACTAAGTATTATATATAAATCCATTATGTCTTAATAAGGACACTATTATTATAGATTTATTTAATATCAATGTTTAAATATATCTCATTTTTTCATTCCAACCTTTTTTAAAATGATTTTTCAAAATAAACAGTTGACTTTTTTCACACAATCTTTGTTTAAAAAAATTTAATATTGTTTTAAAACATTTTTACAAAAACGGACTTCCCATAATTTTGAATCATCTTTACCATACATCATGGTTTTAAAAATTATGTTTATATTATACTATGAGTTTTATTTAGAAAAGGATTTTCATGGAAAAAGTTTCATTCTTATCATGATTTTCAAGGTAAAATTCTACAATTATTCTAAAATTATTCTTTATATACCCATTTATTCATTACCCATGTTTTAAAAAATGAGTAGTGTTAAATCTTTATAAGAGAAATGATTCATCACTACCTTAATATTTCATAATCATCTTCGGTGTATAACGCTAATTTTTCTTCCATTACCTTACAATAGTGAACAAATAATTTTTTATTCCTTTAAATGAATGGTCATCCCCAAAATTACGTTATTCATTTGATTATGGAAAATTTTGACTAAATTTTATAACCTTTATCTATTCAGTGTAAACAACATTTACATTATTATCATGATTTGATGTTATTTACCCAGAATATTACTAAATATCTGTGGACATGCATTTAATTTTCATTAGTTTATCATGTTATGATTATTTATGGAATTATGAATTATTATATTTTGTGATTTCTTTTGAAAATTATATGGAACCTATTTTATTCCAATAGGTCTTTATTATGTGACGAACGAATCCTATTTTATTTATATGTGTTCTTTTGATTTCAATTGGAATACATATTTATAGATCAATGATGGGTGGGGTCTTATATAATACTATAATGTAATGGTTAAAATTTTAAATTAATGGGTTTGAATGAACATAGTATGATTACTTGTAGTGGAAGTCAAAAAAAATGTCGGAGATCTATCTTCAAGAAAAATAATATGTAAGAAAAATAAAAAATAGAGTACCTGAAAAAACATGAGTAAAAGAAAATATCTTCTTCAATTAATGTAGTGTTCTTGAGGGATATTACTAAGAGAAATGAATGAAATCACCCTACCTTCAGGGGGGAACCAGCTAATGGATCAATGAAATTTTCATGAGGATACCCATAGTTCAAAGGGGCATTAGTTCCTTTTCAAAGAGATATATATAGCTATGAGAGGAAGAGAAGTTCAACTGAGGCTTCATAAGTATTTCACATGCCTACCTCCAAAAGGAATATTTAATCCACTTATATAGCTGAATCCCAAGGCTCCTCTAACACATTATATTCATTTCATTCAGTTGTGGAATAATCCATTGAATGGTTTCAATGAATTAATGTAAATAATTTAATCCACTATTAAATGGATTGTAACTCACAAAACCAATCATGTGAAATAATAATTAATTTATACCATATATATATATATTATTCTTATTAATCACATCAATAACAAGTATATATCATATAAATATTTCATGCATCAAATGCTAGAAATAATAAATGCATCATATTATTATATTAAATGTACACTCATATACATAATATTATATATTATATATATGTTTCTCATGAATCATTCATGAATTTGCACATGAATCTCATGAATCTAAATTCTAGTTAACATCCAATAATACCCCAGATGTAATAAATTTAAATAAGGACTTTATATAAAACTTCACAACTCCTTGGTAATTTATACACACTATTTTTGATATGTTTTTTTTGAAACTAAATATATATAGAACAAAAATTTTCTCTAAAATTTTATCCTCAACTATGAGACTGAACATGTGAACCTTTGTCCCATAGTAGTGTTGAAAAAACTATAAAATCCCAATTTTAGAGATATAATCTAATAAAAACCTCTATAAAAACATCTGTTCTACTCAAGCTACTAAGGGGTCGGGTGTGATGTCCGTCAAACATAATCATATCTCTATATGAGATTTTTTACCACAAGAAAAACCCTATGAATCATATATCTCTTATATAATTCCTTTTTTCATGACAACAAGTGACCACTATACATGAAACATCCAGTCTAGTATTGTCCCCTCATTGTTTATTTATTCTCTAAAAAATATAGACCATGTTAATGAATTCATCATAATTAATTCATCTATTTGATAAGTACATCAAATTTCACTTATAAAAGTAGTTGAGCACATTATATGTGAAACAACTAAGCATGGCCATGAATTTCCTAAGTCTGATTCAATCAAGGGCTAGATTTCCTTACTTATCATAAAAGTGGAAAAATCACATCTCGGTTAAATTACAACCAATTACATGATCAACAACACACCCAAACACCCCCTAATGATCTACGTTAATATGTTGACTTTTGTAAGTAGGGTATCAATGTTTTGGGATTCTCATTCTAGGTATCTCTCCAACCTCAGGTGACAATGATGGATAATAAGAAAACACTACTAACTATATTTATGACTGTATGACATTACCTAAGATATAATTTCATAGATCAATACAAATAATAAGTATCTAATTATTACCTCAAGAATATATTCTTCATATCACATGAACAAGAATTTTTAATAGATATAATAATCTATTAAAGAAAACCATTACATATCATCACAACCCATTATACTCCATGATGATCTTTAGTTAAGGTAAACTCAAAGTAATACTTTGAGGTGCTATTTATCATTTGACCAATAATGTAATGTAAATTTCACTAGAATTGAATTGATAATAAATAAATATTTTCATTATTATAATTACATGATACATGCAACACTATTGGTGGTGTGGTGGTATGGGTTTGGGGAGGTGAGGGGATATTGTGGGGTCAATTCCCCAGGCTTGCAAGTTTACTACAATTTTTTTCTTATGTTGTGTTCTACGGGGATGGATGTAATAAACCTTATATAAGTACATGATAGGTTTATAACCACTACAAAAAATCTCTCATAGAGATATAAAATGACCTTGATGTGGTCGTTTTAGTAGTGGATTTTATATTTTAAACATTACATTCAAATATAATTCTTATCATGTCCCTATGTGACAACATGATAAAATACTCCCACCATCCTCTTAATGAGTAATATTTATGTAAAAATACTATATGAATAATGAATAATGTTCCTTATGTTAAACTATTTGATCTAATATTCAAACTCCATAACTTCATAACATCAATTGTTTTAATATTATCTTATATTGCCTACTAAAAAATCTTTCTAAGTACAACATAATTATCCATGGAACACTTTCCATCAAATATTTTCTATGAAATTATATATAAATAATTGAAATATTGATATTACACCTTTAAAATAATATCCTAAACTCTATTATGATAATGTGACATCCACTCTATTAAGGTAACTAATGTAACTCATTACATTTCTCATTACCGTTGTACCCTAAACTTATTTAAGATACCTAGTGATTCACTTTGTGTATTGTATGGTATAAATATTTTGGGGATAGTGATGTTACCCTATTATGGTTAGTAAAAGAAAAAATTTACATTTTTTTCTTCACCACATATCCTAATCTTCTTTAGGATTTTAAGTGAAGAACCACTATAATCTTAGACCAGTATAATCCTTTAGTTAATAGTGCTATTAACTTTCTCATAGTAAGTTAATATAAATATAAATATTTCTTTACTAATGCATATCCTAAATATTTAGGATATAATGCAAATAATAACTTAAAAATAAATCTTCTAGAATAATTTATTTTTCAACTATGAACTTCTCTAACATTAAACATACTCACACTATCCTATTAGACATTATGTTCTCTTCAGAATATATTTTCAAGGCTAAAAAAAATACTTTATTTTTTTTGGAAATAGAATTTATTTCCTTTTAGTAGTAATATATGACAAAAAAACTATTTTTTCCATATCAAATATGTAATTACTTCTTTATGGAACATTTTCTTATTTAAAATAAGAATTTATTAAAACATACCATCGATGGTTGCGTGAAACACGTTACCACTTATTTTAATAAATATCTAGATAAAAAATTTATCCTAGATAATTTTTTTATCCAATGTATCTTCATAAAATATGTTAAAGAAACCTAATGAATCATAAACCATGTGTATTAAATTAATCATATCATATTGTTTATAGTAACTCTTTTTATCAAACTAGTTCTTTTATAACATAAGATAAATTAGATAAAGATACATATATTTTACTTAGATTCATAAGATCTTTACATTATCCATTATATTTAGATGTGGAAACTCATTTCTTCACAAATACAAACTATAATCTAAAATAATCCTTCCTTTGATTTTGATCTTTTGTATATTTACAACACTTATAAAATTTAAATTTGGTATCATGTACCCTTAAAAACTAAATAATTTACTTCTATAACAATCATACCTTTAATGAACATTCCATGGAGTTTTCTAAACCCATTTAGAAATATTTTTCAATATAAAGTCATATTAAATTACTATTCATCTATCTTAATAACCATATGTTTAAATGAAATTGACTGGATTATTGAATAAATATTATTAGACATCACAAAATTATATCTTCTAATTTTAAACATTTACATCATTATACTATCTATACATTACCAGATCTTATACATTATATTCCATGTTCAACTATTCTAAAAGCTTTAAGAATAATAGGAAAACTTTTATTGATTTAATCTATTTTTTAGGAACATTTCCATAGATGAATATAGAATTAATTATTTAAACCAGAAGATGCCTTATAAGAATTATCCAGTCACTCTAAAAATATTCAATTATATTTATTATATGAGACAATATTTCCATAGATAAATTCGAATATAATGTATTTAAAACTATAAATGAATCATTCCATGATTCCATAAGTATCTAGGTTCACTTATTGAACAATTTCAATAGTTTTTTATTTAGGAAGGATCTATTATAACACCTAGAACTTTTCATTCTCAAGAACTTTTCTTAAGATATTAGTTATAGGAGTTTTTTACCTGAAGAATCTTATTTAAAGAATTAATATGATGTTTAGTTTGATGATGTTGATTCATTTATCTAAAATATTATTTCTTCCATATGAATATCATGTCATATATCTATTAATTAAGAACATTAAATGAAACAAATCTCAAAAAAAATTGATGACCCCATAAATCATATCCATTAAGTGAGTCATGATCCATATTTCATCATAACTTAGACTAATTATCTTGTAATTAAGAAATTATTATTTGGATAAGGAATCATCCATATCTTAATATTTTTTATTCTTAGATAGTTGGGAGGATATACATTTTTCTAAATCCATCATATTTATTCACTCAACTCTATCCCTTTGGTATCTTAACCATTAGGTAATCCCAGCCAGTGTACCCAAAATCAGATGCAAAGACCATGAAAACTAAGGAAAATAAAGGGATACTTGAACTGATCTCAATAATACCCAAAAAATAAAATCCTATGTTACTTATATCTTCCATACCTTAAATAATATATTCCATATTTACTTGTACTGATCCCAAAAATATCTGATTGGATGATCTAGGTCATGAAAAGTGTTTCTTTAGATGAAATCGCACACTTAGTATTTGAGGGATTTTTTAAAGTCTCACTAATTTAATATACATAACATTCCTATTAAATTAATAACTATTACATTCTATGTAATTGTTAACTTCTTATGTTTTACTCCATTTATGTGTATGCATTGTTCTAATTATTTATTTTTAGAATCCCTATCCCAACCTAAAATTAATGTGTTTAATTCAAATTAACCTATAACTCTTTAAACAACACACCAGTCTATGTTAATATCTAAATAATATAATTCAATAATATCCTACATACTCAAATATAGTATATGAATAAGTTACATTAACACTTCATAAAAATGTATGGAGTTATATGAGATTGAAAAACTCCACATGAGTAATCCAAAATCAATATATATCCAAACCCATTCCCTTTACTAGGAAAGGAAAGCCTATAAGAAATTAGGTGGTCTGACCCAAAGCCCTTATACCTATGTAAACTTTACATAATATTGAATCCAATTTATAAAAACTATAACACATAATATTCAAATACCATGCCTAATAACTATTCTCAAGATCATAACTCAAATTAAAAACCTAGGATAAGGTAGATGAAAAATAAATTTTATAAAACCTAGTTTGACATGAAATGATTTATCCGAGAAGAAATTTATCATATAAATGGGAATACACAATAATAAAATTTCATAAAAAAAATTGAACATGAATATCAAGTAAATTTAACAAAAAAACAAATAATTTATTTACATTCCAAAAAATGAGATATTTATAAAATAGTCATAAAAAAATATTGATTATAAAAATATTATAAATTAAAGAGAATATAAAAAATTTAGATTCATTTCAAAAATTAACCCCTCTATATTTAGAGTTAAATGGAATTAATTTGATCTTTCCTGAATTATACACATTTTTTTAATATTTATTTTTATAAACATTTTATATAATCAAAATATCAAATATTTTTTAATTTATAAACATTTTATAAATCACCTTTTGTGATTTATAAATAAATAATTTATTTATTGATATTATGTCAAACAATTTAGTTTGAAAAAAGTTAATTTAAAATATTAACCATTAATATTTTGGAATAATGTTTCATAGAAAATTATTTAATTAAGTAAAAAAATTTTATAACTAATTAATTAATATATAAAATTATTATAAATTATATATTCTAAAAATACCTTTTGACATGATTTATATGTAATTTATATACTAGTAAAATCATCTAATATGTTAAAATATATTTTTTTAACAATATTCTGCTTACCCTTACATAGAACACCTAATCTATGTAAAGGTATCACCCTTTTACACTTACATAGATGCCCTGTATAACGGTAAGAGTTGTTTGCGTAATGCCATATGAATTTTACATTTATGTAGCTCCCACACATAAATATATTTACCTTATTCATCTCCTTTGTGTAAGGTTACTCTGAAAATTATACTTTTCATGTAAAGGTAAACATCTGTTACCTTTATGAAACAACTACCTTTACATATAAAGTTAAATCGAAAATAACTCTTATGTAAACCCCTTTGTGTAAGGGTACATCCTTTACACAACCCATTTTCATAAACGTAACAAATATGTGAGCATCCCATATAAATTTTATTTAATGGTATCTTTTAAGTGATAAAAAATTTATACAGAGGTTAACGTAAGGGAATCACGTAAGGGTAAATCATATTTACCATTACCTAGCACTACCACACAACCATGTAATGGAACAAGTATTTCAACCTTTATATAACTGAACATGTAAGGGTATTACCTTTAGGAAATGGATTGTGTAAGGCTATAAACTTTATTTAGCCTACCTACATAAGGGTAGAACAAATTTTACACTTATTCAGCTCATGTAAGGGTCATTAATCAATTTTCAGTTTTATAAAAACACTAATTATTTAATTTTCATCGAAAACCAATGAATAAAAAAATTGAGAACTTGAATAAACTCACTCCAATGCCACAAATTGGTTTTGAATGAACATAACATGATCATATGAAGGTGAAGATAACCCAATCACAAGATATTTATCTTTAAGAATAGTAACATGTATATAAAATGGAAACATAGTACTTGGAAAATCACACACAACAACATATATATTCTTCATTCGATAATGTTTTATTGATGGATATCACTAAAATTAGTTAATGAAATAACCTTTTATTCGGGGGTGGGGGTGGGGGCATACACCGGAAAATGGATTCAAAAAACTCTTCATGAGGACACCCATTGTTTGAAGGGGAGATGGTGCATTATAAAAGAGTTAAATGGAGATATGGGAGGAAGAGAAGTTAAATAGAGTATTTTTAGGTATCACACATTCATACCTACAAAATGAGTATTTTAGCCTCTTGTATAGTTAATTCCCAAGGCCCCTCTAATGAAACATACGTGTTTTAGCTAGTTGGGGTATAATTCATTGAACGATTTCAAATAAATTAATGAAAATCCTTTAATCCACCCATAAATGGTTTATAACTGATGAAACCATTTGGGAGAAATAATAATAATAATAATAATAATAATATATTATTGTTATTATTATTCTTATTCATCACATGAATAATTAGTATATATCAAATATATATATATATATATGTATATATATATATTTACATCTCAGGCATCACATGTATGAAATAATATATGCATTATATGCACATATAAAATGTGCACTAATATATATAATATCATATATTATATTTATGTTTCTCATGCATCAGTCATACATGTGTACATGAATCTCATCCATTGTTATGTGCATCACATGAATGAAAATTTTAGTACACATCTACCATAAATATCATGAGATATATATAAACAGGAACAATTTAGTTGTTCATAAGAATGGGTGAAAGCGTGTGACTCATGAAGGTGATGTATGCATAGGTACAATTATGTTGTCTTGCAGGCATGTGTGAAAGTGTGTGAATCATAAAGGTAATAATTCCCTATGGAAATGTTTTTGAAAAAATTCTATGGTATCTTGATGTAATGCTCTCATTGATCATGTTTATGAAGTAATGTTTCAATACTCTTTAGATTTATGACATTTTCCCTTATGGCGTGATTTATGATCAATGATTTATTGGATATAACTTTCTTCTGTATCCTGATTACACCCATATCCTTATATTATGATCACTTATTATATATTATTTTATCACCTATGTTTACCCTTATTTTGTGTTTCATCTCAAACCTTTCTTAGGTCTCTTTCCCTAGGTTTTGAACATGAGTATCACCTATATGAAGTCTCTAAGGAAGTATACTATGATTATATAATAAATAAATGTTAACATGTTTTTTAAAATAAGTTTATTATGTAACAGGTCCATAAATACAATAAACAAAAAGTTTATTTGAGTTGAGTGATATTATTGGGAGATGTAATACTAATGTTAAGTTTGTGAAAGTTTATCTTGGTTCGTCGTATTTTGTATCAATGTTAATTTGGTAAAGTATTTGTTTTATCACTTGACCTAGGGGTGTGGGCCTAGGGTTCCTCATTCGGAATAAAATTGTTGAGTAGTTATTTTTGAAGATGAATTTAGTTATTTTTTATTAACATAAGATAAATTTAATAAAAAAACCTAGGGTTAATATAAGGGATATGTCTAAGTGTATGATAACATACAAAAATTTTAATGATGTTTTGAGTATGTGATTTTCCTAAAAATTACATCATTTTATGGATACTACAAGTGAATGAATACTATGACACAAATATACCTAGGGGTGATAAACCAAATAGGGTTGATCATGAATTAACTAGATCATCACCTAGTGCATGGAAAAAGTCCTAACCACACACATGGTTTGACACTCCTGGGGGATATTCATTTTTTTGAATAAAATTTTCTTTATTAACCATTATGAATGATTTGACTTTGATATTAAAAAATTAGGTTAGAGAACATAATAGTAAATTAACCATAGATAACTAAGGATTATGAAAGGGAGTCATATTTTAAACTAAAAGAATCATATGTTAAGCATAAAGATATCACAGGGGAAGATATCTTCAGATTGATGTTTTCATATTCATTTTTGGATATTATCATTATCATTTTGGTTTTGGTATTTGGATAAAATTGGGCCATGAAAATGAATCTGAGAAATTTATATATCTATATACCACTATGGCTTATAACTGAATAAGGGAGTATATATAAATGGTTTATAATATTAGTAAATGTCAGTTATGATAGAAAAAAATGAATTTATTAGTCATACTCAAGGTAGATAGGTTGATATCTTAATAGAAATTATATACTGAAAATCTTAGCTATTTTGATTAGTGAGTGATTTTTATCAGGGATATTCAAGTATATTTTAAAAGTTATAAGGATAATGTGGAACATATAAGGAATTTTCTTTGTTAGTTTTTATTTAAGGGTTTCGAAACATATATAAGGGCTACCAATAACATTATAAAGTGATTTTATTATAAGATTATATTATTCAGGATAACTATTAACAAACTCATGATTACAGGATTGATAAACCATAGGTTTAAAAGGGTAATTTATTTTGAGAAAACTGAGTAAGATAGTATTGATATGCTTGGAATTTAATATTTATTTTAAAAAATGTTATCCATAATATTTTATTGATGTTTATCTCATTTTTTTGGATTATGATAAATATTCACTAATGTGTGACCTTGTGTAGTTCCCCAACCCAATTATCCAACCAAAAATTACTTTTTATCAGGGTTCCACTTGCCTTGGGTATTCCTCCCCATATGCCAAAGGCTTTCGTCTAGCAACGACGGTGTAAAGGGTGATAGTGGGGAGACTATACCATTAGGTCTTTATATAATAATGGTCTGTGTGGATATATAATATAAAAAGTGAAATGAAGGAAATAATAGACTCTAAACAGTAACCCACCCCTATAAGAAACACATCAATAAAAAAAATAACAAAAGTAAAAATCATGCAATAATATAGGATAGATAATCAAACCAAACAATACCATTTTCAGAGATAAACCAAGTAGATACCATTTGTAAAACAAGAATCCAATACAGGTCATACATATTATTAAGAAAATGGGTTTCCAATGACTTAACAAAATGCATACATATATATAAGAATGATGATGCAAAGGAAACAAAAAGGGGAACTCAAAAGTAACTCCATTTGAGGTAAGAACCAATATTCACATGCCTTCCATCCTAAGCCACACAACCACTATGATCTCGATCCTGAACCCAGGCCCTTACATGAATGAAATGAATGAAATCTATACTGCCCCAACCTCAGATAACCTAAATTTAGTGCATTATTACATTACATTGTCATAATTACAAGGAATCACATCCCAAAGGACCATACAATTTTGTAGTTTTGGAAATCCAAATTACAAACATGATACCCATAATACATTTGGAAAACCAAATAAAACATGACAAAGAGTAATTTAAATAAACTAATTCCTTGAAAGATTAATCGAATTTCACTTCTTCATTACCTGGGGAGAGAAACATAATATTGGTGAGCTCAAATTCTCAGTAAGGTTATGTACAACGGAAGCAATAGTCAATCTATATGGAAAGGAAAATATCTGAGAACACTTTTAATTTGCAAAACTAGATAAGGGAAAAATAATATGGAAAGTAAAGAACTAAAACATATGAAATAAATCAATAAACTTAGAATGAACTACTTCCATATATATGTCAATGAAAAATCTCACAGATAAATAATAACTAAAATTAAATGAGGGAAATACTTTATCTAAGTATTTCATCTCTCAAGCACAAGAAAACCTATTACCATCAAGGCCTTTAAAAAGATGGTTTAAAATTAAGGGTAAAAACACATTTTTCCAACTTATTTGTCTCATGATAACCCGTCTATGAATCAAGGAGATATATAATTTCCAGTATCCACTCGTCATTACCAGTCCAATGTATTTCTCATATTGAATAAAAAAATTAATATGCCTTATCAAATAACCATATTGAAGGAGTAATAAGAATATATCAATAATTCCCATGAAGGAAATAATATAATATCATGAAAATAATGATATTCATTATATAACAATTTAAAAGGAATAATATACACTGTAAAAAAGGAGCTAGGTGCATAAATTATAATATGCCTCAATGAAATGTAATTGAGTCCAAATCCCTTAACTTAAGTCTGATAGTATCTGTATTTGTTGGAAACTTTTGTATGGTGGTATTATTAACTTATATTAGAATCATAATAATAATTATGATATAATATATAATTATTTTATGGATTTTTAATACCCATATATTAACAATTCCATGTTAATGAAACATTTCGGGTAATAATCGCATCATTTTATCGTACGTATTTTGACTTTTTATTCTTGATCATATTTATTATATCAGGATTTACATAAGTATATAATTTAAAATATGATTTATATATCATATATATTTATAATATAAATATATATAATATATAGTAATACACCGTTCATGGAGACGGTAGGCCATACATATATATGAACGCTATTTCCATTTTATTATCATATGAATGAAAGTAAGTGAATGAATTATATGTACATAAATAAATATATAAATTATTCTAGAATCATTATTATGTAAAATATTACATAATTATTCATAATATATTACTTTATAATTATTCTTGGATGGTGAACATGGAAGATGAGTCTCATTGCGTCGTGGAAACGGTAAGCTGTACGTATGCACGAGCGATGATATCATTTTATTAATGATTTAATGGTATGGATTTTGATGGAATATGAATTTTAATGAAATAATATCATTTTATATTTATTATTTAATCCTTTTTTATTCTTCATTATACCCATCAAAATGAATTATAGATGAAAAATAGTTTATACCACGACGTGGAGACGGTAAGCCGTACGTATGCACGCATGGTGATATTGTATTTCATAGGGAAGGTAAAAGAGGAATATGGAAGTCCCATAATAATAAAAACATATCAGAATATAGTAGATTTTGGAGTTATTATTTTAGTATGTTAACAACTTAGTAAGAGGTAGTAGAAGAAGAAATGAACTTTTGAAAGAAGGGATAAAATGATTACCTCTTCTTCGGGTGTCTCCTTTTGATTTGCACAAAAGGGATCCTTAAGTTGGTTTTATGCCAAAATGGTGGACTCTAGTCTGAATTGAGGGATTTTTTTAGGAGACTTGGTATGGGGTTGGCTGATTCAAAGGGCTTTGTAGGTGTGAATAAGTGGGTAGATGTGGTGCCCTTTTATAAGAGGGAGGAGGGGCACTTTATGAAGGCATTGAAATATTATTTTATTATAAATTTATTTTCATTTTCAACTGGTCCAAAACTAATTTATTTCAAATATAAGATGATGTTGGGTCGAAAAAATATCAACCAATAGGTTTTAGACAAGTTTAGGTCATAAAAGTAACATTATCTTTTAGCTTTATGCCTTAGTTAAAAACATTAACTATTACCATGTCTTCTTGTATTCTCATAATATATGGTAAAAAAATTAACAATAAAATCACAATAGAACCATTAGTTGATCGTTAATGAAATTTTTTACATTATATAAGTTAGTCGGACTAATTTTAGATTTTTGGACCATTATATCATTTAATAAAACAGTTTTTTTTAAAACTCATTAATGTTAATTTTGACATTATTTTGGAATTGATTTTGGTTAAAGTCATAAAAACATTATTAATTCGAAATGAAGGAATTAAATAAAATTTAATATGTCAATATAATCCATATAATTCTTTTATAGAATCAAAATAACCAAATTATATTTATTTTAATATTTATAATATCATTTATTTGAATCCAATATTAATGAAGCAGTCAGTGCATCATCTTTGTGTAATAATTAAATTTATTTATTTAATGTATAATAATTATAAATAAAATATAATTATATATGAAATATTTTTATATTTATAATGATTATTTATATTCAAAGATATCGGTTATATAACCCCATATAAAAATTGTTCTAGTAAAAGATACATATTCATGTTATTTTTCACTTTAATTTAAATTAATTAATATAACATGTCATTATCACTCCCAAGTGGATCCATAGGTCCCAAAATAGACCCAAGAATGCCTATGGTCAGAAATATATCATCCAAAAGGATTAGTACATACTTTAGGGATGTTTTATATTATTATAATATTATTTTATTCAACTTATTTATCTGATTTACCCTTTAACTATCCAATGTCCTGAATGCCAACATTTTTTATTGATTTTTGATACTCCACCTTTAAAGGGGGAGGTGGAACCATGAAAATTACCGTAGCCATAAGTATTACATGGCCCTATAGGCCTTAGAGGAATTCAATGCCATTAGGCTTCAAACATTACATACAACCCAAACTAACTACTTAGAACTTCTCCTCCCAGCATCTTCATCGTGAAATCAGATCTCCACCTTTGCATGGCTATTTGGATAGGCTATCCCATGCATGTACATGCTTTTCCACATGGTAGGTTCCATACCCTCTCATTATTACAATCCGTGTAGCTTTTGATGTGATGAAAACTCTTTACTCATCCTCTTATAGAGCTTGTTCATTGCAGGTTGTCTGGTTTGCATCTACACTAAATGTGGCCCGAAGGCCTTGAGGTGGCCCGAAGGCCTTACTGGCCTGAAGGCCTGGGTGGCCCGAAGGCCTTAATGGACTCTAGGACCAAATCGGTGGCCCGAAATCCCAAAAGGGGTAAAATTCCTGGATGCTATAGTGCCCAACAATGTCCGCTATAGTACCTGCTATAGTACTGTATAGTTCTGCTATAGTGCTTCTACAGTACTTCTACAACACAACTACAGTACTGCTATAGTACCCCCCATAAATATTTACCTCCACCTGGATTTAATCCCAGGTCGCCTAGATGCACTTAAGAGTCCTCACCAACCGGGTTGAGTCCCATGTGCTTTACCCTTTAACTACGGTACATAAAATAATTACAGAAGTTACTATTTGTAATGTCTAAAAATTAAGGGTACCTATTTACATAATTTTTAATGTATGATTCAAAACATAGAATCCATTTTTCTAAATTCAAAACAAAGAATTTTTAGTACTTAATTTAAAATTAATTTCCATTGTCAAAACCAGAAAGAGGGGTTTTAAGAATTAGTATATATCAAAATATCGACATGTGTTTTTGTAAAATTAAAATATAAAATTACATCCAATGACCATAATTGGATTAAATGATAAAATATTAATCCAATTACACTTTAAAACCAATTAAAAATACAATATATCAATATTAATAAATAAGATAAAAGGCAGGTTTGAATTAAAATACAGTATTGTTTACTATTCATCAAAAATTGAATCTTTTCAGAAAACTACCAAAATGTCACCCTAAGATAATTGTGATATTAAAAATTCAAAATTGAAGTCTATTTTGAAAAAAAAGTTTATAAAATTTCAAATTTTGGTTAATACTATTCATAACATCTTATTAAATGGCTCCTTAGATAGGTCATGGTGTGCTTGAACTCAAGGTTGCGTACAACGCAAGACATTGATTTATTTAAAAAGAGGTGTACCGTGGAAGTTTGGGGTGTTACATTATTCCCCCATTAAAATAATTTTATCATCAAAATCTCTATAATTTCATGACATAAAATGATTCAGGTGGTTCTTCATCATATGTTCTTCTGGTTCCCACATCGCCTTTCCATTTTATGATTTCTCCAAAGAACATTTACCATACGAGTTGTCCAATTTCTCATCACTTGTTCTCTAGTATCAAGAATATTGATAGTATCTTCACAATAAGACAAATTGGGTTCTTGTACTATTTCTCTATAGGTGAGTACATGCATTGGGTCTTGCATTTATTTCTTTAAGAGTGATATGTGGGAGAAATCATGAACATTAAAGATACTTGGAGGCATTTCCAAACGGTAGGCTATATCTCCTACTATTTCTAGAATTTGAAAAGGCACGATGTACCTGGGAGTTAATTTACCCTTCTTACCAAAATTTATAACACCCTTCAATGAGGAAACCTTCATGAAAACATGATCTCCTACTATAAATTCCAAATCCTTCCTTCGGTTATTAGTATATCTCTTTTGCCTGCATTGAGCTGTTCTGATTTGGGTTTGGATAATATTTACTTTCTACATTGTTTCTTCAACAAGTTCTGAACTTACAAGCTATATTTAACCAACATCATCCCATCAAGTTGGTTTACAACATCCTTTTCCATATAACACTTCATATGGTTCCATCTAATACTTTTAATGGAATCTATTTTTATATGAAAATTAGACTGGAGGTAAATATTGATCCCACTTACCTTGAAGGTCAAGTGAGAAGGATCTCAACATGTCTTCTAATGTTTGAATAGTCCGTTCTGATTGTCCATCTATTTGAGGGTGGTATGCTGTGCTCAAACTAAGTTTAGTATCTATGTACTTTTGAAGACTATAACAAAATCTTGATGTAAAATGGGGATCACGATCAGAAAAATTGATAGGGGGACACCATGAAGTCTTACAACTTAATTAATATATAGTCTTGCTAAACGTTCAAGTGGTAAATCTTATCTTATATAATGAAAATTTGATGAATTGGTAAGATGATCAACAATAACCCATATCACATCATTTCTTCTTAGAGTCATTGGTATCCCTATGAAAAATTCCATCATAATATTATCCCATATCCACATTGGTATGGGAAGAGGTTTCATGACTCATCTAGGATATTGTCTTCCAGCCTTCACCTATCGACAAACCAAATATTTTGACACATAATCAGCAATATACTTCTTCAAGTTTTCCAACAAAAAATGTTCATTCATGTCTCTATACATCTTAGTTTCACCAGGTTTTTTAGAGAAATTGGAACCATGAGCATCATCTGATATTTACATTTTTAGATCAGGTATGGAGGGGACACAAATCCTCTTGTAAAATTTCAAAATTCCATCTTCAAATATGAAATAAATCAGTATCCCATCATTCACAACATTAATTTTCTTTTGAAAATCCTAATCATTAGTCTGAGAACATTTTATCGATTCCAGTAATGATGGTTTGGAAACCATTTGAAAATGTTGTGATGCTTTAACCTCAAAGATAATTCATATATCAATCTTTACTAGATCCATGAAAATAGGATCCCTTTCAACTTTCATATTTTTTAGAACTCCATGGTCCTTTATTCTCAAGGTATCCACCACTTTATTTGTCTTCCCTGGGTGGTAGTGTATTATGTAGTCATAATCCTTGAGTAGCTCAAGACATATACTTTGTCTCATGTTGATTTCTCCATGTGAGAAAATATATGTCAATATATTGTGATTAGTTTATATCTCACAATTTTTCACCATAGAGATAGTGTCTCTATATCTTCAGATAAAATATTTATGTAGCTAACTCAAGATCATGAGATGGATATTTTGGTTCCTGGGTTTTTAAATTCATTGATGCATATGCAATAACAAAATCATTCTACATAAGGAGACAAACAAGTCATTTCCTTGATGCATCACTGTAAATAAAAAACCCATCCTTCCTAGATGGTAATGTCAAGATAGGATCATTGAATAATATTCTCTTAAATTCATCAAAACATCATTCACACTCTTTTTTTCCAAATGAATTTAACCCCTTTACATGTGATATTGGATAAAGGGTTACCCAATAGAGTGAGATTCTGGATGAAACACCGATAATTACCTAATAAACCAATAAAAATTCATACCTCGGTCATACTTGTCAGTGCTAGACATTTGTGATTTACATTTTTCTTTGAAGGATCAACATAGATTCCATCCCTGGAGACTATATGGCCAAGGAAAGAAATTTCCAGAAGCAAAAATTCAAAATTTCTAAATTTACCATATAATTCATCTATCCTGAGAGTCACAAGAATGAATCGCAATTAATTCTCACGATCTTAAAAGATTTTATAATATTTCAGAATATCATCAATGAATACCACAAAAAATCATCAAGATATTCCTTGAATAATATATTCATGAGATCCATAAAAACCGAGGGTTCATTATTCAATCCAAAATGAATTACAGTAAATTATTAATGACCTTACCACATCTGAAAAGCTATCTACGTAATGTATTCCTTCTACACTCATAATTGATGATATCCAGAATAAAGATCAATCTTCAAAAAAATTGAGCTCCTTGAAGTTTGTCAAATAAATCCTCGATATGAGGTATATGATACTTTTTCTTTATTGTAATCACATTGATTTCCCTATAATCAATACATAGCATCACTGATCTATCTTTATTATTCAAAAACAGAACATGGAATCCCCATAGAGAAACACTATGGAGGATAAATCCCTTTTGACCCAACTCTTCATGTTTTTTTGCTCAACTAATTCTACAGTGGACATTCTTTAGGGAGTTATTGATATTAGCCTTGAATTTGGGATTAAATCAATACAAAAATCAACTTCATGCTCTAGGTGGTGCCCAAGTAAATCCTCAAGAAAAAAATAAATGTATTCCTTTAAAATAGGTATATCCTCATTATGAACATCAAATCATTCATCAATTTTTGTTGATTTCTCTTACTCCTCAATAATCTCATTCAGTAAAGATAATGGGGGTGGATTTTGATAAGAATTAGGTTATGCAATTTTTTCTCTAAAAGATAACGGATTCTATATCTTCCTCACAAATCACAAATTCATTATTCTTGAAATAGATTTTCAGATCATATTTTGAAAGCCAATCCATAATGAGAACTATATCACAATAAACCATAGGTATAATAAAAAAAGTCATAATTAGCGGACGTTTATATGCCAAAATATAAGATTCTCAAAACATCTTTGTTGTGGTAAGGTTCCCACTTGGACATCAAACTAATAATTTCCATTTCATGGTTAATTATAAATATCTAATTTTTAAATAAAACATGAAAGATATAAAGTAATGAAGTTATCTAGAATCAAATAATGATTTAGATAAATTTAAGGAAATAATTAATGTACCTTCCACCACATCATTAGGAACATCAACTTCAATACTTGTGATCACAAAATTTTGGACAACTCCCCTCAGCCTCTTTTGTGGTAGATTACCTTGAAATTAGGTGCATTCATTTAAATAGTGTCCCATCTCGTTACAATTATAGAACTATACATCATTGATTTGTTTTTTCCCTTTTCATTTATGAGTATGGTGTCCCTTATCTCCAGACTTATAATAAAATCCCAATCCATTCAATCATTTCCCAGGGTGTGTTTTCCCACAGTTTTCACAACATGAAAATCATTCAAACTTCTTCTTCTTCTTTGAGGTGTTCCCTTTTTCATGGTTCTCAGATGTCCTCTTCTTGTCCAGTTTTCCTTTGAATATATTGATCCTAGAAAATTCTTTCTCCATATTGATGGAACATAAAACTATTTCATCATATAATGAAAAATTCTATGCAACCAGCAACCTTCAGATATTTTGCTTAATACCTTCAAATAAGTGATCGATCTTGTACTCTATATTGTGTATATAATCTGTAGAAAAACATTATAACCTTGTAAAGGTAGCTTCATAATATGCAACACTCTCTTCATCCTTTTTAATTAAGCTATAAAACTTCCTCTTCATCTAAATTTTTTGATCGCGAGGAAATTACTTTTTCAATATTATTTTTTTAAAAGTTCTCCATTCCATAATTTCTATTTCTTATTCATCCCTAGTATTTTTGATCAATGTCAACCTTTGATCAGCATCACCTTTGAGACAATAAACCCCAAAATTATCCTTTTCTATTTCACTGCATCTCAAGGCCATAAATATCTTTTCCAAAATCAAAATTCACTACTCAGCTACAATTGGATTAGTAGTCCCCCAAAATGATGGGGGTCTTTTGTCACCTAAAGTGATCCACCATAGGATATTCTCTCTATATAAAGGGTTGTTCCATTCGGGCAGGGTTATTTGTCATAACCTAATTATGTTTCCTTAACATTTCCATAATTTTCTCCATTATAATACCAGCTGTATTGGTTTTCTTTATAGGGAAACACCTAAAATTTCCTAATGTATTGATACAATACATCCTTACAGGTGACACATATATATAATGACACATATTGGTTTATCTCAAAAAACTATGAGTTTCAAATATGGTATAACCCTCAATATAAATTCAAATTTTAATCATCATAAATCATAAACTTTTTTTATTTTGGGTGAATTATCATAAGTGTATAACTGATGTCTAACTTAGGGTATATTCCCAAATATATGATATCAAAATATACTTTACAAGGTTGTTTCTAAACTTTTTCTGATACTAATTGTAATACCCTGGCCTCGAATAACCTAAAGCTAGTGTATTATTACATTACATTGGCATGATTACCAAGAATAACATCCAAAGGATCATATAGTTTATTAGTCTTGGATGTATAGATTACAAACATGACACTCATAAGAGATTGGGAAAAAAATAAAAGATGACACATAATAAATAAAGAAAACTACATCCTTGAAAATATTAATCAAAGTTAAATTCTTTACAACCCGGGGAGAGAAAAATAATAAGGGTGAGCTCAAATTCTCAGTAAGGTTTTGTACAACAGAAGAAAAAATAAATCTATATGGAAAGGTAAATATATTAAAATATGTTCCATTAAAAAAACTAGATAAGGAACAAATAATATAGAAAGTAAGGAACTAAAACATATTCCATAAATCAATAAAATGAGAATGAAATAATTCCATATATATGTTGACGCAAAATCTCAAGGATAAATAATAACTAAAATTAAACGAGGAGAATAATTTATTTAAGGACATCATGTCTTAGGCATAATAAAACCTATTCCCCGTCAAGACCTTTCACAATATGGTTTAAAATTATGGGTATAAACTTATTTGGCCAACTTATTCATCTCATGAGAACCTGGGGTTGCATTGAGGAGCTCTATAATGTCCGTGTTCCACCTGTCATTTCTAGGCCAAAGTATTTCTCATATTGAATAACCCAAATAAATAATATGCTTTATCAAATTACCATATTTAATGAGTAACATGGATCTATAAATAATTCCCATGAAGGAAATCATATAATATCATGAAAATAATGATATTCATGATATAACTAGTCAAAAGGTAGAATATACACTGTATAAAAGGAACTAGGTGCATAACATTACAATATGCCTCAATGAAATGAAATTGAGATGGAATCTCTTACCTTAAGTATGATACACATTTTATTTGGTTGAAACTTTTGTATGATGGTATTATTAACTTATATTAGAATCATAATAATATCTATGATATCATATATTATTATTTTATGAATTTATATTACCCATTTATTAACCATTCCAATTTAATGTAACATTTTGGGTAATAATCACTTCATTTTATCGTACATGTTTTGACTTGATATTCTTGATAAAATTACTTATATCATGATTTAATTACTTAAAAAATTTATAATATTATTTATATATCATATGTATTCATAATATAAATATATATAATATATTGGAATACACCGTTCATGGAGACGATAGGCCATATGTATGCTTGAACACTGTCTCCATTTTATTATTGTATGAATGGAAGTAAGTGAATGAAAAATATGTACACACACACACAAACACTAATATATATATATATATATTATTGAAGTAGAATTTTTAAGTCACATATTTCATAATTACTCATAATATATAACTTTATAATCATTCTTCGATGGTGAACCTGGAAGATGAGTCTCATCGCGTTGTGGAGATGGTAAGTCGTACGTATGCATGAGTGATGATATTATTTACATAATGATTTAATGGAAAATATTTAAATTAAATATGAATTTTAAAGAAATAATATCATGTTATATTTTTTATTTTATTCATTTTTTTCACCATTATACCCATTGAAATGAATTGTTGACGAGAAATCGTTTACACCATGACGTGGAGATGGTAATACGTACGTACGCACACATGGTGATATTTTTTTCATAGGAAGGGTAAAAGTGTAATATGGGAGTACCACAATCATAAAAAAATCTCATCATATATTAGATTCTATAGTTATTATTTTAGTATGGTAACAACTTAGTAAGAGGAAGTAGAAGAAGAAATGAACTTTTGAAAGAAGGGATAGAACAATTATCTCTTCTTCAGGTATCTGCTTTTGATTTTCACAAACGGGATCCTTAAGTTGGTTTTCTGCCCAAATGGTCATTTAATATTAAGTGAGGGAAGTTGGGAGGAGATTTGGGCTGGTGTTGGCTGATCCAAAGGGCTTTGGAGGGTGAATAAGTGGGTAGAGGAGGTTCCCTTTTATAAGAGGGAGGATGGACACTTTAAGAAGGTATTGAAATATTATTTAATTATAAATTGATTTTCGGTTTCAAATGGTCCCAAACTCATTTATTTAAGATAGAATATTCTTTTGGGTCGAAAACCTCTCTACTAATTGGTTTTAGACATGTTTAGATCACAAAATCAACCTTATCATTTACCTTTAAACCCTTAGTTAAAATCATTAACTCTTAGCATGTTTTCTTGTATTTTCATAATATATGGTAAATATATTTACTATAAAATACCAAGAGAACCATAAGTGAATAATTAATGAAATTTTTAACATTATATAATTCAGTTGGATGAATCTTTGATTTTTAGGACTACTATATCATTTAATAAAATAGTATTTGTTTCAAAAAATCATTAATGTCAATTTTGACATTATTTTGGAATTTATTATTGTTAAAGTCATAAAAACATGATTAATTCGCACCAATGGAATTAAATCAAAGATAATATGTCAATATCATCCATAAAATTCGTATATGACATCAAAATTACCAAATTATATTTATTTTTACATTTATAATATCATTTACTCAAATATTTTATTAATGATGGAATCACTGCAACATCATTGTGTCATAATTAAATTTATTTATTTAATATCTAAAAATTATAAATAAAATATAATTATTTAGGAAATATTTTTATATTTCTGAATACTTTTTATAGTCTAATAGATCATTTTTATAACCCCTATCATATTTTTTTAGTAAAAGATACATGTTTATGTTATTTTTCTCTTTACTTTAAATTAATTAATATAACATGTCATTATCACTCCCATGTAGATATATGGGGTCCCAAATTCGACCTATGGATTCCCATGGTTAGAAATATATCATACAATATGATTAGGACACATTTTAGGGAGGTTTTATTTTATTATAATATTATTTGTTTAACCTTATTTACCAGATTTACCCTTTACCCATGGTAAATGAAATAATTACTGAAGTTACCATTCATAATGTTAAAAAATAAAAGGTTCCTATTTAAAAAATTTGAAAATTATGATTCCAAATATGGAATCCATTTTCCCAAATTCAAGACACAGAATTTTCAGTAATTAATTTGAAATTAATTCCTGTTGTGAAAACCAGAAAGTGAGTTTTTAAGAAGTAATATCTATCAAAAGATTGACATGTGTTTATGTAAAATTCGAATGTGATATTACATAAAAGTAACATAATTGGATTAAATTATAAAATATTAATCCAATTACACTTTAAAACCAATTAAAAATAAAATATAAAAATATTAATGAATTAGATGAAAAGGCAGTTTTGAATTAAAATGCAGTATTTTTCACTATTCATCAAAAATTGAATCTTTTCAAAAAAATTACCATAATTTCACCCTAAGATAATTGTGAAATTAAGAGTTCATAAATTAAGTCTATTTTGAAAAATAAAGTTTATAAATTTTCAAAATGTGGTTAATGCTATTCATAACTACTTTTTAAGTGACTACTTTGATAGGTTGTTGTGTGCTTGAACTCGGGGTTGCGTAAAACGCAAGCCATTGAGTTATTTAAAAAGAAGAATAACATAAAGGATTGGGGTGTTACATTATCCCCTTTCAAATAATTTCATCCTCCAAATTTCTATAATATCACGACAAAAAAATATTTGGTTGGTTCTTCGTCATATTTTCTTGTTGTTCCCACATCACCTTTTCCATTTTATGGTTTCTCCAAGGAACTTTCACCATACGAGTTGTCTGATTTCTCAACACTTGTTCACTGGTATCAGGAATCTTAACAGGCTCTTCAAAATAAGACAGATCGGGTTCCAGTTCAATTTCTTCATAGGTCAGTACATGTGTTGGGTCTAGCACATATTAACTTAACAGAGATATGTGGAACACATCAAGAACTTTTGAGAGACTTGGAGGCATTGCCAAATGGTAGGCTACAACTCATATTCATTATAAAATTTCAAAAGGTCCGATGTACTTTGGAGTTATGTTACCCTTCATACAAAAATGTGTAACACCCTTCCATAAAGATACCTTCAAGAAAACATGATCTCCTACTTGAAATTCCAAATCCTTCCTTCAGTTATCAGCAAAGATCTTTTTCCTACTTTAAGCTGTTTTGATATGGGTTTGGATAATCTTCATGTTCTCTATTATTACTTCATCTTTTTCTAGACCTACAAGTTTTCTTTCACCAAAATCATCCCAACAAGTTGGTGTATGACATCTCTTTCCATATAAAGCTACATATGGTCCATCTGAATACTTCAATGGAATTTATTGTTATAAGAAAATTCTACTAGAGGTAAATACTGATCCCACATACCTTGAAAGTCAAGTGAGCAGGATCTCAAGATTTTATCTAAAGTTTTAGTAGTCTGTTCTAATTGTCCATCAGTTTGAGGGTGGTAAGCAGTGCTCAAATGAAGTTAAGTATCTGGGCCCTTCTGAATAATGTTCTAGAATCTTGATGTAAAATGGGGATCATGATGAGAAACAATCGATAAGGGTACACCATGAAGTCTTATATTATTAATATATTTTCTTTCTAAACATTCAAGTGGTAAATCTTATCTTATAGAATGAAAATGTGTCGACTTGGTAAGATGATAAACAATAACCCCTATCACATCATTACTTCTGGGACTCATTGGTATCCCCATGACAAAGTCCATTGTAATATCATCCCATTTCTACATAGTTATAGGAATAGGCTTCATGACTCTTTAAGGAAGTGATCTTCCAACCTTCACCTATTAAAAAACCAAAACTTTTGAGACAAAATCATCAATCTACCTCTTTATACTATCCCACCAAAAATGTTCCTTCATGTACCTATACATCTTAGTTCCACCAGGGTGTATAGAGCATTGGATCTATGAGAATCATCCAATAATTCCATTTTTAGCTTAGGTATGGATGAGAACACAAATCCTCTTTCCAAATTTCAAAATGTCATCTTCAAATATGAAATTAATCAATCTACCATCATTCACAACATTAATTTTCTTTTGAAACTCATCACCATCAGTTGGAGAACTTTTTATCCATTACATTAAATATGTTTTAGAGGCCATTTAAAAAATTAGTGATGCATTACCCTGAAAGATAATTCCCATATCCATCTTTACAAGATCCATGAACATAGGATCCCTTTCAACTCTTTTATTGAATAGAACTCCATGGTCCCCTCTACTCAAGGCATACACCACTTTATTTTACTTCCCTTTGTGGTAGTGTATTGTGAAATCCTAATCCTTGAGTATCTCAAGCCATATCCTTTGTCTCATGTTGATTTATTTATGTGAGAATATATATTTCAAACTTATGTGATCAGTATATATCCCACATTTTCCACCGTAGAGATAGTGTCTCCATATCTTCAGAAAAAATATTATTATAGCTACCACAAGATCATGAGTTATATATTTTTATTCATGGGTTTTTAATTTCCTTGACGCATATGTAATAACCATATCATTATGCATAAGGAAACAACCATGTCCTTTTCTTGATGCATCATTGTAAATAATAAACCCATCATTCCCAGATGGTAAAGCCAAGATAGGAGCATTGAATAATCTTCTTTTCAATTAATCATAACATTCTTCGCACTCTTTTTCCCAAATGAATTTAACCCCTTTACATGTATTCCTGGTTAAAGGGTTAGCCAATCAGGAAAAATTCTGGATAAAATTCCAATAGTAACATACTAAACCAATAACAAAACATAACTCAGTTATACTTGTTGGTTCTAGCCAATAATGAATTGACTTTGTCTTTTAAGGATCAATAGAGATTCCATCCTTGAAGAATATATGGATATGAAAAGAAATAACCTGAAGTCAGAATTCACACTTGCAAAATTTACCATATAATTCTTCTCTCCTGAGAGTCTCAAAAATGATTCACAAGTTATACTTATGGTATTAAAATATTTTAGAATATATTAGAATATAGTCAATGAATAACCAAAAAAATAATTAAGATATTCGTTGGATACTCTATTCATGAGATCCATAAATACTGAGGGTGCATTAGTCAATACAAAAGGCATTACAGTAAATTCGTAATGACTATACCTCGTCTGAAATTCTATCTATGGAATGTATTCCTTCTTCACTCATAATGGATGATATCTATAACAGTGATCAATATTAAAAAAGAATTGAGATCCTTGAATTTTATCAAATAAATATTTGATAAGAGGTTGAGGATACTTTCTCTTTATTATAATTTCATTTATTTCCCTATAATCTATACACAACCTCATGGATCCATTTATCTTCTTAACAAAGAGAACATGGGCTCCCTATAGAGAAACACTATTGCAGATAAAAACATTTTGACCCAAATCTTGATGTTAATATCTATACTAATTCTAGAGTGTCCATTCTATAAAGAGATTTTGATATAATCCTTGCATCATGGATTAAATCAATATAAAAATCAACTTCACACTTTGGGTGTGCCTAGGTAATTCTTCATGAAAAATATAAATGTATTCCTTTAAAATAGGAACATACTAAATTTGAGTATTACCTCCTTAATAACATGATGTTGATTTCGGTTCCTCCTCAATAATCTCATTCAATAGAGCTGTTGGGGATAGATTTTGATAAGAATCAGGTGATGAAGATTCTTCTCTAAAGATAACAGATTCTACGTATTCCTCACAAATCACAACTTCCTTCTTCTTGAAATAGATTTTCACATATTATTTTGAAATCCAATCCATAATGAGGATTATATTGAAATAAAACATAGTTATGATAACAAAATTAGAAATTAGAATGTGTTTATATGCCAAAATAGGAACTGCTCAACACATCTTTGAATCGGTATGGTTCCAACTAGGAGTTATAACTAAAAATTCCCTTTTCAGGGTGAATTGGAAATATCTAATTTTTAATGAAAACATAGAAGATATAATGGAATGTGATGACCCATAATTAAATAAATATATAGCTATATTTGAGGAAATAATTAAAGTACCTGCCACTACATCATTATGAACTTCAACCATAGTAGTTGTGATCACATAATCTAGCTCATCTCCCCTTGGCCTCTTCCATGGTAAATTCCCTTGACATTTAGGGCATTCATTTGAATAGTGTCCCATATCATTAAAATTGTAGCACTGGACATCATTGATTTGTCTATTCCCATTGAATTCATGAGCATGGTTTCCCATATCTCTACACTTATAACAAACTCTCAATCACATCAAATATTTCCCTAGTTGTTTTTTCCACAGTTTTCAGAAGATGAAAATATTTCAAAATTCATCTTCTTCTTTGATGAGTTACCTTTTAAATGATTATTATATGTCCTCTTCTTTTCTTATATTACTTTTAATATATTGATCCTATAAAATTCATTCTCTGTCTTGATGGCACATAAAACTATTTCATTATATGATCAAAAATCATGCGAAACCCAGGACCTTTGGAGATTTGGATTAAGAACTTCAAAGAAGTGATCGATCTTACACTCTGTATGGTGTATATAATCCATATAAAACCTAGATAACATTGTAAATGTAGCTTCATAATCTACAGCACTCTATTATTTACTTTTCTTTAAGCTATGGAACTTCCTCTTCATCTCAATTTATTGATCATGAGGAAATAATTTGTTAAAGAATATCTCCTTAAAAGTTCTCCATTCCATATGTTCCATTTCATTTTCATCCCTAGTATTTTGGATCAATGTCTAGCATTGATTAACATATCCTTTGATACAATAGACCAAAAATGTAACCTTTTCTATTTCATATCATTCCAAGTCCATAAATATCTTTTCCAGGGACTTAATCCACATTTTAGCTACATTTGGATTAGTAGTCCCACTAAATGATGGGGGATTTTGCCGCATAAAGAAATCCCGCATAGGATATTCCCTCTACGGAAAGGGTTGTTCCATTCAGGAAAGGTTATTTGTCATAAACTCATTAAGTTTCTCTAATATTTCCATAATTTTTTCTATTCCAATACCAGGTGTATTGGTTTCATCTTTAGGGAAACCCCTAAAATTTCTTCAAGTATTGATACGATTCGTCCTTCTAGGTTCCATGTATATATAAGGATACATATCGGTTTAGCTCATAAAATTATGAGTTTCAAATATGGTAAAACAATTAACATAACTTAAAACCATATGAATTATAAATCATAATTTTTTTACATTGGGTGAATTATCATAAGTGTATCCCTAAGTCTAACTTATGGGATGCTCCCTAATCTATGTTCTCCAAATCTAGTTTCCAAGGATGTTACTAAACTTCCTCTGATACCAACTGTAATTCCTCGACCTCAGATAACCTGAATCTAGTGAATTATTACTTTATATTGGCATTATTATAATGAATCATGTCCCTAAGAACCATATAATTTAGTAGTCTTGGAAATATAGATTATAGACATGATAATTATAATACATTGGGAAAAAAAATAAAACCTGATACATAATAACTGAAAAAAACTACATCCATGAAAGATTAATTTGTGTTCTATTCTTCATAGCCTGAGGAGAGAAACATAATATGGGTGAGCTCAAATTCTTAGTAAGGTTATGTGCAATAGATGCAATAATCAATCTATATTTTAAGGTAAATATCTTATAAAACTTTCCATTTACAAAACAAGATAAGGCACACATAATATGGAAAAGTAAGGAACTGAAATATATTCCATAAATAAATAAAATAATAATGAACTACTTCCATATATATGTTGATGAAAAATATCAGAGATAAATAATAACTAAAATTAAATGGGGGAAATACTTTATTTAAGGATGTCATTTTTCAGGGACATGAAAACCTATCATCATCAAGACCTTTCAAAATACTGTTTAAAATTAATGGTAGAAACCAATCTAGACAAATTATTCATCTCATGATAACCTTTGGATTCATCGAGGAGATATATAAATTCCGGGCTCCACCCATCATTTCTAGTCTAAATTATTTTTCATTTTGAATAACCAAAATAAATACTATTCCTTTTTAAATAACCATATTGAATGAGTAATATGGATCTATCAATAATTCCCAAAAATGAAATAACATAATATCATGAAAATAATGAGATTCATGATATAAAAAAAATCAAAATGTAGAATATACACTGTATAAAAAGAACTAGATGTGTAACATTACAATTTTCCTCAAGGAAATGAAATTGAGACGGAATCCCTTACCTTAGGTACGATACTATCTGTATTTGTCCGAAACCCCTATATGATGGTATTATTAACATATATTATAAAAATAATAATATTTTTGATATAATATATGACTCTTTTATGACTTTATATTACCCATTTATAAACAATTCCAAGTTAATGCAACATTTTTGGTAATAATCGCTACGTTTTATCGTACGTGTTTTCACTTGTTATTCTTGATCACATTACTTAGATCATGATTTACATACTTCCAAATTTTATAATATTATTCATATGTCATATATATTCCTAATATGATTATTTACAATATTTAGGAATACACCGTTCATGGAGACGGTAGGTTGTACATACCCATTAACGCTATTTCCTTTTTCTTATCGTATGAATGAAAGTTTGTGAAGGAAACATATGTACATACATACATACATACATACATACATACATACATACATACATACATACATACATACATACATAAATACATACATACATACATACATACATACATACATACATACAGACATACATACATACATACATACATACATACATACATACATACATACATACATACATACACACACACATACATACATACATACATACATACATACATACATACATACATACATACATACATATATATTATTCAAGTAGCATTATTGTGTCACATATTTCAGAATTATTCATAATATATAACTTTATAATCATTCTTGGATGGTGAACAAGGAAGATGAGTCTCATCACGTCGTGGAGACGGTAAGCCGTACAAACATACGAGCAATAATATCATTTCCTTAATGTTTTAATGTTATATATTTAGATTGAATAATAATTGTAATAAAATAATATCAAGTTATATTTTTTATTTTATTTATTTTTATTCATCATTACACCCATCAAAATGAAGTATTAATGAAAAACAGTTTACACCATGGCGAGGAGATGGTAATTCGTATGTACGCACACATGGTGATATTTTTTTTCATTGGATGGATAAAATATTAATATGGTTGTCCCATAATCATAACTAAATCTCAGAATATATTATATTTTGGAGTTATTATTTTAATATGGTAACAATTTATTAAGGGGAAGTATAAGAAGAAATGAACTTTTGAAAGAAGGTATAAAACAATTTCCTCTTCTTTGCATGTATCCTTTTAATTTGCACAAAAGGGATCTTTAAGTTGATTTGAATCACTAATTGTGGCCTCTAGGATGATGTGATGGAATTTTGGAGGATATTTGGCTAGGGTTTGGCTGATCCAAAAGGGATTTGGAGGTGTTAATAACTAGGTAGAGGTGGTGCCTTTTTATAATTGGGAGGAGGGGCACATTAAGAAGGTATTGAAATATTATTTTATTATAAATTTATTTTTGGTTTAAAATGGTCCCAAACTCAATTATTTAAAATATAATATTTTTTTGGGTCCAAAACCTCAAAACCAATAGTTTCTATACAAGTTTAGGTCAAAAAATTAACGTTATCGTTTAGCATTATTAATTAGTTAGAAACATTAACTTTTACCATGTCTTCTTATATTTTAATAATATATGGTAACTATATTTACTATAAAATGCGAAGAGAATCATAAGTAGATCATTAATGAAAATTTAATCATTATATAAGTCGTTTGGACAAATATTATATTTTTAGGACCATTATATCATTTAATAAAATAGTATTTGTTTTAAAAACTAATTTATGACAATTTTGACATTATTTTGGAATTGTTTTTTTGTTAAAGTAATAAAAAAATTATTACTATGAACCAAAGGCATTATATCAGAGATAATATGTCGATATCATCAATAAAATTTGTTGATGGAATCAAAATAACCATATTAAATTTATTTTAATATTTATAATATTATTTATTTGAATCCTTTATTAATGAAGCAATCACTACATCATCATTATGTCATAATTAAAATTATTAATTTAATGTATAAAAATTATAAATAAAATATAATTATTTAGGAAATATTTTTAGATTTATAATTACTATTTATAGTCAGAGATATCAGTTATATAACATCGTATAAAAATTGTTTTAGTAGAAGATACATGTTTATGTTAATTTTCTCTTTAGTTTAAATTAATTAATATAACATGTCATTATCACTCCCAAGTGGATCCATGGGGTCCCAAAATTGACCCAATGATGTCCATGGTTAGTAATATATCATCCAATAGGATTATAACATGTTTTATGGAGGTTTTAAAGTATTACAATATTATTTGTTTATTCTTATTTACCAGATTTACTCTTTAACCATGGTAACTAAAATAATTACTCATGTTACTATTCATAATATCCAAAAATAAAAGGTACCCATTTAAATAATTTTAACCTTATGATTCCAAATATGGAATCCATTTTTTATAATTCAGAAAATAGAAGTTGCAGTAATTAATTTAAAATTAATTCCCATTGTCAAAAATAGAATGCCGGTTTTTAGGAAGTAATATCTATCAAAAGATTGACATGTGTTTATGTAAAATTAAAATGTGAAATTACTTCAAATGACAATAATTGTATTAAATTTTAAAATAATAATCCAATTAAACATTAAAACCAATTAATAAAAAAATCTAATATTATTAATAAATTAGATGAAAATGAAATTTTGGATTAAAATGCAGTATTTTTTACTATTCATAAAAAACTGATTCTTTTCAAAAAAATTACCAAAATTTAATCCTATTCTAATTGTAATATTTATATTTCAAAAATGAAATCTATTTTAAGAAATAATGTTTATAAAATTTCAAAATATGGTGAATACTTTTCATAACTGCTTTTTGAAAGGCTAATTTGATAGTTTGTGGTGTGCTTGAACTTGAGGTTGCGTAAAATGCAATCCATTGAATTATTTAAATAGAAGTGTACCATGGATTCTTGGGGTGATAAATAATCTACACGCATCCTGAAGGACCCATGTAGGGTGTGATAATGAGTCTCAGCAGGCAACAAATAACATGTGCCTACCCTAAATTTGTGATTTAGCTAGTTTTTATATAAAATAAATAAAGATAACCCAAGCATAAAATAAAAAAAATCATACATAGTGCTCAACTATGGCATGGAACCTTTTTATTACATAACTTTTCATTAAATTTTCAAACATAGGACCTTTAAAATCTAGTATCTTGGAAATCAGGAACAAAATACATGAAAACATAAAACACTCTTTTAAATCCCATTGAAAATCATCTTGAAAAGTTCATCCTATGTACAAAAACTTCATCTCATATCCTAGGACATAAATCAAAGGAAAGAGTGAGTAGAAAGCCTAGTAAGGAAAGAAAAGTAATCATTTTTCTTCTGATATCAATAAGAACTTGATGAAAAACATAAAGGCATGAGAAATGGAAGTAGAGGAATTTTATAATGAAAATAACTTGAAAGATAACATGAATATGTGGCTAAAAAATTTAATTTATACATTCATGAACATATCACCAAGGTTCATCCCCAAGATGTCATAAAAATTACCAAGGTTATTCACCAAGGTATCGTGAAACTTTTCCTCTCTAGAGATTTAATTCTTTACCCAATGCATCGGTGTGCTATCAGGGCACACCCTAAATATGTATTTATTATCATGTGAGCCACATATTTAATAATAAAACACTTCAAAAACAACCGAAAGAGAATAAAAGAAATTGGTTTCATTTGAAAATCGTAACTTTTTAAAAAGTGTTTAAAAGCCTGATCATTATGTCATTTATAACCCATTGAAGGGAATGAGGGTTATATGTAGGTAAATTATATAATCAAGAATATAATATTTATGTCTTTATGAACACCTATAGAGACAAAATAGTTCTGGGTATTCAAATAAATATGGTAAGGGAATTTATTGAGAGAAAGAGAGAGAAATTTTGAGACAAAATTTCTGCAGCATAACAGCTATATAACGTGGTTTTATAAAATAATGGAAAGAGTGGGAACAAGGGTAAACCACTTAGAAATAAATCATAATACATTATAGGGACATAATAAAATATAAATAAGAACATGGTATTGATATTTTAAGGAAATACTATATTAAAATGAAACTGGAAGGAAAAGAGAAGATGCAATTTCTTTTACGAAAATTCGGCCGCCTAACGGCGTCACTAAAAAATTCATTAAATCTTTTTATGAGAGAATAAAGGTTCTACCATCAATTGAACATGAAATGGATAGTAATAATAACATATAATAACATACCCCCACAAAATAAAATGAAAACTAGAAGACATAACATAAAGGAAGTCATGACTTAAAAGAGGAGGGTGAACATATCCCTTACATTGAAGTTTAACTTTGAAATCATGAAGGTTGGTACCTTGGGTGGCTTGAGGGAACCTTGGGAGGAATAATTGGGAGGTAAAAAGACAAGAAATTATTTTATAATGATTTTGAAATGAAATTAATGAGGGAATGGCTTGGTATTTATAGGAAAATTGAGGGAATATTTAATTAATTTTCAAGGGACACCTCATCAGTGGTATTTGCAAAACCATGGGTTTTCCCAGGGTATTTTCCCATGGTATTGTCCAATTTTGACACCTCATAGAATATATTACTATTAAAAAGTCTACCATTAAGATTACATCTTTATTAAATCATTATTACATCATTAATGATATCATTAAACACCCAAAACTAAAAACTGTATTTTCACTATTCCCTGAAAAACAAAACATTTTATAAAAATATCATAAATTCACCCTAAAATAATATTGATGATCTGAATTAAAACATAAACACAATTTTATTAAAATAATTAAATAAATAAATAAATTTAATTTAATTTTTATATAAAATCATTATTTATTCCAAAAAACAACTCTAAAACTATAACTTATTTTGTAACACCTAGAAAAAGTAATCAATGTCCCATAAAATTATCATATATCCATATGAAAATAAAGTAACAATTTATGATTACATTTTATGAAAATAAATTTTCATTTTAAATTATTAAATTATTTATAAAATTGTAAATAAATTATTTATGAACTACAAAAATAACTAAACTTATACTACGATCATTTTTTGACTTTTAAGATGTCTAAATTGTATTTATACATTCATGGGTGAAGTTTCTATTTTTTTGGCCGATTTACTATTCATTACTATTCATAATCTTATGTTACTATTCATACTTTACCATTCACTAAAAATAAATTTGATCTTATTAGAGTCTAAATTTATTACTGATCACAACTTTAGAAGACCATTTTTTTATAATCATTTCACAATATTAATTATTTTAAGTTTACTTGAATATTTTAATATAACCTTTTTCCAAAATTCATCAATAATATTCATCTACTATTTATCGGGACATTTGAAAATAAATTTTTTTCCATAATAAGAAAAAAATATTTTATGTATACCATGGAATTATAAAAAATAACTAAGAACTCGTTACATAGACCCTTATAACACCTCCATAGGACCTAAGTGTAAGGTGTGCTATGGTGATATAATCTTGGGGCTGCTCGGACAACATTGCCCGACTGGTGATTTCTATCAGCTTGAACTTCTCCCTTTGGTGATTCCATTCAAGCTTCACATGTTGAAGCTGAGCATGGGCTTTATCCAGAGAAAATCTCAGAGATGCTACCTCCTTCCCAACCTCTGACAGATGGGCATCATATGGCCTGAGTCTACAAGATGAGGCCATCGACTCCTCTTTCTATATTAATTAACCAAGTTCACATGTATTTATAAATAGTAATTGTAATGTTAAGAGTTTAGTTTCCAACGATCATATTGACCAATTATCATATAACTATCGAAACCCAACAATATCACTTAATTAATTAAAGGATATAGTTTTGTGGAGTATGAAATAATACACAAATTTAGGAAAAAATATTATTCAAAAGACTGGGTCCTTACATTCTTCCCCCCTTAAGAAATTTCATCCTCGAAATTAACTCAGACACTAAGAAGAGAAAAGGTGTGGGTACTTCTACCTCATAGACTCATCTGGTTCCAATGTGGATTCTTCACATTTGTGGTTCCTCCATAACACCTTAACAAGGTGGGTAGTCTGGTTGTGTAAAACCTTGTCTCTATGATCCAAGATCTCCACCGACTACTCCTCATAAGAGAGGTAAAGTTCCAGTTGTAAAACCTCATGATTTAGTACATGTTAAGGGTTAGGTATGTACTTCCTCAAGAGGGATATATGGAAGACATCATGAACTTGTGCTAGATTTGGAGGATGTTCATGCCGATAAGCCACTGCTCATACACGATCAATGATTTCATAGGGTCCAATGAACCTATGGCTGAGCTTCCCTTTCTTACCAAACCTACTGACTCTCTTCTAAGCTAAAATTAGAAGAAAGAACTTGTTCCCAATATCAAATTCAATGTCACTTTTATGGTTGTCAGCATAGTTCTTTTTCCGACTTTGAGCAGCCATAATCTATTGCTGGATGGAATGGACCTTTTCTACCATCTCTTGCATAAGATTAGGCCCAAGAAGATTTCTCTCAAGAACATCATACCAACAAGTAGGAGTTCAACATTGGTTATCATATAGAGATTCATAAGGTTCTATTTGAATGCTCGTGTGGATTCTATAGTTGTAAGAGAAATCAACTAAAGGTAGATGTTGATACCATCCACCATTAAATTCCATTGAGCATTTTCTTAGCATGTCCTCTAGAGTTTGAATAGTCCTTTCAGATTTTCCATCAGTTTGGGGGTGATAGGCCATACTAAAATTCAATTTGGCACTCATATCATGGTGAATACTTCCCCAAAATTTTGATGTGATCCTTCTATCAGGATCCGATATGATAGAAAGTGGAACTCCATGCAGCCTTACCACTTCCTTCACGTAAATTATGGAAAATGGATCAAGATAAAAATATTCCTGAATAGAGATAAAATGGGTATTCTTGGTGAGACAGTCCAAAATAACCCATATCGCATTGTTTCCTTTGGAAGATCTTGGGAGACCAGTGATAAAGTCCATAGTGGTATTTTCCCACTTCCAAGCTGGTATGTGTAGTGGTTGCAATACCCCTTTAGGAAGTTGTCACTCTGCCTTCACTTGCTGGCATACCAGGCACCTTGAAGTGTAGTCAGCAATCTCTATTTTCATATTATCCCACCAATAATGATATCAAAGGTCCTTATACATTTTTGTGCTTCCAGTATGTATAGAGAAAGTAGATCTATTTGCTTCATCCATCATCTCCTTCTTTATTTCTGGAATAGGTGGAACACATAGCCTTGTATGAAATTTTATCACACCTTCTTGATAAATATTAAACTCCGAAAACTTCCCATCATTCACAGCCTCAAACATCTTCTATAACAAAGGACCTTCTTTATGAGATTTCTTGATCTTCTCTAGTAATTCCAGTTGAGAAATCATTTTGGTTAGGGTGATAAGTCCCTTCCCTTATAATTCCCATTTCCATATTTACTAGGTCATTGATCAAAGGATCTATTTGAATCCTCATTCTGAAAAGAAAAAATGGTTCCTTCTTGATTAATGCATCAGCAACTTTGATTTTTCTTCTGGGACAATAATGAATAGAACAATAATAGTCTTTGATAAGTACCAACCATCTCCTATATCTCATGCTCAATTCATTTTCTGTGAAAATATACTTCAAACATTGATGGTCTACATATATATCACATTTCTCCCCATAAAGATAGTGCCTCTATATCTTCAGAGAAAAAATGACCACGACCATCACTAGATCATGAATATTATAGTTCTGATCATGAGTCTTCAACTGTCGAGAGGCATAAGAAATTACTTTTTCATTTTTCATGAGGACGCACTGAAGACCTTTCAGGGATTCATCTCTAAAAATAATAAATCCTTCTCCACTTTAGGGAAGAGTTAACATGGGTGTAGTAACCATTCTATTCTTCATCTCTTGGAAACATTTCTCAAACTCCTTTACCTAGATGAAATTGACCCCTTTTCAAGTTAACTTGGTTAATGGATTAGAAATTCATGACATTTTTTTCACATACCTCCTATAATATCCCACTAATCCAAGGAAACTATGAATCTCAGTTATTGTTGTAGACTGAGACCACTCCTCTATAACTTTTTTCGTTGTAGGGTAAACTTTGATTCTTTCATTGGTGACAATGTTACCCAAGAAAGAAACTTTATATAACCAGAATTCACATTTGATGAACTTCTCAAAAATCCTCTCCTTCTGTAGAGTTTGGAAAAATAACCCTTATATGATCCTCATGCTCCTCGCGAGTTTTGAAATATATCAGAATATCATCAATAAAAACTACCACAATGTTTTCAAGGTAGTCCTTAAAGACTCTATTCCTCAAATCCATAAAATAGTAGGATTATTAGTCAATCCGAAGGGCATAACAACAAGCTCAGAATGCCCATATCTTGACTGGAAGGAAGTTTCTGGAATATATTTTTTCATCACTATCAATTGATGATAAACAGATCAAAGATCAATCTTAAAGAAGAATTGAGCCCTAAAAATTCGGTCAAATAAGTCATCAATTCTTGGAAGAGGGTATTTGTTATTCACTGTGATCCCATTCAGTTCTTTATAATCAATGCATAGCCACATCAATCTATCCTTCTTCTTCACAAATAGAACTGGTGCTCCCCAAGGAGACACACTCGATCGGATAAAACCCTTCCCCAAAATATCTAGGGGTTGTTTATTTAACTCCTACAGCTCCACATTTTCCATCTTATATGGAGTATTTATATCATATAGGATCTAGGTACGAATTCAACAGGGAACTCTAGCTATCTTTCTAGGGGAGGTCCGTGTAACTTCTAAAGAAATACGTCAATGTATTCCTGGATGATGGAGACATTTTCTATCCTCAAACTCTCATTTCATTCTTCTTCTTCACCGATCAAATCCATAAAGAATGATATAGGATGTTCTTATAGACAAATATTGGGTTTAGATATCTCTCCTTGGAAGATAAATATAGGTTTTCAATTCAAGAATATTGATATTTCCTTGATTCTTAATTTGATATTAGCATTATACTTTGAGAGCTAGTACATCCCTAGTATAATGTCGAATTCCATCTTGGAAATGAACACTAGATTTGTGATAATATTTTTCTCACTAAAGTAAATACTAGAGTTTATAAACCCTGACGATTATTGGATTATACCACTAAGAGTCTTGACTGACAACTCTACTTTTAAATAATCAGGGGTTGATTCTAAATTCTTTGAAAACATGGAGTAAATAAAGGAATGCGTAGAACCAGATTAAAAAAAAGTACTTTCTAGCTTTGAGAGAACAACAAGAGTACCTACCACCACATCATTTTTTGTTTCAACTTTAGACATAGTGATTTCAAAAGTACAACATTATTCCCTTGGCCATTGCTGAGGCTGATGGTGATTCCCCTCCACTACCCTCGGATTTGGACAATGATTGAAAAAGTGCCGAAGTTGTCCACACTTATTGCATTGGACATCAAGTAGGTCTTGTACCATATTCCCCTTATCGTTAGTGTTGGGAAGTTGTGGTTTCACCTCACTATGACAATTTCCTGTGATGTGGCCATCTCTTCGACACTTGTAGCACTTCCCGCTCCCGAGCAGACAATTTCTCAAATGCTTCTTCCCACATTTACTACACATGGGAAGTTGTATTTTCTTACCTCCTCTTCACTGACCAAAGATCCTCCCTAAGATTGGATCCATTGATCTTTTCTTGTTATTGGATTTATGAGACCATTTCATCTCACCAAAATCTAGTTCAACTTTCAATGAACTTCGCACGATATCCTCATAGTTATTATAATCTTGGTTGGATAGATTCTTCCATAGATGAGGTCTCTGTCCACTGAATAATATATCAACCTTACCATTTGGATACATGACAAAGCTAGATGTGTAACATGAAAGACTTGTGAAGTTCATCTTGTAGATTCCCACAGATTCATTCTCCGTGTGCTTCATCTCGAGAGAATCCTTCTCCATTCTTGTTCTCATCGATTGAGGGTAATTCTTGTTGAAGAATATCCCTCTGAACTGTTCCCACTCCATAGCTTCAACTACCACTCTTGGCCTGGAATTTTTAATCAGTTCCCACCACTTATCAGCTTCTCCCACGTAGAGATAAATAGTCAAGGTAACCTTCTCTTATTCAGAACAGTGGGGCATAAAAAATATCTTCTCGATTGAGCAGATACACTGTTCTGCAATCAATGGGTTGATAGATCCAATAATGGTTTGTGGTCATTGAAAAATAAAGGAATCAACAGAAATTTATTCCATTCATAGTGAAATCAGAATCTATGCTTTATTCCAATTATTTCCCATAACTTGAGTCAGTTGGTTCATCATTTGCATGAAACTTTCCATTTTGGCTTCCATCGGAGGGTCGTCAGCGCATGGTCCATTGTGGTCACAATTTTCACGGTTCCTCCTATTTCATATGAGTTTCTAAAATAATAAAATCTTAGTGAGAAGATTATTTCATTTATGAATATTTTAAATATAAAGGATTTTATGTCTTAAAACATCATCCTTTAAACAATTACATTTCGCTATAAATCCTTTATAATGATTCATAAAAATCATAAGATTAACCAAAAAAATCTCCCATGAGTGTCCTAAGCAAGAGTGCAGCAAGGCCTATTGTCGCGTACCGGGATACCCCAGGTCAAGCCCGAAACTCCTTGTCAGATTTTTCACTCCTAGGTACATCTATGCCAGAGCCGCCTCTACCTTCGCCTATCCAGATAGGGATGTATTTTCTTGATGAACCACTTACTCAATACTCACCAAAATACCAGGAAGTATTCTAATATTTTAAATTTTCTATAGGGTTACTCTAAATTTTTCATAGACTAATTTCCATAAATAACTAAACTTTCCTTTTATACCAACTATGGAATCCTGCATTTTTATTACATAACTTTTCATTACATTTTACTAATAGAGGACCTTTGATGTCTAGTTTCTTGGAAATCAAGAAAAAAATACATGAAAACTTAAAACACTATTTTAAATCCCCTTGAAAAGCCTCTTGAAAAGTTCATCCTATCTATAAATACTAAATCCCATAACCTGGAGACATACATAAGAGGAAAGTGTGAGTAGAAAGCCCATCACGTGAAGCAAGGAAATTAGTTTACTTTTGATATCAACAAGAATTTGCTGGAAAACATAAAGACATGATCAATGGAAGTAGAGAAATTTCATAATAAAAATAACATGAACTATAACATGAATATGTGGCTAAAAAATTTAATTTATAAATTAATGAACATATCACTAAGGTTCATCCCTAAGGTGTCATAAAAATTACCAAGGTTATTCACCTAGGTATCGTGAAGCTTGTCATCTCTAGAGATTAAATTCTTTTCCTAAATCATTGGAGCGCTATCAGAGAACACCCATAATATGTATTTAATTTCATGTGATCCACATAGATAATAATCAAACATTTTATAAATAACCCAATGAAAATAAATGAAATGGGTTTCATTTCAAAATTGTGACGTTTTAAAAAGTGTTTAAAAATGGGATCATTATGTCATTTATAACCAATTAAAGGGAAATAGGATTATATATATGTCGATTATAGAATAAATAATATAATTTTTATGTCTTTATGAACACTCATAGAGACTAAATAGGTCTGGGTATTCACATAAATAAGATAATAGAATTAATTGAGATAAAGAGAGAAATTTTGAGATGAAATTTCTGTAGCATAATGGCTATATAACATGGTTTTAGAAAACAATAAAAAAAGAGGGGACAAGGGTAAAACACTAAGAAATAACTCATAATATATTATAAGGATAAAATAAAATATAAATAAGATTGTGGTATGGATATTTGGAGGATGTACCATATGAAAATGAAACTTGAAGGAAAAGGGAAGATGCGATTTCTTTTACGAAAATTCAGCAGCCTAACGACGTCACATAAAAATTCAGAAAATCAGTTGATGAGAGCAGAAAGGGTCTCTCATAAATTTAAAATGAAATTCAAAATAATAATTATATAGGGGAACATACCCCCACATAATAAAATGGAAACTAGAATACATAACATAAAGGAAGTCATGACTTAAAATATGAGGGTGAAAGGTTCCCTTACCTTGAAGAGTAACTTCGAAAGCTTGAATGTTGGGACCATGGGGGTCTTGAGGGAACCTTGGTAGAACTAATTTGGAGGTAAACATACTAGAACATCTTTTAGGATGATTTTAGAATGAAATGAATGAGGGAATGACTTGGTATTTATAGGAAAAGTGAGGAAATATTTAATTAATTTCCAAGGGACACCTCATCAATGGTATTTGAAATGTAATGGGCTTTCCCATGGTATTTTCCAATGGTATCGCAACTTGGGACACCTCATAGAAAAATATTTCTATTAACAAGTAGACCAAAATGATTAAATAATTATTAAATCATTATTACATCATTAATGATTTTATTAAACACCCAAAACTCAAAACTGTATTTTCACTATTCATTGAAAAACAAAACATTTTATAAAAATATCATAAATTCACCCTAAAAAATATCTATGCTATGAATTCAAAAATGAACTCCATTTTATTAAAATAATTTTCTATATATTTTTAATTTAAATTTTAAATAAAATTAATATTTATTCAAAAAAAAACAACTCTAAAATTATAACTACTTTTGTAACACCTTGAAAAAGTAATCAAGGTCACATAAAATTATCGTATAAACATAAAAAAATTAAGTAAAATTTTATGATTACATTTTATGAAAATAAATTTTCATTTTAAATTATTAAATTAATTATAATATTGTAAATTAAATATTTATGACCTACAAAAATAACAAAACATATACTATTATTGTTTTTCACATTTAAGATGTCTAAATTGCATTTATATAGTCATGGGTGATGTTTCTATTGTTTTGGCCGATTTACTATTCATAAGGGTATGTTATTATTCATACATTACTATTTACTAAAAATCATGTTGATCTTATTAGACTCTAAATTTATTACTGATCAAAACTGTATAAGACCATTTACTGATAATTTCTTCACATTATTAATTATTTAATGTTTACATGAATATTTTAAAATACCCTTTTTCCAAAATTCATCAAAAATATTCATCTAATATTTATCTGGACATTTGAAAATCAAATATTTTACCATAATGAAAAATAACAATTTTATTTATAGAAAGGGATTACAAAAAGTATCTAAGGCCTTGTTAAATAGAACCTTATAACACCTGCATAGGACCTAAGTGTAAGGTGTGTTATGGTGATAAACTCTTGGGGCGGCTCAGACAACATTTCCCAAGTGACGATTTCTATCAGCTTGAACTTCTCCCTTATGTGATTCTATTCAAGGTTCACATGTTGAAGCTCATCTTGGGTTTGATTTAGATAAAATCCTAGAGATGACACCTCCTTCTGAAGCTCTAACAGATGGGCTCTGTACATCCCGAGTTTACTAGATGAGGCCATCGACTCATCTTTCTGTATTAATTATCCAAGATCACTTTTATTTATAAACAATGATTGTAAAGTTAAGAGTTAAGTTTCCAACATTAATATTGAACAATGGTCATATAATAGTCGAAACCGAATAGTATCACTTCATTAATTAAAGGATATTGTTTTGTGGAGTATGAAATAACTCCCAAATTTAGGAAACAAATATTATTTAAAAGTTCGGGTTGTTAAATTAACTGCTGCCAAGAAATTATCAAATACCTTAACGAATAATGAGATTCTATAGCAGAGATGATCCATATCTTAAGACCAAGGCAATCCCCTTGATATATATATATATATATATATATATATATATATATATCTAGGGTGAACCCTTGAGTTCGACTTCCAAATGTCACCTGGAAACTCGTACCATCAACCAAGTAAGAGACCTCCCAAATTTATGCCCAATCAAAGAATTAGATGTCTTATACCCCTTCTTGAAATCACATGTTGGCTCAAATCGTGACAAATAGAGGCACGCTGATATTTTTCCTCAAAAAAATGACTACCATCTGATCCAAAATGTAAATCGTGAGGTATTGTGATATTCATCTTCCAAAATTAGTTCTGGACAATTTCCCTCAATCACGACGAGCCTCAACCCACAACTGATGGCCTCAACACTGTCATATGACGGTTCCTTTCCACCTTCATGGAAATATATGACAATCACCCCCCAACCTATTTCGTAAGCCACAACTATTGGGGGCCTCTATCCACACGAGTAGTCAAAACCACCTCATCAACCGAGTCAACCACGGTGAACATGACCCCCAACAGTGATTTAGACCACACGAGTGAGCATAAATAACCAATTGGAACATAAGACACACCAATTAGGAACTTCATTCCCAAAATACCATGTCGCTCAAGCTGATGGTCATCACCATCTCATGTAACCCGGTCCATACCTACAACCAGATGGATTCACTGCCTCAACCGAAAACCAAGTCACCCAACCAATGGTCAGCACCACTGAAATGAAACAGGAAAATTCCATCATGATGATCTCATTTCATCAAGACAGATCTAAATTAACATCATATTCCTCCATCCGAGTTCATTATGATCCCAATGATAACATCTCAATCAATTCATATATACAATATCAATTAAATACAAATAAATTAAAAAATCAAATTAAATAAATCATCACCCCTGGATAACATTCTTATGGTCCAAAGACAATCTCTTGGTTAAAATCATTTTTAGTCATGATTGATCGTACCCATTAGCATCTCATAAGGTTCAATTAATTAATTAAAAGGAACCATTTAATTTATAGGGTCTTTTTTATTCGACACAATGGAATGCTCAAAGTGACACCCCCCCCCCCCCGAAAAAATCACAAAATCACTGAGAAACGCAATCAACACCAACCTCATAGTCATAAATGTAGGAATGTATGATCTTAGCCTATAAATAAAATTTATTTTTAATAAATTTAATTTATATATGAATTACCATAAAATAGGGAGAAAAACACACAAATATTTAGCAGTACATGATGAGAGATAAAAAGGAAATAACAGTAAGATGATGGAGAGCCTTACTTATACATATCTAATGTTACAAATTTCATGAAGAATAGAGGTTAGAAAAAGATTTTATCACAACACCTAGGTGGAGGAAAATGGAGAGCTCCCTCCACTACTACGTGTGAACCACTAAGTAAGAAGGTGGAAAAAGAAGGTGAAAATAAGAAATTGAGAGAGGGGAAAAAGGTTCTTTCACACCTTTAATGAGCCACATGGTTAGGTCACATGATTTTACAAACCATGCATAAATCATGTGGGTCCTACTTCTTAGGATACAATCCCCACATGATTAGACCACATGGTTAGTGTTAACTATGTACAAACTGTGCATATTTTAGTGTAAGGGTATTTCCCAAACCGTGTGTAAACTATGAAGATGTGCTTTGCTAAAAATTTGCAGATGTCCCACATGGATGTGCGCCCCCTCCCACCTGGTTTTTACAAACCATTATTAGTATAAAAGTCGGTACATAATTTCTACTAGGAGGACACCTAGTTAAATATAACCTTGATCCTTATCCAGCACTTAAACAAAATAGGTCCTTTGGGCCTCGAAAACACCTGAAACCCATCTGAATACCCAATACACTTTTAAAACTCTAAACCCTTCTAAAATATTGGTATTGGATCAAAGAAAAACACTGAATTATATTCCAATAAATGAGAAAATCGTTGGAATACCGAAAAACCTAAAAAAATTAAAAACATGCAAGGAATTAGACTAGATCCAAAAACCCAAGATGTTACAATATACTTACCTTAAAATAGCTCATCCCTAAGCTATTGAACATATATCCCAGATGGTAAAAAATATATAAATCTTTTACAAATAAACCCTTTATACCATATTAAAAAGGGGATAGGTCAACTACCTCATGGGGGATCCCCACCTTAGGAGCTACCTTCCCCGATCACATCCTGACCCAAAACACAAATCAAACTGATGTTCCATCAACCATATCCTAACTCAAGGTCCTCCCATAATGAATCGACACTCTTACGCCTCATTAGGTGCTCTTATGTCATAATCAAAACCTAATAGAGCCCCACACGACATCGTTTCCCACCTTGTGCCCATGGAACACACGAAACCTACAAGATACCTCTTCTCAATAGGTGCTCAAAATATATGGTGCCTCAAACCATCATTAAGTATTGAATAATATTGATGCCTTGATTCCAATGCACCTCTAGTAAAATGCATCTTCTTGATTCCCTGATGATAAGGAACCTAAATAACCACAAAACCAACAATTTTCACATATAAGTATTGGTTTGATCAACCTCATGTATATATATATATATAATGCATCTGAAAGATTCTGACCTACTATACAATGAATGGTTAGTCCATGGATACAACTTGTGGACCCGTGCACCCAAAATGGACATGCCTCCAAAAAGGCCATGACAAAACATGCCAAAATCGATGAGGGTATGCCCATAGTTTACCTCTAACCATTATCAGATCATTAGCCTAATCTGAACCTAGCATTTCTACGACATGAACTTAACCTGAAGCTTGACTTCATGAATCCTGACCTCCCTGTGGTGATAAAATAGCCACCAAACATTTCCCCACTGCTGGGTCTCACTATCTCCTCTACAACCTCCTTGTGCAGCTAATATTTTGATACAATCACCTGGTACTACTCTCAGTCCAATCATATAACCTCAACTATTCACTGGTCCCTATCTACTGGCTATCAGAGTTAGCTTCATACAGAACCTCATGAGTTTCCCAACCGGTTCACATGACTAAAACTCATTTAGAGGCCACGTTCACTGACTCATGAAATTCCATGTCTTCCCACACTAGAATCACATCATCGACGATCCACTCCAAGGAGGTCTTCTTGAGTATATCTCCTGGCTACCCTACTAGAAATCATCTCGGCATTACTTCCTACCATCTGAAGCATCACTAAAGAAATCACCTGAAGTTCTCACCTGCCTTTGGTATTACCAATCAGTCAAATTTCCCTTAGCTATGAGATTATGGCTCACTAGATCTAACAATGTTGCGAACCCAAATATGTTCACCTACTCCAAAATGGAGGTTTGTAAACCATCCTCGAAACACCTCACCCCCGAGGTGTCATCTCTCACTATGCTAGATAAAAAGTGAGACCACTCAGTGAATGTCGCCAAATAGTCCATGACGGACATGTGATCTTGCTAAAGGATCAAGGACTACCGATCTCTCACTACTGTCTGCCTCTTTGGGATGAATTTCTCAAATAATATATCCTCGATGAGCTTCTAGTATAGTCCTTCATGTTTTCTTTCCTAGACTTGTACATCCCACTAGCGCTTTGCCAATATTTTGACCATTTAGGTCGCCAAATTTACCCTCTACCCTGGAGGCATCTATAGCTACTCAATGATCATATACATCGATTTAATCTAGATCTCATCCACTTTTAGAGCACCCTTACCAAGAAATATTGGAGGGTTATGTGAATAGAACTTCCTTTAATGATATTCCATGGAATGATTTTCTCCCTGAGATCCCCTATAAATCCCCTGGATGAAACGTTCCAGTATTACTCTTAGATTTTCATCAAGAAATGAACTAGAAGCTTTAAAATATTTAGCTTCCCTACCTGCACTGAAGCCTGTACCTAATCCTATATATGTGGTTCATGATCTGGTTGACCCTCAAGGGCCTCAAGATACATGTGCTCCTATGACACCACATCACCACCCACCTGACTATCCATCTAAATCAATCTAAGTAGCAGCCCATTAAATACCATTACATGTCCATACAACTTATATAACACCCCCACACATCATAAATAAAAAAATAAGTAATTGGTAGCATCAATACACTACCCATACTCTCCCCCATCACAATAATGTTGCATGACATGCCGATCTCGTGAACTCTTTACCCACCCATAATAGAACCATGTAAAAAATATGCCTCATGCCACACCCAACCTAACAAACCATGTTTCCTCAATCTGATGACATAGTCTCCCAACCAAGTGATCAACATCACCACATGTCATCATCCACGCCTTCCCCTGTAAGATCCAGACCCGTACATTTATATATCACATGTCATAAATAATTTTTATCCTGACTAAAAAAATATATAATCAAATCCTATATGCATATCAAAATAATAAATAACAATAAAAACAAAGCAATCACCCCCTTCCATACCAGGCCAAGGGTCAAATATTTCATCTCTTTCCATTCCAATCAAATGTTCATATATCATTTCATGTAACAAATACTATCAAAGTGCACCACGTGAGGTGGAAATAAAATAAACTATAAAATGATTAATAATAGAATATAAATTCCCACAGAAGGAAAATTGGGTTTTCCCCTATGAATGGGGCTGTTAGCACCCAAAAATGAGTTATAAAACTAATTTTAACAACATCCTAGTCTCTAGAATAACATAGAACTAATCGTAAGACCAATATAAGAATAAATCACATGATATCATTAGTAGTTTCATGAATGCAACTACTAATTCCTTTTCAAGAACACCTCTAATACCATTTGTAGCATGCCAACCTGATTAGCCACTGGAATAGTGATTTTCGGCTAAGAACCACTGACCTTAGGTGCACCTCCCCATATGCCAAAGGCTTCCAACGTGAATTGATGGTGTAATGGGTGATATTAGTGATACTATACCCTTAGGTGATGATATAATAATAGTATTATTGAAATAAAATATAAGGTATAAAAGGAAGGAAATGAAAGACTCAAACTAGTAACCTTACCACGGTTGAAAGACAACATTATCCACAAATAGAGGAATAATTAATCAACCAATAGTAGTGGAAATATAAACAAACCAAAAAATACATTTTTTTGAAATAATCCAAGAATATACCGTTTGTAAATCATGCATCAAATACAGGTCATATATATCATTAAGAAAGAGGGTCTCCAATGGCTGACCATTGGATATACATATATATAAGAATGCTGATAAAGAGGAAAAATTTGGAAGTTGAAAGTAAATACTACTAAGGAAAGAACCAATGGTACCTTAACTTCTATGTCATGCCACACAACCAGATGCATCTCCTAAACTCAAGCCTTTAGCTGAACACTAAATCCGTAAATCTATATGCTTCTTGAAGGGCCCATGTAGGGTGTGATAATGAGTCTCAATAGGCTACCACCAATGTGTTCCCACAATACATGTGTGATTTCATAGGTTTATATTCAAAATAAATAACAATAGTGCGTGCATGAAATAATCAAATTCTTCCATAGTTCTCAACAACCACTGGGAATCTATCACCTTCCTCAGACAGTTCCAGAATGCCATAGCAGAGAGGATCCTTAGAAAAATCCTAAGGAATCTCCCTGATATATATATATATATATATCCTAGGAGAGCCATCAATTTCCACATCCAAATGTCACCCAACACCTCGTGGCATCAACTAAGTAACCAACATACTGAAGGCATGCCTAATCAATGAATCTGATCCCTCGGACACCTACTTAAAAGAACCCTTTGGCTTGAAGCCTGATGTCAAGAGTCATAATGATATTTGTCCTCATACAATAACCATAATCATATCTACCAACTACTTTTAGATGTAAGAATATTTCAATCTTTCAAAATGTGTCTTGGCCCACTGGACTCAAGAACGGAGAGACACTACCCCAAAACAAGAGCCTCAATGCTACCATCCTATGGATCCTCACCACCGACGTGGATTTATATGACAATCAACCCTAACCTCTTACCTATGTCACAGATATTAAAGGCCTCTTGCCACACCATTTGTCAAAACAACCTCATCAACCGAGTAAACCTATGTGATCATGACTCCAAACAATGCTTTGCGCAATACATGTGAGTGGAAAGCCCCACTTAGAACCTAAGACACACCAATAAGACACCACATTCCCCTATAAATATTTCATTAAAGCTAGTGTTCATCACCATCTGATATATCATAGGCCATGCCTATAACCCAATGGCCTCACCGCCTCAACTGATGATGAACCCACCCAACCAACTGTCAACACCATGCAAAAGACTCAGGGAAAGACTATCCTATTGATCACATCACCTCAAAAAGAAATGGAAATTTCCATATCAATCATCAGGTTGATCCCATAATAATCTCAAAAATCACATCATAAGAAATTTATACATACAATGTCAATTAAATACAAAAAATTAAACAACATTAATTAAATTGATCATCACCCCAATCTAAATTGACCATGGTACAAAGCCTCTTTCATGTATTAAACCATTTTTAGTCTCGATTGATCATGACCATTGTCTTCTCATAATGTTTAGTTCATTAATTAAATTTAACCATTTAATTTGTAGGGTCTCTTTTGGTCAACACAACAACATGCTATAAGTGGCACCCCCAAAACACTAGTGAAATCACAAATAAAGATAATCAAACCCAACCTCATAGTCATAGACATTGGAATAGACAATATTGGACTCTAAATCAATTTATTTTGAAATAATTTATGTTTTAGAAAAACACCCTGAAAATAGTGAAAAATTACTCATATAGATTTAGCGGTCAATGAGGTGAGAGAAAAATGGTATAGAAGAAATAAGATGGATAGCATTACTGATACAGATTCAATGCCGCTAACGTTTTAATGAACAAAGGCCAAGAAAATATTCTTTCTCAACACCTAGGAGAAAGAAAGTGGAGATATTTTTCCATTGTTGTGCGCAACCCATGACGGGAGGAGGAAAAAGAAAGAGAAATTTATAGATTGTAAAAAAGTTCATTTCACAAATTTAATGAGATTCATGGTTAGCTCGCATGGTTTTCCAAACCATATGAGAATTGTATGGCTTCTACTGCATAGGATCCAAGCCCCGCTTAGTTAGACTACATGAATTTTCCTAACCGTACATAAACCATGCATACTATAATGTGAGGGTACTACCCAATGTTCACTAACCATATGGCTTGGGCATAGTTTTCAAAAACATGTGTAAACCATGCATATGCCCTCTCTTAAAAAAATAAATAAGTCCAACGTGGCTGTTCATACATACATCAAGGTTTCCAAAATTTTGATTAGTAATAAAAGGGTTTTTTTTGGTTTCAACAAAGAGTCCTCATAGTTAAATCTTATCGTACACCTCAACCTTTACTTAAACAAAATAGGTCCTTCAGGCCTCTGATGAACCTAAAACCCATCAAAAAACTGAAGGAAATTTATAAACCTCTTAACCTATATAAAATAAATATATTGTAACAAATTAAAATTCATAATTAAGTTATGATAAATGAGATAAGATATCTCATACCCGCCAAAGTAAAAAAATTCAAAATGGGGGAGGAATTCGACATGCTCAAAAAAACTCAGGATGTTACAGCTTATAAACTATTTGATAATACCATTTGAGGGTTAAATATAGAGTTAATTTTTTGAATAATATATGGTTTCTTGTGGGTTAGATGAATTATATATTTAGATGGTTTTGGGAAGGGCATATTTTTCATAATTTATGAATAAGGTGTATATATACTTGATTATATGATTTTTGAATGATTAATGTTGTTTGAGGAAAGATAAGTAACATAATATAGCCTAAGAGAGAAAGGTAAATTATATATTAGGAGTTATATCTGGAATAAAAAATATTTCATGAATATCCCACTTACTTTCATTAGTGAGTAATAATTAAAATTGCGAGGACATAATTTATATAGGGGGATGCAATGAACTGAGATTTTACTATATAATGTTTTCATTTAAATAGAATCTATGTTGGTAGACTATCCCACACCCAACACTAAACTAAAAAAATCCAATAAAATGAATATTATAAGTGGAATAAAACATATGGTGAATAAAAACATTTTAATCAATTATAAATTCATACAAAATAACATTAAGAATATTTAAGGTTTTTAAAGAGAATTTTTCAATAAAATAAATTTTCATTTATATATTCTAATTTCATTAAAAAACTAAATTTATAAACATTAGAATTTAAATTTTTTAAATTTCCTTTATTTTTTAATTCATCGTTTTAAAATTATCATTGGGTGAATTTTTTGTATTTTTCAAAAATGATTGATTTTATATGAATAGTGAAAATATTGATTTTTCTGAAAACTATCAGTTTTATGAAATTACCTTAACAAAATAATGAATTAAAATCTTTGAAAAATATATTAAATTTAATTTTTTATCATAAAAATTATATTTATATGATTAAAGGTAATTACAATGATAATGGTGAATGTGTTATTTTCAAAGAATTATTATATCAATGTTGTAGAATTTTCATATAAAAAATTAAATTTATTTATTTTAAATAATGACCATATATGATTTCCAAACACAGATATAATTATATCGACACATTTTTTATTTTTAATAAATTATATAAACATTAATAATTCATTATGGTTGAAACATAATTTTTCTATAAAAATAGTAATTTTATATATAAAATGTTTTGAATTTGAAGAAAATTATATATTTTTTTATTATAATTTTAATTAAAATAAAATTTATATTAAATCTATGTTCATCACAACCACATTTGGAAATAAGGGTTATTTTTTTTAAATAGATGATACTTGGTTAAAAACTCATCACCCCAATAAACAAAAAAAAGGTAAAAGTAAAAGTTTAAGAGTAAATGACATCAAACATGTTTACAAATGTATTGAAATACTTTATTACACATTTGTCGACTCAATATAACTCTGAAATCTATTATTTCAATCTTTTTCTATCATTGGTACTTAAATAGTGTAATGATATCATTGAAATGTAAAGGGTATTCACATAGTGACCTTTTATTCACATATAAAAGGGGATCACTTACACCATTTCAATTATCCTCTTTTCCCTTGAAATATACTTAAAAACATACCCAATATTCATCTAATATAATTACATTAAATATCCTAAATTAAATAGGCACTAAAATCTATCTTATTCTTTCAATTCTAAAGAGTCCATCACAAGGACATTTAATGTCTTGATGTAACTATTATTTACTCCATACTATTTATTCTCAATAATTATATTCATATAATACACTAAAAATAGTAATATAATGACATCAATGTAATTAGCATAATTAATTTTTATTATATTAATTCAAAAAACTTTCTTTATTCCTTCCCATCCATTTAGAAAAATAAAATAACATTGATCGTGCGTTGTATGGACTATCGCCTCCACAAAGTGACGAATTCCATTTTTTACCACTACCTCTATTCATAGGATATAAGGTTGGAATTGAAGAATAAACGTGACATATATAATATAATTATATTTATTAATAGTGAAATTATAATCCACATTCATTCCCCACCATTCATCAAAAAATAAAAATGTTTATCGGGCGTTGTCCAAACAACAACCTCGATGGAATAACAAATTTTTCATCTTGATTTTAATTATTTATCCAAACCACTTAAAATATTATTCAAAAAAATAAAATAATTTAAATAATAATAATATTTTTTTATAAATTTACTATATACTTCTTTAACTATACTTACCCATTAATTTATATGATGTTCTTGTTTGGGTCAGTTTAACCACCTGCATGAATGAAGGTATAAAACTCTATCATGGATAACTTTGGCAACTTAAATACTATTATTATTATATGTTATTTAGAAAATAATTATTTTTTATGGTTATCTAATTTTTTCATCATGTGATTGACATATTATTAAAATACCAACTGTGATTGGAACAATTATTGAAATAATCCACAATGAATTCAATTTTCAAGAAAAAATAACAAAAATAAGAAAAAATATATAAAAAATAAATATAATATAATAATTAGTGCTCCTTATTAAATGAAACATGTATTAATGACTCTGTAAGATGTTTTTTAAATATAAATAATTTGATTCTTTAGGGAGTTAGGTGCATGTGGAGAGTGAATTTGGGATAAGGTAAGTTTTTCTTGTCTCAAAATTTTAACCATTGAGATGAATTTATTATTATTCTGTATGTTTTATTAATAATAGTGTATCTAATAACCCTTAATATTTTTTATCCTTGTTAAAATATATTTCCTTATATTAAATTTTAAATTACAAGTTATTTCATTGATGTTTCTTTGAATAAAAATTTACAAAATTTGTAAGGGTTTGCGATAATTTTTTTTATTCCATTGACTTAAAAAATTACTTATTGAACAATGTTGTTACATGTTTAATTTATTTTACATAAATAATATTTTTTATTTACTTTATTTTTTATATTATGGGTTTCTAAAAGTATTCCTTATAACATCATTACCAGATGATTCTTACCTCAAATATTATGTTACTTGAAAGGGTTTTCTGGTCTCAATTCCTATTTATTGAGACATAATTCTTATTATAAAACAATTAAATTTTATATGGTGTATATAATACTAATTTTTTATATTAAATCATTAAATATATTTTGTTTAATTTTAATCTATCTATCTCATTCAACGAGTTCTGATTTAAATTTCACTTGTGTCAGAGCATATTACTTGACTCAAATTCTTCTTCATTGATTCATAAACTCTCTACTTAGTAATGATATTCTGAGACAATTTTTATCATTCCATTTAATTTTTTTAATTTTATTTTCCATAGGAAATTTGCTTTATTAAATAGGTATTAAATTATGTGGTGAAATACTTTCTCAAATAAAATTTTGACAATAGTAAGAATAAAACTCATTCTTTCCAAAATATTTTTTCCTCTATATCTATATAATCCCTTCTGACAATGTTTTCACCACTTTTTGAGAACTCGATTTTGCATTAATTCATGTGATAGTATTACTTCTTAAAAACATTATTTTAATATAAATTTTATTTCCCTTTTTATGATTTGTGGTTTCAATAATGTTTTTTCAATATATTAAAAGGTTTTATATATCATAGATATCTTCACTGTCTTCCACTTATTTTTTTCTATAAAACCGTAATATATTTTTTAAAATACAATTTTTACGATTTATTAAAAATAAATGTTTTAATATATCATAATTTTTTTCCAAATTTTTTGAAAATGAATTTTCAAAAGAAATAAGAGACTTTGTCGCATAGACTTTCTTTATAAAAATATGAAAAGATTATTTTAATTGTTTTCACAAGAATTGACTTCTAATCATTTTGAAACTTCTTTACTATGCTTCCTGGTTTTAAAAATTAAATTATGTTTCTATTACTCTATAATTTTAATTTTAAAAAAATACATAGAAAAAGGTCATTTTCATCACGCTTTTCAAAGTAAAATTACAGTATTATTATAAACGTATTCTTCATTTACCCATTTATTATGTTCCTATGTCTTCAAAAATGATCTACATTAAATATATATAATAGAAACGAATCATCACTACCTATATCTTAAAAAATCGTATTCTATTCCTAACCTTTATTTTTCTTCCAATGTATTTCCTTGATGAATACACTATTTTTGATTCCATTGATTGAAGTGTGTTCACCATGATTCAATTCATCTATTGATTAGGGATTATTTTGAATAAACTATCTACCATTTTCTCTATAGTTTGAATACTATATTATTTATTATCTTTATTTAAATGTAATTAACTATAAAGTTACTAAATAACTATGGATACACATTTATTTTACATGGGTTTATCATGATATTATTATTTTTTGAATTATGAATGTTTTATTTATGTTATTCCAATTTAAAAGGATATGAAACACATTTTATTTCCATGGGTATTTATGATGTGATGAATGAAACCGATTTTCTTTCTATGGGTTATTTTTATTTCAAGTGGCCCTTGTATGTATAGATAATTATGGGTGATTTCACACATCTCTCTTTCAGGTATTGGTAAAAAGTTTAAATCAGATGAGATATGTATATGCGGGTACAATATAGTTGTTTGAAAGTATGAGTGAATGTGTGTGACTCATGAAAGTTATTTATACAAGGGTATAATTAAATTTTCTTGCAATCATGGGTGTAAGTTTGTGACTCAAAATTGTGATGTTTCCCTATGAAAACATTTGTGCCATATTTCTAAGGTACCTTGATGTTATTATCTAAAGGATCATGTTTATTAACTAATATTTCCACACTATTTTGATTCATAACCTTTTCCTTATTCCATGATTTAGTATCCATGCATTATTCAATATCACATTATTATATATCCCAATTGTTCCCACATTTTCATCTTATGTTCACTTTTTTATATTTGATTATTATTTCCTATATTTACCCTTACTGAGCATTTGAGGTAACCCCTCTTTTATGTTTTCATTCCATAGGTAATAAATATAAGTGTAACTAATGGGATGTCTAGAAAGGAATCTTGTATGGATCAATTATAGAGAAATGTTCACAAGTTTTTTAAAATAAGTTACCTATGTAACTAGTCCTCAATGAAACTAAAAAAAATGTTCTCCATGATGTGTGATATTATTGTGATATGTAATTATAATGTGAAATTTATTAAAGTTTAACAAGAATTCTATCTTGGTATCAAAGTTATTTTATAAAAGTATGTGTTTTTAGTTTAAATATTTGATACCGTAAATCATCATATTAAAGTGAAAATTTGTTTAAAACTTTTAAATTTATCATAAAAATTTATTTTAATGAAGAAAAATATTATATATTTTAACCAATATAAAATTATGATTTTACGATATCAAATATTTATTTTATCATATTTAATATCTTTATTTAGTTATATTTTGAAAAATGAAATTTATAGTATTTCCTAAATAGTATATTTATATTAAATTGGTCAGTTTATTATTCTTAATTGTCAGATAACAATTCAAGTGCCTAGATTACTACTCAAACAGTTGTAGCCAACGATCTTGTACCCTAGTGGTACATGCTTCTCCTTGGCATCATTAAGACCCAGGATCAAATCCGGGCACAAAATAATTTCTTGGTTACTATAGCATCACTGTAGTAGTGGCTGATCTGTAGCAGCGGCGACACTGTAGCGGAAGAGGCACTGTAGAAGGAACTATAGTGGTAGTGGTACTTTAGCACCCTAGGTACTGTAGCAGTAATATTCACTGAGGGGCTCTTTGGAAAAAAGATGGGCTTTCAAGCCTAGAATTTTGGCCACATGGACTTGGGGTTTCAGGCTATATAATGGGTCCCCCTCTACCCAGTCTAAATAGGTCTTTTCTTCAAATAATAATATGAGGCTTCAGCCCCAACCATTTAAAAAAACTACTCAAACAATTATATTATGGTCACATTGCAATAATAAGATAACGGTCAGATCCTAATGGTCATATTTATCTTCACACCCTATATATACTCTACCGGTAACATACCACATCATTCAATTCTTATCATATGTGGTTATATAATTTCTTTAATAATGTATATCATATTCCAGAAACTTATCTTTATTTTTACAATTATTATGGAAAGAGTGATCTTCATTGGAAAATTTGGGAATGTTGAATTTACATTAATGTGTGCGTAATTATTTTTCATTTATCTCTCTATATTATTAATATCTGTTATTGAAGACATTATTTCATGATGTGTAATTTTTTTATGAATTGTAAAAGTATTTATAAGTGAATTCATTATAAAATATAATAAAACAGTCATAGTGAATCCTGAATTCTTTTAATGATAGAGGGAATTTTATTTCCATTATAGGTGAGGAAATTTGGATATACCCCTACCCCTGATTCCTCATTTGAAACCTATGGATATGGGTAATCTTGGTGGTGTTTTTATAGTGGTTCTGTGGTAGGTTCCTCCTCCCTCCTTTTGTTTTGGTTTACCTCCATCGTCTCAGATTTTTTATTTTTTAGGTTACATTTTTCTAGTTATTTCCATTGGAATAAGATGTAAATCATTTTATAGGATGGGAATTTTGATTGATGTGGTTGGATAATGTAATGACATGATGAAATAATTCATTGGTGTGTCATCTTTTTAAATGTTCATCATCTGATGAGTTTTCTTAGGTTTTTTGGTAAAATTTGATGAAATTGTAAGTTGAATTTGGTGTAATAAATGGTGATTTTGTGTATCTTAGGTTTTGGTGTGTGTGAGGAGTTGACCATATCACATTGGACATAGTTTCATAGAGAGGTTGATGTTCGGTTGGGTTTTTAAAATATTATTATTTAAATTAAATTATTTACTTTATTAAAAAATTATTCTAATTAATTTAATTGAATGTTTTATCTTGAGTTAGGTTCTCAGGAGTTGATACGAGCATGGATATGACTTTGAAAAACTTTAAGTGGATGGTATTAGTTTTAATGAAAATGACAACAAATAATATAGGTGGACCCTTGAAAATTTCACTTAATATTTACTGCATTTGATATGGAATGTGATTTTATGTCTAACCATCTATGTGAAATTGATCATTAAATTAAAGTATTTTTTTAATAATGAAATGAATATTTTTATTATTCACTCATTAAATGAAAAAGTTCTAATAGCCCATTGAAACCTTTTGCACTGTCTTGATGCCTTGTCCTTTGATGGTTAAAGTCTTAATTATAAATTATATATTATATATAATAGACCACAAAGTGTTATACATTAAATGAATTATGTGAATGTAGAGGACCTATAATGGTTCCCTTATTTCTTTTTAGCAATGGATATATGCCTCAGACTTTGATGGACTTGAGATTGATTATAAATTCCTTTGTTGATTGATATAGATATTTAATACTAGTTGATGCATTTTGATGCAGATGACTAGGGTATTGATTATAAATATGATCTAGTAGATACTTGGACCCTTTATAGTATTAATTAATGGGAGTGAAAAAACCTAGTGGTTATATTATAGGATCCCTTAGACACCTCCTTGTAGAGGAGGGTGTTAGATTTGGAATGGATGGCCCAAGTAGAAATTATAAAACCCTAAGATGAAATAAATACTTCATGCTAGTTGAGATAAGTATGGTGAGAGTGTTCATCCTACAATAGATTATGATCAATTTGGTGGGTAGAACATGTGTAGTTTTATGGATAGGTTGTGTGTGTTAATTATAACCCAGGATGACATTGGTATGTGAGATGGGAATTATACCATCCCTTAAAATAATTTATAGTGGGTATTATCCTATGAGGATTGTGAGTCATAGATGTTATCATGATTATGTTGGGGGATGCTAATCCTTCTAAATGATTGGATTTGCCTGAGTGATGGGATTGATACCAAGGATCCCATATAAGGTGTTTATGTGATAATAAAATTTATGGGAGATCGATGGGTGTCCTATGTTATGTTGATCCTAGGTAGGGTTGGTGAAGAAGAGTAGGTATTGCTAGGTTAATGTTTCAACTTATAACTTGAAGACATGATTGTGTGAACACGATGTGTCTATAGTGAAAATGATAGGTTTATCACCTTTCTTACTAAACTTAGAGTTGCGTGACAGGTTCGAGAACTAGACAACTGATGTTTAATATCTATGTTTGAGATAATAAATAAAGGTCACAATTCCCTAAAGTTATTATGAATGAGATGTTTAAGGGTTATCTTAGGATATGGAATTGATCTTTATGCTACTGGATTTCCTAAGATTACCTCGTAGGAATTTGATTTATGTATGATTCAATTGTATTTCAAAGTATTTCCTCCCAAGAATCAGTATTATTCCTGATACTATCGAATTTTATGATATTACCATATATGAATCATCTTATACTTGATATTATTGGATTACATTGGATTACCCTATTGGGATTGGTTCTTCCACCTTTTATGATATATTCATTGTGACGGATCCTATTCAACATTATTATATCATATTCTCAAAGACACACATACACTGATCAAAGTAGGTATAATATATTCTAGGTGTCACTGTAGAACCTAATAATTAATGGTGGTTATTAATTTACACTTCCAAATTGTATTTTTTTATTCATTTTACAATATCACTTGTGCATACACTTACTTACATGTTATGTTAATGGAACAATTGGTTATTCCTTACTGAGATGTATTCAAAACCTTCTTGGGAGGCCGTGGAACTTGAGTACCTGAGTACAAATCTCTAATAATAGGATTTGGTGGATAATATGGACAATGTTGCATGATTGAGTTGGATTACTCAAATGTTATTTAGATATAAGGAGGTGTAGAGGAGTGGGGATGGTTGTAGAGACTTTAATTTATTTTTTTTACTTATTTAATATTTTTTATCATCCTAGTGGTGATCAATTGTTGTATGCAGGTATGAATATGTAATTTTATGACTATATACTTCCAAATTTATATTTTATGTAACATTATTGTTTTTTTATTTTTGTGTATTTGTATTTTTTTATAGATGATGTTTATATGTTTTTTACTATTTCTAAATTTTATATGATGGTATAGTACACCCATGGTTAAAAATTAGACCCTCGCTGCTAGTTAGTATCCTCTGGATTATAGGGAGGAATTCTTGTGATCACATTTAAACCCTTGTCTAGGACACTTGTCGAGTGGTCTAGGGTTGTGGGGCATCAAATTCTTTTCCAAAGATTTTTTTTTCTTTTTAATTTTATTTGGGGATATTGTGGACATGGATTATTGATGTCTCAAGTCTTCATATGAACCTTATATTGGTGTTTCGTGAACAATATTCTTCATTTCCTCTTTTATAGTTTTATGATCACTTAGCATGATGGTATTTAGTTGTGGATTTGTGATTTATTTATTTTTAGTTCTTATCACATTGAAAAGAGGCCAGTTTATATTCATCATTTGTAGAACTTTGGGATCACATGATATTAATCCACATACAATTTATTGATATCACTAAATTTGGAGGGTTTAATTTTTTAAATTGTTAACAATAACTAAAATGAAATTTTCTATATAACTTATCAGTGGAATTCTACTAATCCAAACAATCGTATATTTTCTTCTGACCGGTATGACTCAAAATGCATATATTTTTTAAATTGACATAAATTTTAGTAAAATGAAAAACTGACCTATTCAAAAGCTAGAACACAAATTCATATTGATTAAATAGGTTAGTACAATGATCAATAAGTCATTTTTGGTGCATTGAAATCATACACACCTCAATCTGATACATGATGTGCCCGGTATTACTCAATGATACCATTATCAGTTTAAAATAAATATTTTAGTTCAAAAAGTTTCAGTCCTTGAAAATAGAGAAAATATCATCATATTTTCTGGATAATTTATGAAATCGATTCATAAGTTAGTTTTGGCATGTATGAATTGGTGTCACATAAAAAAATACACGATTTGATTGGTACGAGTCAAAGTGTGTGTTTTAATTTTAAAATGTCATTTTAGTAAAAAAGACAAGTGACATACTCAAAACCAAGAAAACCAATTAATATTACTTTAATAATTTAGTATAATGATCCTTATTTCATCTCGGATGTTTAGGAACCATCCACACCTCAATCCCACGCACGGTGGGACCGATATGATTCAAAGTGAATCTTTTTATTTAAAATTGACATCAATTTTTGTAAAATAGACAACTAACCTACTCAAAACTGACCTGATTCATTTTTATAGTTTTGATACTTTATGGAAATGATACATAATTAATTTCTGATTTTTAGGGATCAATTGAACCTCAATTTGATGCACAATGTTCCCAGTGTGACTCAAAGTCTCTATTATTAGTTTAAAAATAAAAATTTATTTTAAAAAATTATGATAACTAAAAACTAAAAAAACACTCTCAAGATTTCATTATAATTTAAAGAAATGATTAATAAGTCATTTGTGACATGTGGTAATTTTTCTCACATAAAACCGATACATGATGTCCTTAGAATGATTCAAAGTGTGTGTTTCATGTTTAAAATGTCATTTTATTAAAAAAGACAACTGACCGACTCAAAACTAAGAAACCACATTTGTATTATTTGGATAATTTTTTAAAATGATCCCTATGTCTATTGAGATGTCTAGGATTCTTCTTCACCTTAATATGACCCATAGTGTGACCAGTATGCTTCAAAGTGCATATTTTTATTTAAAATTAACATCAATTTTAGTAGAATGGACAACTGAACTACTCAAAACCATGAAATAACATTAGGATTTTTTATACATTACAGAAATGATAAGTTTTTCAATTTTCAGGTGTAGAAATCAACTTCACCTCAATCTGATACCCGATTTACCCAGTATGACTCGAGGTGTCTGTTATCAGTTTAAAATTGACATTTTAGTTCAAAAAGTGTCACTCATTGAAAATCGATCAAACACGGTCAGATTTTATTAATAATATTTTTAAATGTTCATAAGTTATTTTTTATGTGTAGGAATAATTTTCACTTCAAACCGATATAGTATGTGATTGAAATGAGTCAAAGCATGTGTTTCCAGTTTAAAATGACATATTAATAAAAAAGACAATTGGCTTACTCAAAACTGAGGAAACAAATTCATATTGTTTTAATACTTTAGGAAAATTATCCACTTTCCATTGAACACATGTTAGAATCAAACACTCCACAATATGATGCACAATGTGACCAGTATGGATCCAAGTTCTTCCATTTATTTAAATTTACAGTAATTTTATTAAATAGAACACTTTTTATTTATTTATTTATTTATATTATTACTAACATAAGAATTGATTTATTATACAGGTGCATTATTTTGGTTGAATAGGGGTGGTTAGTTTATCAATAGCATGATTCAGGGTTAGGGTTATAAGAAAAATGGACATTTATATTTTTGAATGTATGTAATAATATGTATTTATGTAATATTATAAAACAATGTTTGAACTGTATATAATATAGTGGTTTTTTGAATTTGTTTTATAAAATGAATTTTATTTAATTTATGTGTTGGTAATTTTTTTTGATTTCTGGCATGCTTCTGGTGGTACAATGTTCTATTTCATCACATTGCACTAGTGTTGTAGTGTGCTATTACAGAACACTCTAGTACGACCCTTTAGCAAAACGACTATAAGAATTGATAAAAGTTCCTTTATCATCACTTCTATTAGCACAGATAAATGGGGCCTTTAGTGGGGATAAATAAAAGTACTGATAAATGTTATCCTTTATCAATGCTTCTAAATGCGCTGTTAAAGAACCTATTTATAATCATTTTTTAGTGATTATTAAGGACCCCTTTATCAGCTCTTTTCTAGCGCTGATAAAAGACTAGAGATTTTAATCTCACTCATGTAGTCAAACCTTCTCTAGTGAAAATAAAGGCTATTTATAGCACTGTTAAATCCATATTTTATAGTATTTCCCCCCTAAATGAATTCATTTATGAAATAAAAATGCATCTTGATACTTAAAGAATAGTTTACCCATGTATCTATTTTCATGTAGGATAATATTTCTATGGTTAATGTTCATCACACTTAAAAATAGATCTCTTGGCTCGAACATTTCTCACAGAATGACTCCACCACACTACTATCACTCGATGGGGAATTCCACAATTGGTGATCACCATAGGACTCAATTACCAAACCAATAAAGGTCGACTAGAGCTATACTTCCCCCAATGATGACTTGTTCCACCATGAATCCCAGATGGCACCTCGATCGAATGTTGTGAAAGACATATCAAGATTCATCTACCCAATTCATTGGTCAGATAAAAGAGGAGGCTCACACTGCTATTCCATACTTCAACCACCACGTCCATGCATTCTTAATCCACCATGAAAATCCCTCCCCCCATAAATCCTCTTTTGCACCACTGGAACTATTTCAAGATGAAATATTTAAACACCTGATTTATTCGGTGTTTCCAAACTCATATCCATGCATGTCTCTCAGTAAAAAATTGGAAATACTTTTTTCATGATTTTATGAGATAGCACCAATATTCCTTGAACGTTGATGCTTTAAATAATAAGAATAAAGGAAAGTAATATCCTTTACCTATAAAAATAGAATTTCACTACTGTCAAGAAGAGAGTTCCCACACCCATAGATGAGGATTCCATCTACTCAGTCTACTTCATCTTATTTCCCATTTAATTTTTTATTCATTCTATTTTAGTTTCATTCGTATGTAATTTTAGTTTATTAATTAATTCAAGATTTTTCTCCAATTGTGTTTTCATCTGCCTCTTTTATTCTCCATTCTTTTTCCCCCTCACATACTTTTATTTTATATTTTTGTTTTTATTATTCCTTATTATTATTCTTCTTCACTTCTTATATTATTTATTTCCTTCATTCGGTACACTTATTTTATTTTATTTTATTCTTTATCTCTCTATCTCTCTATTCTATTCTATTCTATTTTTTTCTTTTATTTTATTCTCTTTATTTCTCATTCCACTATGACCTATTACCCTTAAAATGGGGGCCTAAGCCGAGGCTTGGATCGAGGGAGGTAAGTGGTGTTCCCATTTCATTTTGTGCTTAAATTCATAAGTTTTATTCATTTTTGTGTTGAAAAAGAGTGATTTTCATGAGTATAGAGATTTTTCACTATGGAAATGAACTCAAACTCATTTTTATTCCTTTTTTAAAACTTTTGCCTCCATTATAATGGATAAAATATCTTCATACAATAGATTTGATCCATTTAGTGGATAATACAACATATGATGGAGTTGGGTACTGGAATATGTCACACATTCAATTTAGGTGTTCCATCAACCATGATTATAGTAGGAGGTGGAATTGATATCACTAAAGGAAAAAAATTTTCACACCAATGAAAAAATAATAGTAGTTTAAAAGTGAAAGTTCATGATTAAACTATCTAACTAAATTTAAATACAAAAAAGGAGAGTTATGGAACCCCTAAAATAAAAAAAGGAAAATTTATTTATTTTATAATCAAATTATATAATTTCATGTAAGTACAAATTTTACCATTTATTTTCCATATCAAATATAATTATTTTCATATATTAAATAAAAATAACCAAAAATAATTACTTTAGGTGAATTAGATTAAGTAGGTGAGAAACTAAGAAATATCCTCATGTGAGATGATGTAGGTCAACAAATGTGATGAATTAAGAATATAAATTTGAATTTTCCACACCCTAAAATATGCATGCATCATGTATCTATAGAGACAATAGTATGTTATGCACCATGGATTCAGTCCTTTGAGTTGTGTGATAGTCTAGGAATTGGCTAAACCAAGTTTATTATTTATGAATGATTTAGTACTCGGAGATACACTCCCCTTGAGTACATATGAATGAGATTCCTAAGTAACATATTGTGAGATGACATTAAGCCCGATGATACTATACTTATTTGTATTAAATCCCAATAATCATATTTATTCCTGATGCTACCAGATTTCCTATAACTACTACAAAGGAATTTTCTTTATGCATGATACAATTGAACTACATAGGATTACCTCAAAGTAATTGGATTATTCAGGATACTAATATATATATTATGATCTACTCTTTATAATTGGTGTCTACACCTATTACTAAATGAATTTTGTGCCTAATCCTATTTAGTATGATTATTCAAGGTGATTCGATAAACTTAGTGTAAGAACCTATGTTCTTATAGGTTGATTTTTGAGTGGGAATTGGATTTCTCCATTGGTGAAAATGTTATTTTGGAAAAGAAAATTTAAATGATGTTTTGGGAATTCAAATATCCAAATGTGGTGTTTTTTGACATGTTATTCATTCTAGTGGAAGTATTAGGGTTTTAGGAAAACATAAATGGAGAAATAGACAAGTCAGACAGCTTAAAATATCCCTAATGGTTTCAGTGGGTAATATATTCCTCTTTCCTCCTCCCTAGTTGTTTTCCACCATTGTTTCTAATTTCAGAATTTTCCATTTTAGGTTTGTTCATCGATTACACTAGAGCATGGTGGAATTGTCCATTTTAGATAGTGTTTTCTCTCAACCTAGGAAGAGTGGAACCTGAGATGATTTTTTTAGTGTTCACACATCTATCTATCACGTTTTTGGAAGCTTTGATTTCCTAAAGGTGTTTCCCAAACTTAATTTTAACATGAAATTAAATCAAAATAATTGATTGGATTTTTTATAATTCCTAAATCCAGGGATGTTTCAGGAGTAGATCACACCCTTTTTTTGGCTTAAATGTGGTAGGATGATTGGTGAGTTAATCATATATATGAAAAGCTTGAATTTTATTAATTAAAAAATTGTAATATAAATAATTAATTGGTTATTATTTAATGCCAAGAGTTTGGAACTTGGAGCTTTGAGGCCGGATTTTTTGATTAATAGTGTGGTTGAATGTCTCGAAGGCCTTGGTATCTACTACTAGCCCATGGCGTTAAATTGTAAAAGCTCCATTGAAGGTAGGTGGTCTAGAACAAATACCAGAAATTTCATTCCATTTTTCATTGATTTTCAATATGAGTGATCATGTCATAACGTTGTGAACATAACCTTACTATGTTTATTATCCCCTGCTTGGATGATAATTCCTATTCTAGGGCCTCCCAAGGACCATATTGGGCCCCTTGGTAATGTGATTGGGTCTTGCAGCCACTTAGAGGTGTTCCAACCCCTTGATTAAATGAAAACCGTTGTATAATTAGATTGATAAATTTATTTTTTTTAAACATGTGAAATGTAATGATTTTTAACCTATCATGATATAGATTTAGTGATTTACCCTAATGTCAAAGAATTTACAATTTGAGAATAAATGGAAGGTTTTTTTGAAAATTAATGATTTGAAATTTTTGGCTTATGTGTGTCTAGTTTCATTATTATTACCTTTGGTGATTCGATCTATGAAGGAAAATCCATCAAGGGATTGTTAAATTCTATTCTAATGGATAATGGCATAAATTATCCTACACAAAATGACATTTGAATAGTGAAAAATAGTATCTTGGTTTGATTTGGTTTTGGTGATTCATCAGGATGTTGGAGAATCCACCAAATGGGAACAAATGATTGCTAAATTGGTAATTGGATAAATTGACCAATATATCTTATTATAATATGATGATACAGTTGATGCATTATATTATTTGATTTCATGAACATGATATTACAGACATGATTCTTGAGGGTGGTTGTTATATGTTTTTTTTTGAGATTCTTAACTTTCATGACATGTGTTTGTGTTGGGTTCTTAAGATAACTATCAATGATGCCTGAGGGAAAGGTTCATGGATACGTTCCCCCATGAGGGAATGATTCATGGGTTACAAAACACCTGAGGGTAATATGCATAGTCAATGGATGTTTGAGGGTGAAAAGTATGATTATACAAGATTCCTAAGGGATAGATTCTTTTATGTTCTTATGATGGGTGTATAAGAGCATTATATGTGACACATAAGGGAAAGATTCATGGTTATGTTCCTTCCTGACAAAAATATGCATGGGTTAAGGACTGCCTGTGGGAAGGATTCATGGGATACAAACCATTTGTGGGTAAGATACATAGTCAATGTCTTCTAAATAGTGAAATTCTTTTTATCCTAAGGTACGGTACAAATGTTTTTGATATTTTTTGTTTGATTCATCCTTTTAAGGATAATTTTCTACCAACACGGGGTGTTCCATCATGATGCTGAAGTATCCCCCACTTGACAAAGATATCTGAAATCATGTGGAATTAGGTTTTTATTATCATTATTGACTTAGTTCTATGATGTGATCAAATATATCCAACATTTTTCCAAAGAATTTATTACTGACCTTGGGTATCAATCCGAAACCCAAGGCTTAATTTGTATATTTTTTATGTAGTATTAATTTTATTTAATTAATACCCATATTCATCAGTTTTCTCATGCAATGCATACTCATGATGGATTTTTTAGACAGCATTAATGGAGACTTACTGAGTTTTACTTGCACACTACTCAAGTCACAATTGGAAATGGGTTCCTACGAAAATATTACTTGTTTATTTCTGGAATTGTCCGGAATGAAGCCCATGATATAATGGTTGAGTAGGATAGCTAGAATGGTATTAGGGTACTGGATAAGGCTCGACTTGGTGATGTAGTTGAGCCTTTATTTTTTATTTATTTATTTTATTCTTGAATATATCTATAACTATAGAAATTTTTAGATTGTTGTATGTTTTATCATGGATATTCGAGATTTACTATATTTCATATATTATTTTTGGATGCATGTTTTTCCACTTACTCTAATGATTCACTTTATTTTATTATTTTTGGTTATCTATTGTTGTTTCATATTCTGATATGGGGGTACAATCTACCCACTAGACCATCTTATAACTCTAATTCTAGTTAGAAGGCTATGGAATATGGGGAGGCACACTCGAGGACATGTGGAGAACTGGTTTGAATACCATCTATACAATAACATGAGGAAGAATGTTACAAAGTGGTAATAAATGTGGTCTAATCATTTGTTTTACAATTTTGCGATCTGATAGACTAGAGATTCTGGAATGTGTCATATCCTGATATGGATGCCAAAATAGTGCATCTAGAACACATATTTTGGAAATAATATTTGGTTACTGAGGATAAAATTAGTGTTATAATTCTCATTATTATGGTTGTATTTGGGGTTTTTTATGAGCGATGCACATGGGGTTTATATGTTTCGATTTATGATGGTATCAAGATATTATTCCATTGTAAAGAGATTATGAGTTTATTTTACCTCTTATCATATAGAGGTATGAGTTCTCTAATAAATCATATTACCACCACCACCAATGTTTTTTATTTTATTTATAGATAAAAGAGGAAAAAACAGATGTTTAAAAACATACAAACATACATTTATGGGGGTCTAAAGTAGTGGAGTCCAAACACGTCAGCTCAAACAAAGTGACTCCCCTATAGGGGAAAGGATTCAGTGTTGGTAAAAATGAGAAGCCAGTTATGTTGAGATTCTCTAGAGGAAATTAAATCCGCCAAAACATTCCCTTCCTACCACGTATGAAGAATAGACTTATACTCATTTATCAGTCTCTTGCAGCATCTGATAGCATAAATGATGGACCAAGGAGCTAGAGTTTTGCCGGATAGTGCATTATAAAGGGAAAAAGAGTCAGTCTCGACCTCTCTAATATGAAAGTTCTGTTGATTACCCAACCAGAGACCAGAAATCATAACAAGGGTCTCCGCTTAGAGAGAATCAGTAGGGCCCAAGAAGACTCAGAAGACCTCTATCACTGATCCATAACTATCTCTAATGATTCCACCCCAGGCATAGTTCCCATGCAACACTAGCCATCCGTATTCATCTGGATCCGCGAGGATGGCGCCTTCCATCAAACTCATGCATTGTGGGCAGTGGAACTCGAACTGGGTACTGCATGTTGAGGAAGGATCATGTAGATAGAAGGAGCAGCCTCTATGTCTTTAGACAGCTTGAAGAAGTCCAGAAGAAGGTTACGACACTTGAATAGAAGGCCCAATTTAGTTGGCATTGGGATTCTATGGCGAACAACATTCCCCGAGGACCAAACAAACCAACAACCCGCATTGAAGATGGATGCTCTCACCTTCCATTCAGCACTAGTCCTATCCAACGTCTGAAACCAGTTCTAGAGGAAAAGATCACAATTTTATTTTCGGTTATACCAGCTTATGAACTGACCGAACTCACTCCATAGGTACTTAGCCCTATTGCTATTAAAGAAAACATGCAATATAGATTTAGACTGTGCCTCTTGACAGTAGAAGCACTTTGAAGCCATGTTAACACATCTCTACAGAACATTATCATCAATGGGTAGCATGCCATGTCGAACTCACCATATATGGAATAGAAATTTGGAGGGTATACTCTTTCACCAAATAATTTCTCCCCATCAGTCCTGAGGCAAAGTAATAGATTGAATTTTAATGAATTCCCTGATAGAGAACGTACCTGAGGCTAAGCCTATGAATACCAACTTGTTCGGGTCATTAGAAAGTGAGATGCTATCAAAGAGAAACCTCTGATCAACATTTAGAGTGGTCCTAATGAGAGGACCATAGTCACATGCTTCCTTGAAAGATATGTTCAGAGTGGGGAATAAAGGGAATCCCATAATATTCCCTGACCAGTTATGACTCTAGTAACTTATGATCCCTTTGCCCACAATCCATCGGGTGATAAACTGAAGGGGAGGGATATACAACATGATTAGATTGCTGATTTTGTAAGGTTTACATATTTTAGAACTCCCCACAAGACCATAGGTGGTTCTAATAAGTTTGACCCATAAATAACTTCCCTCTAGAACTTCCCAGTCCATCTTGGCATAAAAGTCACACATGGAGTCAAAAAAACTCCTCAAATTGAGACCTCCTTCCACCACAGGATTGTAAATATTCTTCTAAGAGGCCCAATGGAATTTATGTTGTTGATACCCACCACAAAAGAAATATTTCAGAGTAGATTAAATGTTGGTGACCACTTTTTTCGAGACCTTGAGAGTAGAAAGAATATTCATGGGAATAGAAGAGAAAACAATGTTGATTAGTGTGATTATACCACCAAAGTATAATAGCCTATTCTTCCAGTTAAGAATGCACCTGTTGATTTTATCTGTGACCAAGTTGAAGTGTCTAATAAGGAGGGAATTAGGGGATATTAGGGCACCCAGATAAGTCATAGGGAATGAGCCTTGGGGCATGACAAGGTAAGACTCTAGAGATCTTAATCAACTTTCCAAGAATTTGGATGGAGAATAGAAGTGACTCTTAACCCGGTTGACCACATGACCACTCCATCTACAATAGATATCAAGAGCCTTATTAACCCTCTATGTTGATCTCCAGCTTCCACTAACAATGAGAATTGCGTCATCTACAAATATCAAGTGAGATACACCCCCATAAGAAAGTTTGTTGTGATAATAAGTCACTTTATCAAGAGAGATACAATGATTAAGTTACCGGCTAAGAAAATCATGGTAAATGATGAAAATAGAGGGGGAAAGAAGATCCCATTTCTGCATACCTCTGACAGCATTTAAAAAACCAAATTGCTTACCGATGAAATAGATGGCCATCCAGGGTGAGATAAAGCAATGAAGAATAAGGTCAATGGTCGAACCATCGGAGCCCATGCTCGATAGAAACCTAGTAAGAAAACTCCATTCCACTCTATCATAAGATTTAACCATATCAATCTGAATGGCCACATTACTTCATCGGGATTTTAAATTGATGTCACTAATAATTTCCTAGGCAAAGGCAATAGCCCCTTGGATGGATCTTCCTTTCAAAAAATTGTGTTTCTCTGAAACTATCCATCTCAGAAGATTACTGGACAATCTTGAGTTTAGGATGACATCCAAAACATTATAGGGAATATTACACAGACTAATAGGATGGTACTGATATAGATAAGCGGAAGACTTGACTTTTGGGACAAGCACCAATTTAGTTGCAGGTGCCAGCTGAGGAAGGTTCCCTCCTTGAAATAAATCTTGGACAACCATTATGAGGCTTGCTTCCATGGTATCCCAAGACAATATATAAAAAGTGCTTAGAAAGGAATCTGTTCCAGGGGCACTAACAGGGTTAATGCTCCAGAAAACCACCCTAATATCAGCCTCATTTGGCAAGGCTTGGAGAAAAAAAATATCAACCTCTGGCACCGAGTGGGGAATCATGGCAAATAGGGCCGAAGAGCCCCTCAGATAACCACCTACCCTGAGAGGGATCAGATCATCCAATAGAGACTAGAAGTAATAATCATCCATGCTCCCAAACGTGTATTAATCTCTTGAGAAGGATCCATCCTCTATCAAAAAAATTAGAATGATGATTCTGAATTTTTCCTTTATATAGGTTTGAAAATAAGTTGTATTGCGGTCTCCTTCGCAAAGCCACTTGGTCCATGACTCCTCTCTAGCATCGCGTTCCTGATTGAGAAGAAAGTCGTACAACAGGTTTTTTTTACATCGCAACTCCATAAAAATAAAATCATCCAAATAATTTTCTAGGTGCAATTCAAACTGGGGTATCTCTCTGTTAATATTCACTAGGGTTGTGTTAGTGGAGGTATGATTTTTGACCCAGGATATAAGTTGGGACTTAAACCATCTTAATTTGTTGTGGAGAGAAACCCAGGGGTTGCCGCTACTAGAATAATTACATAGTCTCCCAACGATGTCATAGAAACCAAGGTCGTCCACCAAGGAAGAAGAAAAATGAAATAGGGGATTGAAGTTAACATGGGATGCTAGTGAGATTATGAGGGACGAATGGTCTGATAGCTCTCGCACCAGATAAAAGACTTTGTAATTAGAAAAGTCTTAGAGGGACACTCCATTAATTGTGCTTTGAACCTACCGACTCCAAGATCTCTGGTTGCCTTGTTGGTTGTTACACCAAGTAAAAGGATCACCAGAAAATTTGGTGTCCATGAGACCATTGTGATACATGAACGCATTAAAATCCTAACTATCTCTCATAGGAAAGGGTCCTGGGGATTTTTTCTCATATGGACTAGAAACTACATTGAAGTCTCCACCCACAAGACAAGGGGTGTCTCTCGGATAAAACAAGCATAGATCAGCCCTTAATGATTCCCAACCATGTACATCAAATTTATCCTAGACAATTGATAGAAGGGTTTCAATACTTCCCACCCAAATCTTGATGTTGATACATTGCTCAAAAATGGTAACCAGGTCCACTGAAAATCCTGATTTCAAGAACATAGGATTCACACGATATATAGGTCTACAAGGGTGTTATTTAACTGATGACAAAGGAATAATTTCCTAAATTGTTAGCAACTACTCATACAGTGTTTTCATGTATTAGTTCTTCGTGGAATTACTCTTATCTAGGATAAGTAGTATATGGATTATTTTTATGGCATTTCATATGGATATTTGGTGAGATGATTGAAAATGGGGATAACGATGACACTTACATTGTGTATAGTAGTCTCAACAACTTTGATGATTTAATAAGACATCAATTCAAAAACCAAGGACCCCTTGTGGATGGTTTTTTTTTGTTTTTGGTTGTGTATCCTAGTCCTATAAGGAGAATTATGATGTATAGGTTCATAGAAAGTATGGGTTCCCTAATTGTTGGTGGTCATTTTGGATTTTTATTCCTTTAATTTTTGAGACCCTAGAGATAGTAATATTGACATATTGATGTCATGTGATGATGGGATGGGAGAATGGTTGATGCCTTGTGAGTTGTGACCTTCAGAGAGGTTTCTTTGTAGACTAGGTGGTGAGACATAGTGGTTTTGTTAGTACATAAATAGTATGGATTGTATTGAACTGGAAATTCCATATAATTTGTTTAATTATATAGAATTATTTCAAGATAGAGAAATATAACGGCGTGCGATTCCGAGGCCCAGATTGCCCGGAATGATCTGTCGATGTTTTGTTATGCTTCTATTAGCGGGGGTAAGCAGTTTTCCTAAAAAAGTGTAATAACTATTATACAGTTACTCAGATCAGAAATTTGAAGGCACCATTTTATTCAGGATACTGGGTTTACCCTAGGAGAGACCTATGTTTAGTCAGCACGGGCCTCCAGTGAGAAAACCTGAAATGTCATAACTGTAAAATAAAATAATTAAATAAATTATTTTATTTTTCAAATTCCTGTTACTCACAAATGGTAGCTCAGATTAAAAATAAGAGACCACCGATGAACTCCTGAGGGAATGCTTTATTTAAGAAGATACTATATTTGGCTGGCACGAGCCACCGATGAATGTTATTTTTTGGCCGTAAATAAAATAATTAAGTGAAAATTATTTTATTGTAAAATCCATATCTTTTAAATGGTAACTCGGATTGGAAATACAAGAGTAACGTTGGGTTCTTTGGGGAATGTTTCACTTGGAAATAGCCTAACCTTGACTGGAGTGGGTTGAGGGTGATTATTAATAATTTTATGAACATTTTTTCAGGTACGTTCAGAAAACGTGCAAGTGGCGTTTTATAACTTTTTAACTGGTGTGTGTATGGGCATATATCTAAGTAGAGTTGGTGTCTTGCTTTGTGGTTTTACTTGTGTAACTTTATGAGACCTACGAGGTCTTGGGGTCCCTACTGAGTATCGTTATACTCACCCCTGTACGATATTCGCCTATACCGTGTTGTGTCTTGTGCAGACAACCTAAAACTTTGATTGAGGCTCAGGGAGCTAGGACTGGATGGTGCATGGGGGTGGACCTTTCAGTGTGACGTGACGTGGAGGAGATGGAAGAAGGTGGAGTGCTGAGGAGGTGATCTGTACCTACCCTTTAGGTAGGAACCTCAGAGGACAACCCAATATATGTTTCCCTTTTTATTTCAGTTGTATTGTATTTTCAGTTTTACCTTTACAATTGGGATTGTATTCTAGCCCCTTTTAATTTCATCACTCTTTTACTACAGCAGTTTACTTCACAGTTACTTCTTTTCGTGTTCTTGTACTATGTGTTTGTACATGAATAAATGTAATGCCTTCCCGTTTTAGGGATTATGCATTTTGGTGCTAGTCACCAGCCCCTGTCCTTTGGAAGGTGGGATTGGGGTAGTCACGACATGGGCCCCGGGGGATAGGTCATGACAAAGTGGTATCAGAGGAGTTTGGTTCTACCAAATATCTAGGACTCTAATCTTTTCTTTGTGGAGAAACAATGTTAAGTGTTTTGAGTATGTTTTGCATTTCAGGGAGTCCAGTGTTCATACGGTGGCCTATGTGTCCATACACCAGGACCCTGAATTCTGATTTCCAACTCAGCGCATGAATACACTGATTGTGTGTGTTTTTGAAATGTTTTCCTTTTGATTTATTTAGAGTCAACTCACCAAGTATAAATTAATGACCGTGGCACACATGTTCCTTATCAGGATGTTTCCACATAGACAAATGGCTAGGATTCCTTAGAGAGTAAACGATGAAGGCCCACCGAGCGATGAGGCCTCGGTGTATGGCCCTCTTACGGCGTTAGCACCCTCGGGTGGTGTACCAGCAACACCACTACCCATTGGACGAGCATTTCCAACAACCCCCTGAATAGAGGATGCACACTGACTGAGCGCACTGTACGAGTTCTAGCGACAGATGCCTTCCATATTTCGAGGTGAGATAGATTTCCAGGCAGCTGAGGATTGGCTAGAGGATGTGGCTAGAGTTTTCCGCCTAGTTGAGACACTGGTAGAGCAGATGGTGATCTTAACTTCTAGTATTTTCCAGTGAGTGTCCATGTGGGTGGTCCTCATAGTGATGAGGATTAAGTATGTGGACTGTTTCCCGAGATAGTACCTTCAGGTAGTGTGTCAGTTATATCATTGCCCGTTGGTCAATAGTTACAACTGGCGGTACTGGTAGAGGACACATTTAGGTTTAGTGCCTTACATGAGTTTCAACATTAGATATCCCGCAGGTTCCAAGGCAAGCCAACTCACCGGTGGCTGAGGACTGGATTGAGGAGGTGGCTAAGTGTTCTCTAGAGCTTCTATAGCTTCCCCAGATGACATGTTGGTAGCTGAGTATTCCTCGAGCCGTACTGACAATTCGTAGTACTTAGTGAATATGATACGATCAGTGCTTCAGGTCCTGATCTTCCGAGTGAGGTGTCTTTAGAAACATCTGAGCCAGAATTATTCCTCTATGCATTCCTACCTATATTAGGGTTATAGAGAGAGCCTTTGTGGTTGAATGTTCTTTGGCTGAGCGGATACAACCTGTGAATGTTATTAGTGAGAAAGAAGGAAATTGGTGCCAGTCTCAAAGACATGGGCATGTAAATGTTTCAGGAAGATGAAGTGTTAGGGACAGATGAATCAGTAGGGCTGTAGACATTGAAGTAGAGATTAGAGAGCAATATGAGGTGGGGTAAATTTCGACATGTTGCAACCACCAAACTTTGTGGTACCCACCAGTCTCAGGGAGATGGAGTACTGGGGAAGGGAGTAGGTGTATATGGTCATGGAGTGCAAGCCGAGGGCTCTAGGAATGGTTAGAGGTATGGTCTGTGTCTACTACTATCTACCTTATTAATTGACATATGTACCAATCATTACTTCCAAAAATCTTGTCCAAGACCTCGAATTTACGGTTAAGTCATCGACTGGACCCTCGCGTATGGAGATTCCATTGGCAGGAGACTCGATAATCACACTTACGATGATGGTGTGATCTGACCCTTAAGGTGATAGTTTCAGTTGGAACCTATTGGTGGCAGTGTCGAGGCCTTACAATGATATTTTGGGTGTGATTGGACATCCACAGTTCATACTCAAATTTAATGTATTAGGAAAAAGGGTTTTGATTTACCTACAATGTTGGAAGGAGATTTTCCTTGGCCGAAAAAAAGGAAACCCAGGCAGTACAGGATAATCAGATGCATAGGAGGGTGTAACTGATCACTCGTAAGTAAGACAACCTTAAACTCATGGTACACTTGTTTTGAGTTTTTAGTTCCCAACATGAGTGGATACAGTTCCTCCAGGACTATGAATTTGAGAGAGTGTATACTTCTGGGAAGGGGAACGTGGTAGAAGACGCACTTAGTAGGAGGTCTTGTCTACTTCTGCTGAGTGAGGTGTTAGAGTAGCTAGTCGGGCTGCATATATCCTTCATGGATAGAGATGAAGTTTCTTACCTCCAGTCTATGGCTGTCACACCCCCAATCCTTTAGCGAGTTAGGGAGGTGCATCATGGGGACACTGACTGTGAGGATCTACGTGCCCAAATATCCTCACGGCAGGTACATAATGGATTTCTTGAAGGTGGGGGGTAGGTCATCCTCTTCAGAGGGCGTACTATTGTACCAAAAGAACTTAGTGTAGAATTGTTGAGTGAGTTGCATATGTTCCCTCTAGCGGTACGTCCAGGAGTAGTGATGGTGTACCAGGACCTCCAGCGTCAGCAGTGGTGGCCGAGAATGAAGATGGAAGTGGCAGAGTTTGTCTCTTGGTGCCTCAATTGTTCTCATGTGAAGGCAGAGCATCGGGTTCCAGTAGGATTAGCTCGGCTATTAGAGGTTCCAGAGCGGAAGTGGGATGGAATTTTCATTGACTTTGTGACGAGACTTCAATGCATGTCCAAGAGTCATGATTCTATCTGGGTGACCGTTGAACGACTCAACAAGTCAGCCCACTTCCTACCTATCAGAGAGCAGGGATCAGTAGAGATCTTGGTACGCATCTACGTGCATAAGATTGTATGGATTCATGGAGTGACATCTACGATTATCTCCAATCATGATGCCTGTTTTAATTTCCGGCTATGGAAGGGGTTGCATGAGGCGTTCGGGACACAGCTTCGGTTGATCACTGCCTTCCACCCTCAGACGGAGGGTCAGATGAAGTAGACCATACAGACCCTCAAGGACATGCTACATGCTTGCATCCTTTATTTTGGCTGCAGCTGGGAGGATCACTTACCTTCGGTGGAGTTTGCGTAAAACAATAGCTATCACTCCACTATCGGTATGGAACAAGTTGAGGCATTGTACGGACGACCTTGAAGATCACCATTGTACAAGACTGACCTAGGGGAGATAGCACTCGTGGTACCAGAGACGGTATGGGCTACCACAGAGAAGGTGAAGATCATCCAGGAGAAAATAAAGACTGCACAGAGCAGGAAACAATCCTATGCTGCCAAGAGATGGAGACCTTTGGACTTCGAGGACGGCGATCATGTATATTTACGGGTCTCACCTCAACGAGGTTTTTGGATATTTGGCCAGGGTGGAAAGTTATCTCTGAGGTTCATCAAGCCCTTTCAGTTCCTCAGTAGAGTTGGCAAGGTGGCATACCACTTAGCTCTTCCAACATAGTTGGAGAGGGTGCACAACTTCTTCCATGTATCACAGCTGGGGAAATACGTGCACGACCCATCTCACATCATCGACCACATCGAGATGGACTTCAATGACGGGGTGATGTTTATGGAGGTTCCTGTAGAGATTGAGGATTGACAGGATTGGGTCCTTCGTGGGAAGTCGATACCTCTGGTGAACATTCTTTTGCTTCCTAGGAACCTCCAGAAGAGCACATGGGAGCGGGAGGCTCAGATCCATGCCCAGTACCCCCATTTTTTTCTTAGTATATGTTGTGGCTTTCCGGGATGTAAATTCCTAAGGTGGGGAGAATTTAATGACCTGGAAAATATGTATGTTTTTTTTAATTTTATGGAATTATTTCAAGACCACGAAATCTGACGGTGCGTGATTCCGAGGCCCTGAGCGCCCATAATGATCCGTTGAAGTTTTGTTCAGCTTTAATTATAGTGGGTAAGATGATTTCCTGAAAAAGTTGAACAATTCTTCAATAGTTACTCAAATCAGAAATCTGAGGGAACCATTGTGTTTAGGATGACGAGTTTATCCTAGACACGAATTATGTTTTATCGGCGTGGGCCTCTTGTGAGAAACCCCGAAAATGGAATAATTGTAAATAAAAGAATTAAATAAGTTATTTTCTTTTTCAAAGGCTTATAACTCACAAACTGTAGCTCAGATTGAAAATCTGAGACCACTGCTGAACTTATGAGGGCATGCTTTAATTAATAAGATACAAACATTGGCCGGTGAATGCCACCAATGAAAGTTAGTTTTTGGCCATAAATAAAATAATTAAGTGACAATTACATTATTGTAAAATTTATAACATTTAAATGTTAAATCGGATTGGAAATTCGAGAGTACCATTGGGTTAATTGGGGCATGATTCACTTGGGAAGAGCCTAACCCTGTCTAATGTGGGTCGAGGGTGACTGTTAATAATTTTCGAACTTTTTTCGGGTACATTCAGTAAACACGCAAGTGGCATTTTGTAACTTTTGAACAGGTGCATAGAATTGAAATATGAGGACACCATTGAACTCGAAGCGCCGATATTCTATTAAGGAGACCTTCACTTCAACATCACTAGGTCTGGAAAAAAGTAATTTTTTGGAACTTTTTAATATAATAAATAAAAAAACTTTATTATTTTATTTTTATTCTATTCCTCTAACGGGAAAGCGGTAATGTGGGACCGATGATGTGTTAGTCCAATAAATAGCATGAATCTCCATTATGAGTAAAAAATGTTGGGGGAAATTAGGAAGCTTCCTAATTAATGATCCCCATTAACTACCTGCGTCGTTACTTACCCACCCCCTCTCCTATAAATATGGAGTTAGGGAAGGGGTATTAGAGAGATTCACCAAGCAGTGAATTGCTGAAAGAATACCATAAATACAAACCCATAGAAGACAAAGCTGACCCAATAGGAGGTGATGGACGAAATTGAACCACCAATGGGTGACGTGTGAGCGGCATCTTTGGGATCCAGTTGCGGGAACTAAGAACACGGTCCACCGGCAAGCACATACGATTCTCCGACATTCAAGGTAGGGATTTTATTTATATTTGAATTTAATTTATTGATTATTCACATCCTAAATTCATGAAGACAAGGGCCAAATAAACATGGACATCTCCCCGTACCTAAACATTGTTCCACTTTTTTTATTCTTCACGTGTTCTTCATTCATTCTTCGTGCATTCTTCAATGCCTAATTTTTAGTGGCGCTACAAATATGGAGTTTTTCTGAGTGTGATATATGGATGTGAAGCCCTCAATATAAGGATCACAAATATGAGATCGTATAATTTTTAGGGCTTGGAACGAAGATTTAGGGACTTGTGGAAGGAGGTGACAACCAAAAGCTATCCGACCACGAGAAAGGAAGGGGGGACGCGTCCACACCACCTGTTGAAGAGGAGGTTGTGGCCCGTCGGCCGCGGTGGGGCAGGATGGAGTCCGGAAACCAGCAGACCATGTGACAGAGTGGCAGCGCACATCCGCGGCATTGTTGGAGCATGAGGCCATGACCGCTTGGCCATGGTGGTGGTGGACGGAGGCCGACACCCACCCGGACGCAGGTGGACAGTGGCGCCATCGTGCAGATGGAAGGGAAAACGGCCGGCCATTCCGGCCAGTCAAGGTGCATTGTGTGGGACCGCCAAGCAGTTCTGTGTGCTGGCCAGGCCACATCGTGGGCCGCACTACACAACCACACTACGAGCCACACTATAGGCCACACCATGAGCCGCACCGTGCGGCCACAACGCGAGCCACACTGTGAGCCGCACTACGAGCCGCCCAACGTGCTGCCCTAACGGGTCACACCGTTTGTAGGCCAGGCCGGTCCACCCCCTACTTGGGCCTGGCCGGACCACCACCCAATGGACCGGGCCTGCCGAGGCCTAGGCTGGGTTGGGTGGGGTCGGTCTGGCTAGGTCCGACCGGACCCGGGCCTAGTTGGGCCCAATATTACCTTTTTGACCATAACATGTGAATCAAGCATCCGTTTGACAAAACATCTACGGAACCAGAATCCTTGTATCGAGAAGGTACTTTTTATATACTCCACATGAGTTTTGGGTAAGGTTGGAGTATGTCTGGGTTGGATCAGACTTCGAATCTAATTGGGCCCTCGGAGGAAAAACACTAATAACTTACAGACAAAGCGTCTGATTGACGCATCAACTATTGCATTGGGACCCTTTTGACGTGATGGAACTTTGTGTTAATTTTTTTGTGGAACTTATAGGAAGTTGAGGTATGACCTATGGCTTGGGGAGCAGTTCTCCCAAGCGCGATACGTACTGAACCCTACAACTGGCTGAGACTTGACGACTACTGACCGTTTCGACTTGGAGTGACTCGACTGACTCAGTGGGGAAAGAATTTGTGTGACATGGAAGACCCATGGTGGGGAGCACCATTGTGTGATGAAACCGAACCATGGTACTTAATAGGAGGAGTACCTCAACAAACCATGAGGGGGAGCGCCTCTATGTGATGCGGCAGACCCATGTTGGGGAGCGCCTCCGTGTGATGAGGCAAACCCATGGTACTCAATAGGAGGAGTACCTCACCAATTCAAGGTTAGTGGGAAGTGCCTCTGTGTGACACGGTAGGCCCACAGTACTAAATAAAGGAGGAGTTATCCAATAGACTGGGTGTTCGACATTGTGACTAGGGATGTTACTTGTTACTTCCCCGAGAATAAATTCTGGTGTGATCTGTCTTTAACTTGTGCCTCTGATTGTGGTTATTCTATGTGGTAGTTTACTTCTATAGTAATCTACCTATGTGGTGCTACCTTGTGGTATTCTTATATCATGTAAGAGATGTATATATCATAATAATTTAGGTGTATGTATGGGAATATAACCAAGTAGAGTTAATGTATTTCTTTGTGGACTTCCTTGTGGAAAATTAGGAGACCTACGGGGTCATAGGGTCCCTATTGAGTATCATTATACTCATCATTACACGAGATTCCTCGACACCTTGTTGTGTCTTGTGAAAATGATGTACAAAATTGATCGAGGCTGAGGGATCTAGGACTGGATGGTACACAGAGGTGGGCCGTTTGGCGTGACGTGATGTGGAGGAGACAGACATATGTGGAGTGCTAAGGAGGCCATATGTACCTACCCTTTAGGTAGGAATCCTGGAGGACAACCCAATATCTATTTCCATTTTTCTTTCAGTTGTATTGTATTTTTAGTTGTACCTTTATAGTTGGGCTTGTATTCTAACCCCTTTTACTTTCAACACTCTTTTACTACAATAATTTACTTCACAGTGGCTTCTTGTCGTGTCCTTGGACTGTCTGTTTTTACAGGATTAAAGGAAATTCCTTCCCGTTTTAGGGAGTATTCTTTTTGGTTGTATTCGCCAGCCCCTGGCATATGAAAGGTGGGATTGGGGTAGTCATGACATGGGCCTCGGGGGACGGGTCATGACATGGATAATTGGGAGACTTAGAGGCCCACATTCTGGACTTGTAAGAAAGTGGGTTGGTGTTTTTTGTTTGTTTGATGGCGTGCCATTAGACGGGTTACCCTGATGCTACAAATGTTTTGTCATAAAAAATTCACAATAATTTCTTATGGGGTTTTAGTGATGAGAACTACATGTGTTGGTTCTCTAGGAATAAAAGTGTGGTCCCCAAGATAAGTCTAGGGTGATGTCTAGTCCCGTGGGATGAGCACACATGGATAGAATAGTCAGAGTATAAGTGGATGCTAGTGACTAGAGTTGTGATTAGTGATGGACAAGTATGTGGAATTTCTTAAAACACTGTCTCTAAGGATGAAAACATATGATGATTGAATGAATTTGTGATGAATGAGGTCATGTGATTAGTCATAACAGGGATAATTAACAGGTTTTGAAGAGGAGTTCCAAGGGAGCATCTGGCATGTTATGTCTGGTATACTAGGAGGTATGGTCAGCTTGTTGAATGGGTGTTTGTGCCTAGTAACAATGATGAAAGAATTATGGTATTTTGAGTCAAGTTTAGTGAATAGTTACTAGAAGGTGTGTGACCCAGCCATATTAATGATAATATGATGATTGGAATGCATTGGGGATGTGTGATTCCATTTGGAAGGTTCTAACAGGTGGCATAGGAGTAGGCACCATTTATTTTTCGAAATCACTATGATGTGTTCGAATTATGGTGGTACTGATGGTTTTGAGTCGGTATAATGAATAATTTTTGTTTATGTCATAAAATAGTTTGGTCATGATGGAGCAAACCAAACAGTGTTATGGTGGTATTAAAGCAACTGACTATTGTTTATGGCTTCTTGTAGGAGAGTCATAAATAATTACTGAGTGTTAGAGAATGAGTTACTCTTGAATCATGGTAGTTGAATTTTAGTGACATTATTACATGTAGGAAGTTTTGGGACCCTCAAATGAGTTTAACATGTCCTTGAGGTAATAGATGACATCAAAATAGATGATTTTGTAATTGTAATCATCAATGAAATCAAAGAGTAATCCCAATTTAGAGAGGATAATTCACATTATCTTGAAATATTCCGGAGTGTTCTATTTGAGATTTGGATATATAATAAACTAAATAAATTTATTTCCGGTTGGATAAAGGAACTCTAAGGTGTTGTGATAATAAAATAGTATTAGGAAATACATATATTGGGGAGACCACCATAGGATATTACAAGATGATCATCAGGAAAGAAGTGTCACTGGCTCTGTTGGACTAATTTTTGGATGGACAAGGTGGAATTTGAACACCAACACATTGTAAAATATGATTTATTAGGTTTTATTAAGACATATAATTTGAAATTTAGATGGGACACTGGATAGACTCAGTGGATTAGGGTCGATTAGAAAATGTCCTGGTGTGGTTGGAAAGATATTCATGGACGAAGACACCTTTTTGTGACATGGTTCAAAGAGTGAACCACTTTTCATGTCATGTTTTATGGGGTAATACACCATTTAGAACATGTTTCTTGTAGTGTTCCATGATTCATCTCTTTTTTCAAGGGGTGGAATAGTAGTTTCGCTTGCTTATATGGGAGAAACCCTATTTTATGACAGCGTTTTGGGGGTGAAACATGTGATGAAATATTTTTTGACATGTTTCATGGGGAGGAACATGTGAAAAAAATAGCAGAAGGATCTTCTTAGTATGAATCAATTTTGGCTTTTAGGTAATGTTTTTCCATAGTTTGGGAATATTTTTTTAGGTATAATAGGTTATTCTGAGGTTTGTTGGGGACCTTCAAATGAATGGCCGACATATGTGAGCCATGGGAATGGGGATCATATGATAAACTACTTTTTACAGAATCCATGGTGAGATATGGTAGCAAACTTGGTGAATGTTATGACTATGTTTATGTATGGTGTGATGGAAACCATATTAAGCAATATGGAGGACCACAAAATGTTGTGTTTGGAAAAATGACACTGATGGTGGGGATTGTCATGGGATAAGAGGGGCCAAGGAACATTAGGTTCTATATTAGGGAGAACAATGAACCTAATTATGGGTTTCCTGATGAAATTGGGGTGTTTTTAGGATAATCATTAGTTTGAGAAAAAAATCTAGTGGTTGGGTAATGGTTACGATGAGTGGCTCATGCTTTAGTTAATAAAACACCTAGTGTTTGGAGGCTTTGGGATGTGTTGTCCAATAATTTGGTGGAATGTCAGTAGGTACATCCATCGTTGGTATTTTTGGGCCATGGCAGTTCATTGAAAACATTTTTCATTGAAGGAGCAGGATTTGGGGTGTATTTCTCTTGTGAAGGACTGTCGATGGGGATTTTTGGAAGGGTTGATGGTTCCAGCGTTGGTCCTTCCGGTTGCTGCTGCCTCAGTCTACTCAACCTATGCTTTGGATTCTGATTACATCAATACTCACTAGGTAGGCCTGGTGTGATTTTTCCTAGGAGGATTTGGGACTTGTTTGTTAAGCGGCTGATGGGATTTGAGTTGGTGATTCGTGCTTTGGATTTTATTCTTCTTATTGGTTTCAATTGTGGCTTCTCTTGGATTTAATGATTTTTGAAGAATATTTTTTCAATTTTATTGGATGTGGAGAATTATATATGTTTTTTTATTGTGGTTTTTGTGGCATCCTGATTGGGCTCCACCATATGGTTATTTTTGTTGTTGTAAAGCAGTTTCTAGTTTTAGTGATTTTTGTTTATGGAGTGTTGAAAATGTGGTTAAAGCTACAACAATGTAGGTGGTTTATGTGACGGATGTGGTGGTATGATCTATGTTGTATCTCATTAGTGATGTGGTGAACTCAGGGGGTGCAACTCAAGGTATATCACAACACAATTTTCAGGTACTGAGGTGATGGGATGCAGTGCTTTAATTTTTGAATTTCAAAGTTGGGTTGTGGTTTGCTGGTTTATAATTTTGAAATATGTTCTGGTTTGTTTTAAGTCCAGTTTAATGTGAGTTTCCCACTTACCCATAACATTTATTTTGGAAAATAATAAAAAAATGGATTTTGAGGCTTGGCATGGCTTCTCAGGGAGGAGAATTTTTATGATGGGAAGATTATGAGTAATCACATTCTTACGGGATGAGTTTTTTAGTGGGAATTGAATTTATCCACTAACGGGGCAGTTTTTTAAACAAGAAATTAGAATGAGGTTTTAGGAATTTGAACATCCAAATGTGGTGTTTTTAGATATGTTCTATATTATGGTGGATGTCCAAAGGATTTGGGTGAACACTAGAGGTTAAATGGAAAATAAAGTCTTCTGGAAATATTTCCATGGGGACATTCATGTGGTGAATATGATTCAGGATGTGAATAAATTTAATAGGGTGAAGTTAGAAATATTAAAGTTGTAAAAATAATACTATTAGGTATAAAATGAAAATACATGGAATGAAACATGGTTTCGAGAAATGAAACATATTTTCCATACCTATCAAGGGCATTGGGTTGATAAATTTAGGACATGACATGAAGTTTCCAATCATTAACCTCCCTTGAGAAGTTTCTTCTTCTTTAATTTTTTTGAAGTGGGGAGATTGGAAACTCTTCCTTCATCAGGCATTTGAGATCCATGATAGGGTCTGGGTTGTATTTCCCTATACCTCATTTCTACACTAATATAGTCATTATTGGGTACTATTTAATGATATCCATGGGTTAGATCTTACTCTTCCTTCATTCCACGTTTTCTCCCCAATCATATCTAATTTTTCAAGTTTTAGTTTTAGTGTTATTCATTTATTCCATTTAATCATAGTGGAATTTATGGTTTTAGATTGGTATTCCAATAATCCTAGGAAGAGTGGAACCATAGATAATTTTCTCAATTGTCTTCGCATTTATCTATCGATGTTTTTTAGAAATTTGTATTTTATGAAGGGGTTATCCTTAAATTAATTTTACTGAGATTTTGAATCGGAAGAATATATCATGGATTTTTTTTAGCCTAAATCCAAGGATGCATCAAGAGTATAACACTACCTCTTATCGGTGGTTCTAGCATGTTGGGATGACTGATGGGTTCACCATAAATATGTAAAGTTTTAATTTTATTAATTAATTGATTACATTAGAAATAATTAATTAGTTTTATTTCTTGGCATGAGTTAGGATCAAAGAGCTTTGAGATAAGATCAATTGATCAAGAGAGAGTTTGAAAGATCTTGGAAATACATTTCCACTGTTACCATCCTTTGACATTAAAATTTAAAATCTTTTTTTGAGGTAGGTGGTCTAGAGAAACTCCCAGACATCTATTTCATTTTTTCTTGTATCTGAAATATGATCGTTCATAACAACACACCATGTGTGCTACCTAACTAAATTTCTAATCCAATTCCTTGATGTTAAATCATATTTAAAGTCTTCCCAAGGGCCCTATTGAGCCTATTAGTTAAGTTAAAGGTTCTTCCATCCACTCATATGTGTGAAAATTGTGACACCCCAAGATTTTATGAGATGGATTCCTTTTAATTTCTTTGATGTCTTGTGTTATATGCTACATAAAGATTATATTGTGCTATACCCAACATTGTATTATCTTACAGATCACACAAAACTATTCTTGGTTTTTTTACACACAATTTCATATTCTTATGATATAATTCATTTCACATAAGACTGAGTATAAGTGAACAACTAAATATTATAATATAGTCATTATAATGGCCGATATGAATAGTATTAAATTCCTTTTAAAAAAACCATTTAAATTAAAATAAGTGAGTCTATAATATAATAAAATCAATCTTTATAGATTCAATCTAATTTTACAAATTCATCTTATATATTTTCTAGAAATGATATAAGAATAAATTCAATTGTTTTTTCAGATAAAAGATGTATTTTAAAAAAAATGTAGTATTGCCACCTTTGGATGACACATCATTATTAAATATAGTTTTGACACTTTTATATATTATATTAACAAAAAAACATATTCTTCAGAATAGTGATACAAATATTTACTTTGGATGAATTCTTGATATTTTTCTGATAAGTTTTAAATTTTGATGAATAGTAAAATTATACTAAATTTTAATTGAAAACAATTTTTTTCATAAAAATAATTTATGAAATTAAATTAAATTATTTAATGTTTTTAATGTATAAATATAATATATTTTTATCAATCAATATAATTTATGTCATTATTATTAATTTTACATTGAATTCGTATGTAAGAACATTTCTATCTTTTGTAATGTTTTAGCTTTTAAAAAACCCATTCTCTTTTTCCTATGACTAGAGTTATTTAAAATTTATTACTGTAACTTATATGATTTTAATTTTTAAAAATGGATTCCATATTTGGAATCAGTAGGCACAAATTATTAAAATAGATTTATTTTTTGGGCATTATAAATAGTAATTTTAGTAATTTTTATTAATACAGTAAAAGGGTAAAACTAGTAATTAAGTGTAAGAATACTATTATAAAATTATCCTAACACTTGTATTAATATTATTGGATGCGTGTGTTTAGACATAAATAATCTTTTGAATGAATTGGTATCCTTTGTAATCCACTTATATGAGATTAAAACATTTAATTTATTTTATTTAATGAAAAGTTAAATATGTCTCACACACATTTTAAAAAGTAAACCATTTTTATATAAGGTTATATCAAATATAAATTATATGATAAATATTTATTTTAAATTTAAAATATTTTTGTTTATCATGGTATGTTATTTTTAATTTTTAGGAAATATATAATTACCTTAAAGTCTTATACTTTGATGGTGTACAAATTAATTAATTCCTTAGAAATCAATAATAAAATTATTATTAAAAAAATAATATCCATCAAAACACCCAATAAAATTCCCAATTATTATTGGTTGAGTTTATATAGGCCATAATAATTCTATGGTCTAGTAATTACCTATTTTGATCCATATGGAAGATATTGGGTCACTTATATTATTTTATTTAAAGTAATGATAAAGTTCTCACTTTCATAATTCAACAAGTACAACAATTTAAATGCTGGATTTTTTAGAAGATCAATTCTACAAAAAAATTTCTTCTTAAACACAGTAGATTTATATTCATCATAGTATTTTATTTATATTTTTTATTCAAAAATTAAGTGTCTTAAATAATTACAAAAAACTGATGTTGAAATAATTTTATTAAAAGAAACATAAAATTAATGTTATTAAAAATAAAAAAATATATATAATTGGAGAAAATTAATATATATAGTGAAATTTATAGACTACCTTGATTCCATGGGGATATAATAAAATATCTGGTTCTATGATAACATATTATCTTAATATTTTTAAAAATAAATTAATTGAAAAGTGTCAAAATTCCCATTATTGTTTGTTTTTCAAAACAATGTTTTATTAAATTTTTTAAAAATCATAAAACCTTCTAAAATAAATTAATAATAATTATTATATGTTATAAAATTATCTAAATTATTTATTTATGATTTAATTTACTTCAAATAAGTGAATATTTCACCATTTTAAAGCTGAAATAATTGTTTCCCTTATTAAAATGAAATAGAATAACTAAGTGTTAAATTAAAATGATAACGTTTAAATGGATATAAAAACATTTATAAAACTTATTGGTTGATGATATTCAACCTAATATTGACCAATAATTTGAAATATTACATTTTTAAGTTTTTTTATTGGCATATTATTTTATCATAAATTAATATTTTTGAGGTTTCCAAAAGTTCCTCTCACCTCAATTATAAAAGGGAATCTCCTCCCTCACATATTCACATCAATTTGAGCTTTCATGTTTGGTCGTCCCCTACCCTTTTCCCTTATAGAATTCCCTAATTACATTCTCGATGTTATTTTATTCTTAAATGACCAACTCTATTGCTCTAAGAGAATATTTAGAGGAAGCACGTTGAAAAAGTGGAGGTTCAGATACATACAAAAGAAGTAGGACCTACGGTAAGGGATAATTTAGAAATATCATTATTTTATAATATTTTTTATATTTAAATATTAAATGGGGGTCTTTTTATCATCTAAATCTATGTTTTTAGCACCACAATATTTCAAAGTACGTTATCTATTCAAAAAAATTCAATAACTTTCGTTACAAGCAACGCTGAGTTCGAGCGCACCACGACTTACCAAACTAGATGTTCAAAAAGCGGTTACGACTAGTATTAAATGAATTTAGAATTTAATATAATACATATAATTTTAGAATCTATATTATGTGTTTCTTAGATATAATATAAGAACAAATCAATTTTTTATGATAAAAGATTTATTTTTCCAAAAAATGAAATTTTACCGCCTTTTAATGGAGAACCTATTTTAAAAACAAATATGTGACACCTTTATATATTCAATTTAATAAAAATAAATTATTATTTATAATTGGGACATAAAAATTCTATTTGGATAATTTTTTGGTACTTTTCAGATATCATTCAATTTTTGATGAATAGTGAAAAAAATACCAAATTTTAATTAAAAACAACTATTTTAATCGAAATAATTTATAGTGTTAAATTATATATTTGAGTGGTTTTAAAGTATTGTTAGAATATATTTTTATCATCTAATATAATTTAGGTCATTGGATGTAATTTCATATTTAAACTGGACATAAACAAGTGTCAATGTTTTGATAGTTATTATTTGTCAAAATCATATTTTCTGTTTTAACAACAAGAATTAATTTAAAATTAATTTCTTCCACTTATATATTTTGAATTTGGAAAAATTTATTCCATATTTTTAATCAGGATTTCCCAATTGTGTTAATAGGTAACTTTTATTTTTAGACATTATGAATATTTACTTTAGTAAATATTTTATTTACCATGGTTAAAGGGTAAATCTGGTAAATTAGGGTAAAAAAATAATATTATAATAATATTAAATTACTATAACATGTTTATTATTCCTATTGGTTGATAAATTTCCGACCATGAAAATATTTGGGTCGATTGTTGGACCCCATGGAGCCACTTGAGAGTAATATTGACACTTTATATTAATTAATTTAATGTAAAGACAAAAATGATATAAACATATATATTTTAGTAAAAAAATTACATGGGGTGATATAAGTTATATTTTAGACTATAAATACTCATTATAAATATAAAAATATTTCATACATAATTATATTTATTTATAATATTTAGACATTAAATAATTAAATTTATTTATGACACAATGATGATGTAGTAATTACCTTATTAATGAAAGAATCAAATATATTGTATTGTAAATATTAAAATAAATATAATTTTAAAGTTTTTATACCATAAAATAATTTTATATGTGAATATTACATGTTTTTATTTATTTAATTTATTTTTTTCGACGTAATAAAGTGTTTTTGAGTTGCAAAAAATCCAAAGACCAAATAGTGTCAAAATTGACATAAATTAATTTTTAAAACAAATACTATATTATTGGTTGATAGAATATTCATAATAATCTAAGGATCATCCAAAAGGATTAAATAATATTATATATTAAATTTATGGACCACTTGATGTTTTATTAAAAGGTTAGAGTACGTTTATTAACCATATCATGTAAGAATACAGGATGATGGGGTAAAAGTTAAACTGTTTAACTAAGATTTAAATCTAAAAGATAAGGTTAAAATGGTAAACTAAACTTGTCTAAAACCTATTGGTCAAGTTTATTTCGATCCATACCCACCTAAGTCACGAAATAAATTAATTTAGATCCATTATAAATCGAAAACTATTGTATAATAAATGAATCTTTTAATCTCTTCCTAAAGTGACCCTCACCCCTCTTATAAAAGGGTACTTCCCCTTCTCTAAAAATCACACTTCCAAATCCATTTAGCATAGAAAAACCCTAACCAAATATCCTCTCAAATTCCCTCACATAAACCAAGATTCCTTATTTTGATTAGAAAGCCAACCTATGTATCTCTTTTGATCAACTCAGAAGGAAACACCTGAAGAAGTGGTAATAATTTCCCCACCCTCTTTCAAGTTCTTTTCTTCTTCCAGTTCCTCTTTCTTTGTTGGTTCCATACCAAAATAATAAATCCAGCACCTCCTAAATACTTTGATGTTACTATAAATATGGTATAACCATATTCATTATTCTATCCATCCTATAAATGACAATGTCACCAAACATGCGTATGTACGACTTACTATCTGCACATCGTGGTGTAGTTTGTTATTCAAACACTTCATTATTTTTATGTGTATAATAATGAGTATAACTAATGTAAATAATAAATATAACATGTTAATGATTCTTTGTATATTATACACCATCCAATTACATACTATTTCACCATCAATAGAAGGATATTGTCGCTCATGCATACATACAGATTACCGTCACCACGATGCGATGAGATTCATTCCCACATTCACGAATCAACGATGATTATAAAAATATATAATATTAATATGTATGTAATATATGAAGTAATTATGCTACTAGATATGTATATGTAAATATATATGTACTTATATATATCATATTCACCTCCATTCAATACGATATGAAAACGGAAGCAGCATTTATGCGTACGTACGACCAACTGTCTCCATAAATGGCGCCTTACATTTCATATATATATCTATTATAAATATTTATATTCTATATATATATGATACATAAATCCTTGTTTATATTCTTTAAGTATTTAAATCATGATCTAAATGATATGATTTGGAATAAAAAGTTAAAACACGTACGATAAATCAAACAATTATTACCCAAAATGTTAATTTAAAATGGAAATCATTATTAAATGGGAAGTATAAAGTCATAAATGAATCATGTATGATATAATAAATATGAATACGGTTCTGTTATAACTTAATAACATACTATGTTCATTATATTGGTTGTTAACCATACCCTCGACCAATGGAATGTGCAAGGTAAGGGTTAATTTCTCAATCTCATTATTATTCGAGATTGTTTATGGGTATGTTTTTACTGGGAAATATTTATTATCCATGTAAATTTTCCTAAAAGAGTTTTCAAAGGGATTCTTTTTAAGGAAGTATTTTATTAAAATAGCATTTTAGATGTTTTAAATATTTATTCTTCTAAATCATTCTCATTAATTTCCATGTTTTTAAAATGGTTTTTAAGGATTTATTTATATTGACATGAATGTTTTTAAAATGTTAATTTCATTCAAAAGTTTCAATGTAGTATGGGACACTTTGATTCAAAAATCTCTTTAAATGTCTTCATTTTTAAATTTTGTGACATTTAAATGTTTTCATGAAAAGGGATATTTCTGTCATAGAGTTTTTCAAATCATTTTCATCTTTGTCAACATCCTTTGATGGATTTTAAAATTGTTTGAAGCTGATTTATTATGACACAAATCTTCCAAATTGTATTAAAGGTTTTGTGATATGTTTGTCTAGAGATGTGTTATTTATATAGCATTCATGGTTTATGGATAAAGTACTTACATTTCTTGTGCTAGTTTTAATATGAATGCATATGTTATGTTTCAAACATTTCATATGAGGAATGTATTGGACATAGTAAATGACAAGTGGAGCCCGCTATATCTCCTCGATGAATTAGTAGGTCTTATGAGACAATTAGATGTTAAATTGGCCGAGGACTTTCCCAATTTGATATATGGTTTTGGACGAGGCCTTAATAATTTTTAGACATCTTGGCCAAGGCCTTGAAAAAAATGTTTTAGAATGTCTGGCATTATATATTCCCTCATTATGAACATAATATTGATGGATGATATGGTTATTCGACTAGTAGAATACCCATCACTATGTTTTATTATGGAATTATTTACTCAGATCATATTTCTGCTATAATTTGTTCATGTTTATTATTTTTAAAGGCATGTATTTTCAATTATTCATCATGCCTATTGTTTATGTTATCTTCCGCCAAATTTTTTACCCTTACTAAGCATCTGAGGTCACCCCTTTATTATGTTTTATTTTCCCAAGATTTCAAATAAGTGTATTATGATTGATATTTAGGGTTAAGCTAAAAGGGAATAATGGCGTTCTCAATGAACTATCTATGCAATATTTTATGATTGAAATTGTAATGTGAAGTTGATGTATGTAATCTATTTCCAAGACTGCTAAACTGATTGGACTTTTGGGATATGATTTTATTGTATCATGCCAATATATTAAAATAAAGCACCAACTCTGGGTAACTGGGGTCATGGCATTACAGTTATTATTAGAGGAATTTTAGCAACAACCATGGAAATAGATTTAGATAAACTCTGATTAGAGAACATTACCCTAAGATAGACATTGAGGATTAGTATATAAGAACATCATAGAACTGTGGTTATGCTGAGATTTTGTTTATTTTCTATAAAATACATCCCTATCTGGATACGAGCAGGTAGAGGCTGCTCTAGCACAAATGTACCTAGGAGTGAAAAATCTGACAAGGAGTTTAGTTCTTGAACTGGGGTATCATGTTACATGACAACGGGCCTTGCTGCACTCTTGGTTACAACACTCTCAAGGGATTTTCTTAGGATAATTCACATTTTCATTACAAGACATTATGAAGAATTTAGGAGTAAATACTTCCCCAAAGAAATTTTTTTATGATTATAGATTATATGCATAATCTATTCAATTTACGTTAGGTATTTTTAAAGTATGGAATTATGCATTTCAATTCATAAACATACCTAGTGTATGCCATTGTATAGAAATGGGGCCTAGTAGAAGGATTGAGATTTCCAACAATACTCTTGATCGAAAGATTTAAGAGGATCATATATTTCTTGGTAATAATCCAACATTTAAAAGGGAAATAATCTCCCACATATTGTCATCATATAAAGAAATAGTATCACGTGTTAATAAGATAAGTAAATAATTTTCTGAGTCCTATGGATTTAAAGAGAAGCAAGAGAAGAAAAGGATGGAAGAGAGAAAGATTTATAAAGTGAAGAGGGGAAAGAAGGATTTTCCCAATTGAGATAACTATGGAAAGAATCACCTTGATAAATTCTTGAAGGGAACGAGAGTTTGTTATAATTTTGGAGAAAAAGGACACCATGTACGTGATTTCAAGGGTAAGAAAAAGTTTTCAAATGTACAATGCTTCATCTGCAAGGAGTTGGGACACTACACAAATCAATGTTCAAATCATCAGAGTATACCCCAGAAGCAGCTACTAGATAATAATCAATTTTTGATACTAACGAAGATGAAGAGGAATGATTAGAGTTCTTATGTTGTTATTAAAGTATTCTATAATTTTAGTATTGTGTTAATTATGTACATGTTATAAGAATTATAGAGTATAAAAGGATTGTACTGCAGTACTATTTCATTAAGGACATGATATTATGTGGAACTAAGAAAAGTGACACAATAGGGGGTTACAATTTTTAGAAAATATATGGTTGAGAGAAAGATAAACTATAATATGTTTCTGACACTAAAGTATTGATTTTGGAATAATATATGATTGATTTGGGAAAATTATATTGGATATTCTTGACTACCATGAAACTGATTAATGATTTGTATATTCTATTATTTTGGAGTTTACAACATTTTTGGATATAAGGAGTATATTCAGTATTCTATAAGTCATAAGGGAGCATGAATGTAATAAATAAGGTTTTATGGTAATTCAGGGTGTTACCATGTTTTAAAATAATACATGATGAAGGTATTCACATGTAGTTACATGGAAAAAAGTATCTTCATTTTTTTTACCATCCTTATAAATTGTTTACTGTGATTTTGGACAGAAGTATTTTGGATAATTCTAAAGGTTAGAATGATTTATGTTAAACATTGGATACTATTGTTTAGGGTTAAAAAAACTTCTTAATATTATTTTTTTTGGATTTTTACAAAAAGGAAAACCTGGAGGTCAGGATACAACACGTTACGTCCGGTAAGGCTGTGAGACTTGAATCCATAACCAAAGGGTGACAAGGTTGAATCACCTACCACTAGCCCATGTGATGTACTTGTTTATATAATGTAGTTTTTTAAAATGGACTGACATATGAATTATAAATTCATTTTTTGGAATTCTATATGATTAAGATAAATAGAATATTTTTGAGTTCTATTATCTTTTGAAGTTAAAGATGAGTTTGTAGTAGAAATTAGTTAATGGATAGAACTATACTTGTCAAGTATTATTATTTTTAATTATTATATGAATAAATTAATTCTTAAATTTTATGGAAGGTATCATAAAACAAAAAACGTGTTATCCTAATAGCTTATGTTTTGTTGAAATGATGATATTTAAAATCATCAAAGATTGATGTCTTTGAGGCCCTAAATTTTACACTTGTTTTTGATTATTGACCTCAATAACATCCTATAAATATTTAAATTTTCTTCTATATATTTGTCTCTAATTTCTACCAATGTTCTCCTAACTGAGGTCATAATTTGGTGGTGACTTTTTCATTTCCCTTTCCCTCTTATTAAGATTAGATTTTATTAACCCAATTTCCGATATGGGTTTTCCACAAAGGTATTTTTCTATTTTTAGCCTTTTATTTTTGAAGAATAGGTTAAAATTGAGAGGACTCAACTTATTTAAGGAGGGGAGAATGTAACACCCCAAGATTTCATAGTATGTTATATCTTCAAAGAAATTCAATAACTTGCGTTACACACAACACCGAGTTTGAGCGCACCACGACTTACCAAACTAGCCATTCAAAAAGAGGTTATGAATATTATTAATAGAATTTTGAATTTTATGTACTCTATATAATCTTATAATCTATATAATGTGTTTCGTAGACATAATATAATAAAAAATTAATTTTTTAGACAAAAGAAGTATTTTTTAAAAAATGAAATTTTACCACCTTTTAATGGAGATCCTTTTTTATAAACCAATATTAGAAAATTTTATATATTAACTTAAATTAAATTAAAATATTATTTATAATCGGGACATAATAATTTATTTTGGATTACGTTTTGGTACTTTTATAAAAACTTTCAATTTTTGATGAATAGTTAAAAAAATACTAAATTTTAATTAAAACCAACTTTTTAATTGAAATAATTTATAGTACTAAATTATAAATTTGAGTAGTTTAAAAGTATAATTAGACTATATTTTTATAATTTAATATAATTTAGGCCATTGGATGTAATTTCACAATTAAAATAGACATAAACAAGTGTCAATCTTTTTATAGTTATTATTTCTTAAAAACACGCTTTTTTGTTTTGACAATGGGAATTAATTTTAAATTTATTAATTCCATTTATGTGTTTTGAATTTGTAAAAATTGTTTCCATATTTAGATTCAGTAGGTCCAAATTTTGTAAATAGATAACTTTTATTTTTAGACATTATGAATATTTACTTCAGTAAATATTTTATTTACCATGGTTAAAGGGTAAATCTGGTAAATTAGGACAAACATAATAATATTATAATCATATTAAATTACCAAAAAATGTGCACTAATCCCATTGGTTGACAAATTTATGACCATGGATATCCTTGGGTATATTTTGGGACCCCATGGAGCCACTTGATAGTGACAATGACACTTTTTATTAATTAATTTAAAGAAAAGACAAAAATGACATAAACATATATATTTTAGTAAAACATTTTTTACATGGGGTTATATAAGTTATAATTTAGAATATAAATACTTATTATAAAGATAAAAAGTTTTCCTAAATAATTATATTTTATTTTTAAATTTTAGACATTAAATAATAAAATTTATTTATGACACAATGATGATGTAGTAATTACATTATCAATGAATGGATTAAATAAATGGTATTGTAAATATTGAAATAAATAAAATTTGAAAGTTTTGATTCCATACAATAATTTTATAGGTGAATATGTAATTTTAGGATTGATTTAATGTATTTTTTATAAGTAATAGAGTTTTTTTGACTTTCACAAAAAACAAAATACCAAATAGTGTCAAAATTGACATAAATTAATTTTTAAAACAAGTACTATATTATTGGTTGATATAATATTCCTAAAAATATAAGGTTTGGAAAATGGTCTTAAATAATAATATATATTTCATTAATTAACCACTTTATGTTCTCTTGGAAGTTTATATTAAGTGTATTAACCATATAGTGTAAGAATACAAGAAGGTGCGGTAAAAGTTCAACTATTTAACTAAGAGTTAAATCTAAACGATAATGTTAAAATGGTTACCTAAACGTGTCTAAAACATATTGGTTGAGAGGCCTTAGACCCATAACGACCTATTTATAGAAATACATTTATTTTCAGACAATATAAACTGAAAATGATTCTATAATAAATTAATATTTTAATTCTTTCCAAAAGTGACCCTCACCCTCTTATGAAAAGGAACTTCCCATTCTTTCAAAACCACACCTCCGAATTCATTTGGATCAGCCAAAACATGCCCAAATATCCTCCCAAATTCCATAAAATCAACTTAGTGTGCTTGTTTTGATCATAAAGCCAACCTATGGAGACCTTCTTAACACCTCAAAAGGAAACACCCGAAGAAGAGATAATAATTTCACCACCCTCTTTCAAGTTCTTTTCTTCTTCCAGTTCATCTTTATTTGTTGTTTCCATACCAAAATAATAACTCCAATACCTCCTACATACTGTGATATTAATATAAATATGGTACAACCATATTCCTTATTCTATCCATAAAATAAATGACAAATTCACCGTCCGTGCGTACGTACAACTTACCACTTCCACATCATGGTGTAGTTTGTTATTCAAAAACTTTATTATTTAGATGGGTATAATAATTATTATAACTAATTTAAATAACAAAAAAAAACATTTTATTTTTTTATATATGATATACTATCCAGTTACATATGATTTCACCATCAATATAATGATATTCTCGCCCGTGCGTATGTACGGATTACCGTCTCCACGACGCAAGGAGATTAATTCCCATGTTCAGCATTAAACAACGATTATAAAAATATATATTATTAATAAGGATGTAATATATGACATAATAATTATACTGGAGATATATATGTTTATATGTATTTACTTACATATATCTTATTTACTTACTTCTGTTCAATACGGTATAGATACAGAAACAACGTTTATGCGTACGTACGGCCTACCGTCTCCATAAACGGTGCCTTCAATTTTATATATCTATCTATTATAAATATTTATATTCTAAATATATATGATATATAAAAAAGTTTTATATTATGGATGTATTAAAATCATGATCTAAATGATACGATCAAGAATAACAAGTTAAAACCCGTACGATAAAGAATGTTATTAATACCCAAAATGTTAATTTAACGTGGAAATCATTATTAAATGGGTAGTATAAAGTGATAAATGAATCATATATGATATAATAAATATGAATATGGTTCTGTTATAATTTAATAACATACTATTTTCATTATACAGGGGGATAAATGTACCCTCAACCAAAGGAAAGTGCAAGGTAAGGGTTCATTCCTCAACCTCGTTATTATTCAAGATTGCTTATGGGTAAGTTTTTACTGGGAAATATTTATTATCCATGTCCCTGTTTCATAAAATAGTTTTCAAAGGGATTATTTTTAATAAAATCTTTTATTAAAACATCATTTTAAATTTTTTAAATATTTATTCTTCAAAATCATTCTCATTAATGTCCATGTTTTCAAAATTATTTTTAAGGACTTTTTTATATTGACATGAATGATTTTAAAATGTTAATTCCATTAAAAAGTTTCAAAGTGGTATGGAACACTTTGATTCAAAAATTCCTTTGAATTTATTCCTTTTTAAATTGTGTGACTTTTAAATGTTTTCATGAAAAAATGATTTTTCTCTCAAAGAGTTTTACAAATCATTTTCATCTATGACAACATCCTTTGATGGATTTCAAACTTGTTTGATGTTGATTTATTATGATAAAAATCTTTCATATTGTATTAAAGGTTTTTTTATATGTTTGATTGTGGATGTGTTTTATACCATTTATGGTTTGTGGATAATGTATTTGAATTTTTTATGCTAGTTTTAATACGAATGTTTATGTTATGTTTCAAACTTTTCATTTGAGGAATATATTGGACATAGTAAGTGACGAGTGGAGCTCTCTATAGCTCCTCGATGCATCAGTAGATCTCATGAGACAATTAGATGTGGAATTGGCCAAGGCCTTTCCCAATTTGATATATGGTTTTGGTTGAGGCCTTTATCATTTTTAGATGTCTTGGCCAAGGCTTTGAGTAAATGTTTCAGAATGTCTGGAATTTTTCATTCCCTCATTATCAAAATAATATTGATGGTTCATGTGGTTATTCGACTAGTAGAATACCCATGACGATGTTTTATTATGGAATTATTTACTCAGCTCATATTTCTACAATACAGTGTTCATGTTTATTACTTGTAAAGGCATGTGTTTTCAATTATTCACCATACCTATTATTTATGTTATATTCCACTAAATTATTTACCCTTTCTGAGAATCTGAGCTCACCACTTTCTTACGTTTTATTTTCCTAGGATTTTCAAGAAGTGTATTAGGATCGATATGCAGGGTTAAGCTAAAAGGAAATAATGGCGTTATCAAAGAACTATATATGATGTATTTTAGGTATAAAATTGTAATGTGAAGTAGATTTATGTAATATATTTCCAAGACAGCTTTACTGATCGGTCGTTTGGGACATTATTTCCTTATATCATGACAATGCATTAAAATAATGCACCGAATCTAGGTAACTGGGGTAAGGGAGTTACACTATTTCCTAAGTATGTAATATTATATTTATTCTATTACAAATTTTAATGTTAATTTTACCATTTGGTGAATTTTTATTAAATAGTATGAAAGGAATCATTTGCTGTTATTCGATATGAGGTACTTTTTTAAATTTCTATTAAAAGAAATATGGGAATGTTTTTTTAACTTAGACGGAGTGGATGGATTTTTACACCTTATTTTCATGAATATTCCTTTAAAATATTTCAATTATATTTTCAATTAAATTCTTTACGTTTAAAATTGCATGATATTTTGAGAAAAGAAAATGTTTTTGAAAAAGAAAGGATAGTTTCCTCAATAATTAATTTCAATAGTTTTATCAAAATTATTTTCCATATAAGATAAAGGAGTTTTTTCATGTATATTATCCATATTATTCTTATTGTTTATTATATTTATGATGGAATTATATTTATGAAATCCATTAGTTTTACATGTATTATGTTATGACGGAATGGTGTTTAAGAAACCCATATTATTTCTTAGGTTATGATTTGATGAATGATTTCAGTTTTTTTGGCACAGATATGTATAGTTTTCATTATTTGATGGGTCATAACTATATCTACCTCTAATAAATTGGGTAATGATTTATATCTCATGAGATAGACTAGACTATATTGACAAGTAAATCTGGTGCAGTATTACAGGGATGAAACTATGAGTGAACTCACTTCAGTAAGAGACTTTTTCCACTATGCTGGCCTTGGCAATGAGTCTTGGATAATATGGAAATGATTTTATATGCTTATGTGTTTTCCACAAGTTCATGTTTTAGAAAGATTCTATGTTATAACGGTTAATTTTCCTTTATGATTTATGCCTTACGTACTACAAATGTTTATTTTATGACTCAGGATTTTGATATTCAAAATGTATGTTCATGTTTTTATATTCTTATTTTTTGGTTTTTTTATGGTCACCATGTTTACCCTTATTGAGCATTTGATCTCACCCTTTTTATTATTTTTTATTTTCCAAAGGATATAAGGAAATGTTTTAGGTAGGTAAAATAAAGGGGGAAGATACTTATGGGAGTTGTTGAAGATCTTTCACCAAGTTATAATAATGTGTTCCAAGTTTTCAAATAGACTAAACTAATTTGTTCTTTTGGAATCTATTTGTGTATTTTATTAAGTATTCCGCAAAATAAATTTAATGTACTTGTATTTCAATCTTGGTTCATTAGAGTTGGTATCATAGGGAAGGTCTTGTTAACCTTTGAAAAATAGGAGCCAAAAACTATAGTGAGATCCCTAGAGATATTTCTAAGGATACGTCTAGGGATTTCCTTAAGGATATGTCTAACTATAGACTACTTTACTAGAATTATGGTAATGATAATGAATAACCTATGACTATAACTAAGATTTTAGGGATTGAAATTACCCCCCCATGATTATTTTGTTTTCTTAGTATGATTTTTTCCCCTCACACTAATCTTTTTGGGTTTTAGAAAATGGATGGAGACAAGAGGATTAATGTTAATAGAGAATATTATGTATAGAGGAATTATATTCCTCTTGATAAATCAAATTAAATGGGTTTTGGAAAGTGAAACATCATTATTATGCCGAATCCTAAATCTCATAATATGATCAATCATCCTAACTTTGGTGAGTTCCCTAACCCTCCTAATAAGAGTAATATGAAGTTTCATGGTGATCATATGGGAATAAAAGTGCAATTTTACTCATGTAAATCATACGGGAAGAGGCGTCAAGTAGAATGTTTTAAAGGAACCGAAAGATGCTTTAGGTGAGGAAAAGAAGGACACAAAGAGAGTAATTGTATAGGAAAAGCATCAGTTAACATAATGGACAAGGATAATAGTATTTCTAAAAAATCTATGATGGTTAAATGTTTTAAATGTGTAATGTATAGGAATTATGAAAATAAATTCCCTAAGGGAAAATATCATAAAGATAATCATCATGGTCATATGGGTAGTATTTATGTTTCTGATGATGAAGAGACTACAAATGATATATGAGATAAAATAAGTGTTAAGGAATAAAACAATGAAGCTCGATAAATGGTTTAAGAATATAGTGGAATGATTGATTTTTTATCAATAATAATATTTTATAAGTAATTTTCTAGTACTATGAAACAAATAAACATCTAAGGATTGTTACAATATTATATTTCCATATGAATTTGAAAGTATATGTTGAATGGTACCCATAACCATGAAAAGTTATTTAGATATTTTTTTTGAAAACACATGTTATGTGCATAATGAAGGGTTATGGTGATAATGAGATGTTTGATAGTAGTAATGGCCTCATGAAAGATATAAGGAAAAAGTGATATTATTGTTTGAGTATATGTAATTTTTTGGATTTTTGGTAAGAGTTAATTTTTGACATCATGCATGTTTTCACTAAGGTTCTATGGTAAATCAGGTTATTACAAAGTTTCAAGAGAATACATGATTAATAAATTAACATGTTTTGAATGTGACAACCAGGAACTACACAATAAGATATGGTAGATAAATTCTAATCTGATTTAGTTCATATCTTTCTAGTGTTTTAGATGTTTAGTTTTTAGAATGATTGTAATGTTATCCATTTATGGACAGTATAAGTTGTAATCCTGTTGAAGTTTGGTAGATTAATGTATTATCTCACTATAGGTGTACTTATGCAAATTTGATAACCTGTTCTATCATTTTTATTTAGAGATATAGAATGACCTATCATTCTATTTATGGATTGCATGATCTACTAACACTTCAATAATAAAAAAATCAACTTTATTTCGTTGAATAAGTGAGGAAGTTGAAATTGTTTATGGCGTAACCATTGGTGAGAATATACCGAAATAAAATAATTAATCCTTCTCATGAAAAATTATTAAACATTAGGAGAAGGATCTTGAAACAAAAAATTTGATCCTAGTACCATCTTATCTGATGAATCAGATGGTCCCTTAAATCATCACAGATTTATGGATTTCTAATTGTTAACTTTTTCCTAACCTTGTTCTTTACCACTCTGTATAATAAATTTATGGTTATATTTTTCATTATACATCCAGGTTTTCATTTCTCAACTATATTCTCTTATGTATAAACCTAGTGGTGAGTTACTTTGGGTAACCATTCTGTTTCTAACCTTCCTTTTTTAAAAAAGTTATATTATTCCTTTTTTAGATGTGGGTTTCTATGATAGAAAATTTCAAGTAGTAAACCTTTTATAAAACTGATGAATTTATTTGTTTAAATTCATTTTAAGGGGGGTAGAATGTGACACCTGTAGATTTTATGAGATAGATTCTTTTTAATTTCTTTGATGTATTGTGTTGTATGCTACACCAAGATTAACTTGCTCTATACACAAAACCATATAATATTTCTATATATGCCAAAAAAATTAGATTGTGTTACAAAAAATTTCAATTTATTTTGAATGAATTAATTTTATGCAATACAGAGTATAAGTGAATAACTAAATATTATAACTTAGTCATTATAATGGTGGGTATGAATAGTATTAAGTTCCTTCTGAAGAAAAAATTTAAATTATAATAAGTGATTCTCTAAAATAACAAAATCACTCTTTATGAACTCAATTTAATGTTTAAAATTCATCTTATATGTTTTCTATTCTTGATATAAGAAAAACTCAATTTTTTATGGATAAAAGAAGTATTTTTTAAAAAATGCAGTGTTGCCACCTTTTTATGGAACACCCACTTTAAATAAAGTTTATATACATTTATATATTATATTTAATAGAAAAAACCTTATATTTGTAAGTGGTATATAAAAATTTTCTTTGGATGAATTTTTGTTATTTTTCTGATAATTTTTATATTTCGATGAATAGAAAAATTATACTAAATTTTAGTTGAAAACGATTTTTTTCATCAAAATAATTAGTGTAATTAAATTATATTATTGAATGGTTTTAATGTATAAATTGAATATATTTTTATCATTAAATATAATTTATTTGATTATCAATAATTTTATATTGAATTTAGAAGTAAAAACATTTCAATCATTTGCAATGTTTTAGCTTAAAAAACATGTTCTCTCTTTCTAACAATGGGAATAATTTCAAATTAATTTCTGTAACTTCTATATTTTGAATTTTGAAAAATTGATTTAATATTTGGAATATGTAGGCTCAAATTTTTTAAATAGATTTATTTTATTTTCTGTCATTATGAATTGTAACTTTGGTAATTTTTATTAATACGTTAAAAGGGTAAAAGGAGTAATTAAGGGTAATAATACTAATATAAAATTACCCAAACACTTTTATTAAAAAACTAGGATGAGTGTTTTTATACCTAAATCATCCTTAGTTCTAAATGGTGTACTTTGGAAGCCACTTGGATGAGATTAGGCCATTTAATTTATTTTTGTAAAAGAAATGTGTAATATGTCTCACTCAAATTTTAATAACTAAACCATTTTTTATATAAGATTATACAAAAGAAAATTTTTATTATAAATATTTATTTTAAAGATAAATTGTTTTTATTTATCATTGTAATATATTTGTAATTTTTAGGAAATATATAACTACTTTAAAGCCTTATACTTTTAGGGTGAATAGATTAATTAATAGATGAGAAGCCAATAAAAAAATTATAATTAAAATAATAATAACCATAATAGACCTAAAAAATTCCCAATTATTATTAGATGAGTATATCTCGACTATAGTCATCCAAAGGGTCGAGTTATTGACCATTTGGAGATATATGGAAGAGATTGTGACACAAATATTATTTTATTTACAGGGATGTTAAAGTTGTCACCTTCATAATTTAATAAGAATAACTTTTTAAACGAAGGATTTTTAAGAAGGTAAATTTGACTAAAAGTATTCTACTAAAATATAGTAGATTTATATTTATCGTATTATTTTATTTTTATTTCTTATAAAACACCTAAATGTTTTAAATAATTACACAAAATTGCTCTTTTAATAATTTTATTAAGGGAAATAACAAATTAATGTCATAAATTTTTTTAAAATAAATATATATTTAGTTAATTAATATATACAATGAATTTTATAGACTACCTTGATCCCATGGGGATATAATCATATATTTGGTTCTAGGAGAACATCTTATCTTGATATTTTTAAAAATAATTTAATTGAATAGTTTCAAAACTGACACTATTGTTTGTTTATCTAAACAATGTTATATTAAATTTTTAAAAAATTATAAAACATTTTTTAAGAAAAATTTAATATTTATGATATGATATAAAATGATATAAATTATTTATTTATGATTTAATTTACATCAAATAAGTAAATATTTCACCCTTTTAATACTGAAATAATTGTTACCCTAATTAAGTGAAATAGAATAACTAAGTGTTAAATTAAAATGATATGGTTTAAATGGATAAAAAAACATGTTTAAAATTTATTGGTTGATGGTATTTCAACACTATCTCATCCAATTCTTGAAAATATGAAAATTTTAAGGTTTTTGATTTGGGTTTTATTTTATTATAAATTAACATTTTTGAGGTTTCAAAAAGTCCCCCTCCACTCAATTATAAAAGGGCACCTCCTCCCACAAATCTCCACATCAATTGGAGCCTTCATGCTCAGCCATACCCTACCAATTTCCTTCTAAACATCACTAGTTATATTCTAGAGGTTATGTTCTTCTTCAATGACCAAATATAGTGCTCTAAGAGGAGATTTAGAGTAATTACATTGAAGAAGTGGAGGTTCAGATTCAAACAAAGGAAATCATACCTAAGGTAAGAGATAATTCTTCAATCTCATTATTATCCAAGATTGTTTATATGTAAGTATTTACTAGGTTATATTTATCATCCATGTCCACATTTACTATGTATGTAATATTATTTCAATTTTATACCTTTTTTTAAAGTTAAATTTACCCATTGGTGAATTTTTATTAAACAGTATGAATGGAATATTTTGTCATCATTCGATACAAGGTACTTTTTGACTATTCCAACAATAGTACGAGTAGAATGTTTTTAACTTATACGGTATGGAAGGATTTTTATGCCTTATTTTAATGAATCTTCCTTTACAAGATTTCGAGTTTATTCTCAATTAAATTATTTTCTTTTAAAATTGCATGGAATTTTGAGAAAAGATAACATTTTTGAAGAAGAAAGGATATTTTCCTGAAGAATTAATTTCAAGTGTTTTATGAGAATTATTTTTTATCTAAGATTAAGGATTTGTTTTAAGTATACTATCCATATTATTCATACGGTTTATTATGTTTATGATGGAATTATATTTAAGAAATCCATTTATCTTACATGGATTATGTTATGTTGGAATAATGTTTGGAGAAATCCATTTTATTCCATAGGATATGCTGTTATTAATAATGTATGTTTTTGTGTCACACATACATATTATTTACATTATGTGAATGGTGGGACCTAAATCTCCCTCAACTGAATTGGTTAAATATTTATATCTCATGAGATATAAAAGTCAGGAACAAAAAGTAAATCCAGTTCAGTAATATATGGCTGAAGCAACAAGTATATCTGGTTCAGTTATACAGGGATGGAATGAGGAGTGATCTTGGTTCAGTAATAGACTTTGTCCATAATAATGGTCTGGGAAATGATCCTTGGATAATATGGAAATGATTTTCTATGCTTATTTGTTTCCCACAAGTTCATGTTTGATGCCAACACTATGTTCTCATGTTTAATCCTCCTTTATGATTTACGCCTTACACACTACCATGATTTATTTTATAACAGAAGATTTTGGTACTCAAAATTTATGTTCATTTATTTAAATTTTTATTTTTATTTTTTGTTTTATGTTCACCATGTTTACTGTTAATGAGCATATAATCTTTCCATGTTTATTTATTTCTTTTTCCCATGATATAAATAAATGTTTTAGGTAGGAAAACTAAAGGGGAAGATATTTATGAGAGATATTGAAAATATTTCAACAAGTTAAAATAATGTGTTCCAAGTTTCAAAATTCTCTAAAATAATATGGTCTTTTGAAATTTATTTGTGTATTATATTAATTATTCCACAAAAGAAATGTAATGTCCATGTATGTCATGCTTAGGTCATTAGAAAAACTCCTTGATTAAATTGAAACTGTTGGATAATTGGGATGATAAATTATTTTGGCATAACATGTGAAATGTAAAAATTTCTAATATGCCATGATGTGGATTTTTTGATTCATCACAATGTATAAGAAGTCACCTGTTGATAACAAATATATGTTTTTTAGAAAACAGATGATTTTATCTTGTTGGATTATGTGTGTTTAGTTACCTAATTCTTACCATATAATATTAAAATTAGGAAGGAGAATCAATCAAGTGAGATTTAAATTACATTTAAATTGAAAATAGGATTAATTTTCCAACATTTAATGAAATTTGAAATGTGATAAATGACCAAATGAGAAAAAATGACTGGTAAATTGGTAATTGGATAAGGTGACCAATATGGGAAATGAAAATATGCTAAAATTTTGATGCATGATATGCTTTTATTTCTTGTATGGGATATTTTTAACATGATTCATGTGGGTTAGTTGTCATATGTTTGATTGAGACTCATGATTTTGATGATGTGTGTTTGTTTTTGGTGCTTGAGACTAGAATGTGTGATGCATGAGGGTAAAGTGAAAGGTTTTATTCTTATATGAGGGTAAGATTCATGAGTTATGATCCACCTCAGGGTAAGATGTATAGTCACTATGTAACTCCCAAATATAGTAATGAAATATTTTTATATAATTTAATTTCTTCGAAATTTTTTGTTACATACAACATCAACTTTAGTTGAATTAAGAAATAATATTAAAATATTACGTTTCCATTATATCATTATCTTTAAATTAAAAGGTATGAATAATAATAACCAATTTATGATATGTATAATGGTCTAACTCATTTCTAATTTATCGATTAATTATTTCTAAATAAGTAATCTATTTTTAATAAAGTAATTTTATTATTAAAAAATAATTTTTCTTTAAAAATTATTTCTATTGTTTTTTGTGAGAAAATAATATAACAATTTATGTAACTTTAAGAAAAATTATTTTATTTACATTTAGATAATTTTTTAGAAAATAATGTGAATGTTATCTTAGGATGAGTTATTGATATTTTTTGAAAAGATTGATAAATAATTAAAAATAGTTATTTTTTTAGAAATTCAATTTTATTTTAAAGTATTTAAAAAGTAAAATTTTGGTTTTATATTTGTTTTTTATTTTAATTTATTTTTTTAATTTTAATTATGATTTTTAAAATGAATTTTATAAAAGAATTTATCATAAATACACTATATATTTTAATAGTAATTTTTCTAAAAAATTATATTTCGTTGCGTTTTGTTGGATTAATATGAAATTATTTTCTAAAATTTCTATGTTTTGAATTTTTAAAAATCTATTCCTTATTTATCATTAAGTGGTAAAAACTTAACAAATAGTCCCCTTTTATTTTTGGTCATTATTAATAGTAACCTTAATAATTTTGTTAACACGGGAAAGGGAAAAATAGGTAATTAAAGTTCATGATAAAATTTAAGGGTTATAAAATGACCCTTACACTTGGATTAATAAAACAATTATAATAAATATGATGAAATGTTATTATGATCATTAAAAACCCATATAAAACCCTTTTCCCATCAAACTAGAAGTGGAAGTGTCACTCGTGCATACGTATGACTTATCATCTCTACATAATGATATAATTAATTTATCATAAAAATATCTTATTTATTGATATTATTATAATTTTAATGTTTATATATTATCTTTATTACGTAATTATATTTCTATAATGTTAATATCATATCTATCTTGACACACTGTTATCCTTTGGGAAATAATTACGTTGTTCGTGTATATGTGTAGACTACCACCTCCAGGATTCGATGAGATTTTCTTTTCATTTATAATACACTTGGATGTTAATAAGTATGAATTTAATGAATATATATGATATAATAATCATTTGTTAAAGGTGAATTATTATTTATATTTCTTTTATTCCATTAGTCGAAAAATGGAAACAACGTTCATGCATATGTATGGCCTACTGTCTCCATGAATGGTGTAATTATTTTTTTCTATATCTAATTTTTATGTATGATTATAAATATGTATATAATTAATATATATGATTTTATAACAATATTAAAATTCTATAAATGATGCTATTATGACCAATGTAGAAGGACTGGGATTTCCGAACCAAAACATTTTTTGAAAACAACCCATTTGTCACCCAAAACAGGGATTCTCATAACAATTTTTTAGTAAATGGGTGATAAGGTGATATAAATAATTCATAAATGGTATGATAGATATTAATATGGTTATGTAATATATGTATAATAAATCCATATTTATTACACAAGTAGTTTGAACATGGATGAAGAAATAGGAGACTTGAGGTAAGAGTTTATTTTACAGTTTCATAATTATCGATGGTGGTTTATATTTTTGTCTCTTATAGTGAATATTTCTCTTACATTTCCATTTTTTTTAAAAAAAATTAATAATTTTTTTAATATTCGCCTATAACTTTTTAAAATCATTTTTATGAAAGTTAAACATTTTAAAAAATGTTTTCGAAGGGATATTTTTTTTATTTTCCAAATTATGTACTTTGTGGATTTTCTGAAACAAAAATAGAAGAAATGTTTTTAACTTAAAAAAAATAATTTTATTTTCTTACCATAATGAAACCTAATTGATTTTAATCTTACTTTACATGTTTACAAGATTATTTTTTTTTAAAAAAATATTTTTAGTTTCAGGTGCATAAATTTTTAAAAAGAGAAGGGGTTTTAATATAAAGAAATTATTTTCCTCAAGAATTATTTGAATTGAACTTTAAAACTCATTTTAGTTTTAAGTTGACATAATTTTTTATTACTTATATCTTACTTAGGATACTATCGAAGGATTCCATAATTATTCTTTCTATGTATGTTTAATTATTATGATAAAAGTATGAAATGTTTTTGAAAGCCATTTTTTATGGGTTCTGATAATATGAATGTTTTTTGATCCAATGAAACACATATATATAGTTTTAATTATGTGATGGGTGGTACCTATATCTCCCTCCAACGAAGTGGTTAAATTATTATATCTCATGAGATATTTATGGGAAACAAGTTGATGTGATTGATATGTTATGGGAAATAAGTTGATGCGCTTGATCCACTAAGGGAAACATGTAATAATTCTTGATCCGATGGTTTTGGTAGTTGAACTTGATATATGAAATGGTTTATATACTTATAATGGTTTGAGACCCATCTATGACATTAACTTATGCTTTATGATTATGTTATTATGAATTTTCATTCTTTTGATTCATAAATTTTGAAATTCTAATGCTTAATACCATAACTCATGTTTATGATCATTGTTATATTTGATATTAAAATTTTAAGTTATGATTAAGATCTCATACTCTTATTATTATCTTATACTTAAATATTATAATCAATTGATAACTCTCATGTTTACCCTTTGTGAGTACCCAATCTCAACATTTTGTTATGTTTCATTTCCTTAGGTCAGTAAGAATATTTTTAGTTGGGTATGACTATGAAGAGTACTATAAATGAAGATTTTTAGTGGAGATTTTGAATATCTTTAATAAAATATGAAAATCTTATATCTCATATCCAAAGAATCTAAACCATTATGTTTATATAATGAATAAAATTTTTATTTATTGAGTATTCATCTAAATAGATGTAATATTTCTTGTATAAAGAGATCAAGCTGTTATAGTTGGTATTATATCAAGGTTTAGTCAATTATTAGAGATTATGGTTAGAAACCATTATGAAAACTTTGGGGATTGGTCTAATTATAGGTTAAAATAATAATGATTTGGTAACAATCATGAATGGCCTATGTTAAACCTAACATTTCAGAGAATAATTTTTTATGATTTTAATATTCTATAAATTTTTTTTAGAATTATGTGGTTTTAAAATATTATTATTGTTTCCCAAAATATGATATTTTGGTTTTAGTCAAGGGGTCGAACATGAAGGAATCGTGTTAATGCTAAATGTGAGGTTGAATGAAATGTTTTTCTACCTGAGAAACCAATTGTTTTTATGGGGAATGTATAATATTTCTCTAATGCTCAAGCAAAATTCTTAGGCTATGCGTCATGTTGAGTTTCCAAACAATAAAATGAGGGAACAAAATAATGTTAAATCATTCATAAGGAAAAATACACCTTCTTTTAGTGGATTTAATGATCCACTAGGGGATAATATATGAATCAAAACCACTGAGAAAATATTTTACATTCTTCAATGCTCGGGACATGAAAAATTTGTCCTAGCTATTTATCATCTAGAAGGTGAAGTAGATCAATGGTGGAATCTTATCAATAATATAAAAAAATAGGAAGAAATTGAATCCATGGAATGTGTTGATTTGAAGGGAATATTCTTTTATAAGTAATCCCACCATATTCTACTTACAAATATATAGGATAAATTTATTGAGCTTAAGAAAAAGGATGATCATTCCATTGGTACCTATGAGGAAAATTTTACAAGGCTTGAAAGGTATGCCTCTAGTTTAATTATCTATGCTACATGGAAAATTTATTGATTCTCTGTTTTCCTAAAACCAATTCTTCAAATTTCAGTAGCTATAATTTAATTTTTTGTCTATGAAGAAATCATTTAATGTGTAATCGAAGAAAAAATGGAAGTTGGAGATTCTGACCATTTCCATGGTTTTGATAAGAAACGAAAGACCGAGTCTCTTGAAAAATAGAATAAATTACATGTTGTAAAGAAATTAAATCCATCTACATGCAATAAATATGGGAAGAAACATTGAGTAATGTGTTTGAATGGAATCGAGAGGTTCATTAAACTTAGAAAAGAGGGTCATAAAGCCCCTGAATGTCAAAAGGTGATGAATAGGATGGTTAATGAAATAAAGGAAATAAAGAATAAAAATAATACACCACCCATGTTCTAATGCCTCAAATTCAATGAGTATGTGAATTTTAACAATGAGTGGATGAATCGATTGGTCTTTGGGGATCAAAACCAACAAATTGTTAAGAATAAAGAGAAAGGTAAATCTCATGAAATCACAACTTCCAAAGCGTTGTATGAGAATGATGTGGTGAAAGGTACACTTATCGTCCACTATAAAACAACTTATGTATTATTTGATTATTAATTGAATCAATCTGTAATGTCCCTATCCCAGAGAGCCACTAAACCAGTGCCCTAAGCTGGGTAACCACATGACCTCAGGCGTACCTCCCCATATTCCACAGGCACCGACTTGCAGCCAGGGTCTAATAGTAAACATAGGGAGAATAAAACCTCTTTATTAGATTACAACACAATAAGTAAAATAATAAATAATGAAAATAATTAAAACATAAACATGAATCAGAAAACAATTTCCCAAAACTGGGTACTAGTCCACAACCAAATAGTAATTATGCCTTGTATTGTCCTATAGTGACAAGTGAAAAGGAAAAGAAAAATAAAAAATATATAATCCCAAAAATGGTTCCTAACTCTATATATAGATCCCTTATCCCTGAACATATTGAGCCCAAATCAACCATTTAGCGTTGGGTCTTTCCCCTTGTCCTGCCCTACAACCATGAAGTATTTTTAGGTACCGAATGAAGGCCAAAGTAAGGTGTGAGTACAACTCTATTTTCCACCTAAAATAGTATATAAAAAATATCCAATCTAAACAGATAGTGTATGTAGGAACATAATGAGTAATAATATAAATAAAAGGTAGGTAGGGTACTGTTAGTTAACAATATTCACTTGGCCACTTTCATTATTTGTTTTCCATGGGTTAACCATTTTCATCAAAAAATACACTTCAAACTATTTCGATCATATAAACTATTCATAACGGTGAAAATATAAAGTTTTCTACATAAATAAGGAAATATTTTATAATGTAATACAAAACACTTACCATGGAGCCTCATTATAGGTAATCATAAAACTTACCTTGGTGTCTTAGTCTTGGTACTCATATCTCATACATCTGTTAGGGGAATATAGCCTTAGTTCGAATACCTAACCCATGCATTATAAGGACAGGGTTTAGAGACTCATTCTAACATAACATATAGGAAAAGAACCTAATGTAAATACCCCGCATACTAATGATCCATCTACATATGATTTTGTTCAAACATTTACCTCATATACCATTTATAAACATGTCTCATTATGAACATTCATCAATTCGAAATAATAGTTCATTTACACGTAACCCATCTTCATGTCTTAGCTCATTTAATACATTTCTCATTTACATGAATTATCCCATCATCACATTTACCATTTAAAACCCATAATTCATTTAACATATTTACTATTATACAAAACACCACATTATGATACGTTTTCAACTAAACACAATTAAAATCAATTTCATTTCATATATTGAGATAACGTGTCAACATATTTATAATGGGATCTAACTCATAACAATTATATTATAAAATTTAAAATTAAATTTCTTGTTTAAGGAAGAATATCACCCCATGAGTGTCCCTTAACCCTGTATAATTGACCTCAATACAACACACATGGATAATAAGGGGTTCAATTTATGATTTAGCCTATAAATTCATCATTTCTACCAAGTAAAATCTAACAGAAAACACAACGACACATTTTCACTACCACATACCCGTACAAAAAATAAGAAAGACTATGGTATATAACTTATAGAAAAACTACCTCAATTTTGTTGGGGATCACATGTTTAACCTTGACATTTGATTTGGATTCAGACACCCTTCAAAGACCCATCCAAAGATACACTTGAAAAAGAGGGTTTTATAGATTTTGAAGTAGAATAAGAATTAACCAAACCCAAATATAGAAAAAGGAATTAAGAGGGGTGTTATACTCACCCAAAGCTTCGATTGCCACCAAAATAAAATCAAAATGGATTAGAAACTAAGGATATCGATCATTGGGTTATTTAGGTGTATTTGTTTCATCACTATTACTGATTGAGGTGAAATGGGGAGGAAATTTAGGTGAAGAAACAAAAATTCCAAAGGGGAAAATGAAAATTTTATATAATTTTAATTGGGTGCATGGTTTGGACGTAGGTTTGGATAAACAGTTTTCCAATCGTGTTCCACCATCTTTCTAAGAGGGGCTATGTCACATGACATCCTGGGGATCTCACATGGTTTGACAAGACATTTGGTAACCATGAAAATTGGATCTGTCCAAGCCCACATGTTTCATATTCCCCCATACATAGTTTAACCAACCGTATCCCCTCCTTTAGGCAAGCATGATTAGAGAACATAGTTAGAACTAAACTTGTTGTAATCGTTAAACATGCACTCGATTGACTTTTTTCCTTTCATTTCGGTCCCAAACCTCAGGACACTACAAGCCTCCTAAATAACCTTAGAAACATTTAATTGACTATAATAAACAGATTTAAACTTGAATTTAAATAAGAATTTACCTCAAAGTAATTGTATAATCTTACAACCTCTCAAGTTTGTTACAGCTTGTCCTAAAGCCTCAATCCCAAGCATCATTATCTCTCTAAGTTAAAAATATTGGGCCACTAGGCCCTCATATATTTCTACCTATCAAATTTTGTTTCTGAACATTACCATGCTGCCACAACACTCAAACCAACAACATGGTCTTTCCCTGCAAGAGTTTCTCACTAAGATTCACAATATGTGCCAAATACTTCTCGAATGATGCATCAGATTAAAACTCAACATCATCAACATCTATCACAAGATATGGGTGAATCTACTAATCATGAAAAATATTGTTCATGGATCTATTACACTATGGAAGATCAAATTGACCTGTCTCCCATCCAATCCTTTCCACAATCTCAAATGACCCCACAAACTTGGGCTCCATCTTACTTGTTTTATTCGAATCTGAAGGTGACCCAACCATGGTGACACCCTAAAGAACACATGATAACCCATCATAAACTCAAGTGGTCGATGAAAACAATCAAAATATGACTTCTAACTACTCTGATCCATAGTCATAAATTTCCAAAACAAATGAACCTATAATTCCATCTCCTTCACAAGACTCGGTCTTGATAAATCTAATTCCCCTACCTCCATCCAACATAATGGGGATCTACATGGAATATCACAGAGAACCTCATATTGTTTTGTATGAATCACCCATTGTAACTATTGTTATTAGTGGACTCAACATGTTCATGGTGCCTTTCCCAAGATCTAACAATGTCTAAGACACATTCCCTCAACATAACCTCTTGCACATGAATAATACATTCCAAATGACCATCCATCTATAGGTAAAAAGAAGTACTCAAAAACATATGGGTACCAAGAACCTTCTCTAACCCCATCCATAAGTTTAGAGTAAAATGTAGATCATTATTTAAAACTATAGTCTGTGGCACCCTATGTTACCACAATATCTATAGAACATATAACTCACCCAACTGGTCAATAGAGAATGTCTCTCAAATTGATAATAAATGTTACACCTTGGTCAATCGATCCAAAACTACCCATATCACATCATTATTCTATTTCATCCTTATAAGTACCACCAAAAAAATTACTATCATGTCATACCATTTCCCTTCTGGAATGTGAAAAGGTTTTTACAACCATCCTAGTCATTGATTTCGACCTTTACCTACTGAAACATGTAGCATTGCGTCACAAAATCGGCAACCTCTTTCTTCATCCTCGAACACTAATAGTATCTACGATGATCATGATACATTTTCACTAAACAAGGATGAACCACCCACTTGGATGAAAAAAAATCATGCATTAACTCATCCCACATACCAGTAGGCACAACCACATGACTACGAATATAAAAAACCTCATCAAAATCAACAATAAAAAAGTATGGTGACTCCCCACATTTGAGAGTTTCCATCAAGGATAAACACTTCAGATCCTCATACTGCCTCTCCTTAACCCGACTCAAAACTAGGGACTCAACATCTAAGGATGCATGGGTCATCTTCCCTTTCCCATCCTACCCATCTCGATGTATCTCATCAAACATCGCCATCAGCATCCACTAAGAACTAGATTCTCAAAACTCATGATTTTGAGTCTTCCATGTCAAATCATCAATAGTTTTGTTTCCGTTTCCTGATGTTTAAACCAACTCAAAATCAAAGCGTTGTATATAATACACCCATCATTACTACTGAAGATTCAAATAACACTAGGAGAATATATACTTAAGGATATAAGATCTACATACAAAATAAACATCTCTCCCAAAAAGTAATTCCACAAATTTTTAGAGCATAGACTGCTTCATCTAACTCAAGATCATTCATATCATAATTTCATTAATGACGAATCAAATTTTGTGACCCATATAAAAATACCAGATCACCCTGTGTCATCATTACCCAAATCCCAAAACTAGATGCATCACAAAACAAGGTATATTCATTACTCAGCTCAGTTCTGAAAAAATAGTGTGGTAGTCAACCTCTTCTATAACTTCTCAAAAGCATTCTCATATTCTCCAAACTATTCAAGCATGATTAACTTATTTGTGAGGATCAAAAGTGGTGCGGCCAAATAGGAAAAGTCTTTGATGAACCTCTGATAAGAGACAACCAAAACAAAAAAATATTCATACATCAAAAACATACTTAGGTTTCTCCTAGGATACAACTACTTTCAATTTCTTCATATTCAATGACACACCTTCCGCAAGGATTATATGACCCAAGAAATATACATTTTCAATCCAAGAATGAAATTTAGATAGCTTAGAGAATAGACTATGATATCATAGTGTACTCAGGATGATGTCAAGATGTTTGGCATGATCATCATGAGTCTTTGTGTACACCAATATTTTATCAACAAAGAAAACTGCCAATAAATCTAGGTGTGGGTTAGAGATTCAATTCATCAAGGCCATTGTAATGACCCGCGTTTTGAACCGGGTTAAAAAGTGTTGGAAATAGAACTTTTTCAATTACTGAACCAGTTGTTTTTAGAGTCGGGCTTTAGAACAAGGTTTCGAAGGTTTGAAGCTTTCTTTTTAATGTTTTTGGACATGGGAGAATGCTCGTTAAGTGTCCCGAGTGCCGCGGGGTGTTTCAAGTGCTTCGTACCTGAAGGAGGCTGGTTTTTAAAGAACTACAGAAGGCGCATGGTTGGTGCACGGTTTCCCAAACCGTGCGGCCCAAACTGTGCGGCCAGCCCGTGCGTGATGCCCTGGGTGTCCAGTGGGGTGCCGTACGGTTTGCGCACAATTTGGAAAACCGTGAAGGTTAAACCATGCATCGTACCGTGTTTGGGTTTTTAAAACATTTTAAATGAAATTAAAATTAAAATTAAAAAAAAAACAATTAAACCCTAAACTAAGCACTCCCTCCCCTTTCACTCGTCCATACCCACACTAGGGTGGGATCCCCCCTTAAGCAGTACGCCTCTTCCACGACGTTCCCTTCTTCCTCTGGTTCCTCCCTATTTCTGGAGGGTTCTTCATCAAAACATCAAGGTAAGACCTCTTCCCTAGTCTCCTCCCCTTATTGGCCGATTTTATGGATTCCCTTTTCCCTAATATCATTCAACCAAACATCCTAGTTTTAGGGTTGTTATTGATTTCGTTTTTCCTTTGGTTCTTTTGTGGTAAGGGGATGCAGAAGGTCCCTCGGGACCTTGTGGGTGCACGTATGATGTCCGCCGCCAAAGGCAAGGCGGATTGAGGTCATTTTGGTCCACCGGTTTGATTCTGAGGTAAGGGTTTTTCCCGTTTATGGTTTGTGCATCCTCTAAATTAATATATTTAGTTGTTTTAAGGTTCATAGCGTGTTTTTCCAAGTGCGTTGCGAGTTCAGGATGGTTTCTCCTTTATAGAGATTAGGTGACTCGCCTGCGCAGGCATAAGTACCTATTTATATGTATGTTGGTTCCCCCAGTATGCGTATATTCGTGCATGGCAGCGAATATACACATACGGGGCTAGTTGTCCCCATTTCATATATAAAAAGTGCTTGCGAAGGTGAGTGGAGACGGGAATATGCATATAAGCACACATGTAATAATCCTCTTGCGTATTTCAATGGCCATGCGGGTGTGTGTGCATAGAGGCTAGGTGTCCTTTCATGTGTGTGAGGGTGAATATGCTCAGTGGGGGAGCAGCGGAAGCTTTAGTTAGAAAGCGCCAAGATCCGAAGTGGACGGATGGATCCACCTTGAGGTAGTGTCCCTCTCCTACCTTTTTATTCAAAGATAAGTTTAAATGAGTTAATTTATTCAATGCCTTAGTACTTTAATTCTGCAGGTTATTCTTGAGAAAATGATTCTATGAAAACCATTTGAATTGCAGTAACAAGATAAAAAGTGTTTACCTCCTAACTAAACTAACGATTTAATAATAAAACCCCTCGATTAGAGGTGTGTTGTCTTCAAGATAAAACTAGGAAGTAGATTATTATGCTTTCCTTCTGAATTCTGGTTGTGCTATGGTGTTGATTGACAATGTCGTGTTTCCTTTGACTTATACCAAATGGTTAAAGAAATGATAAATGTAACCGTTAAAATGAAATGTTTAAACTGGAGATGAGCGGACTAGGGTGGTATGACCACACCTCGGAATAACATAATGAGCATGCCTTATGTTAGGAAAATGAATATGTTAATACCTTGATATAGATACTTAAGAAGAGATTCCTTAAGTATAAACGTGATAAATATGATAATGATGATATTATGAATACTTAATATGGTTTTCCATAAGTATAATTGTATGAATGTGATTATGACCATTTACGTGAATGTGGGATGTATGATTGATTGTGATTGTGGTATGACCTTTGAATGATTATGAGGTATTTCCATGAGCAGTATACTATTGACTTGCTAGTTTTGTGAGTGCGCACATGCAGATGCCACATAAAGAAGTATAATAAAGGTGAGCACATGTTGAGGCCACCTAGTGATAAATACATGTCTGGAAGGGAGGCATTCTTACTCCTTGCCAATGACTTATAGTGATGAGATACATGTTATAGATGGGAGGAATTCATACCCCATGCCATCTACTTTGAATGATTATGTATGGGAGGCCTTCATACCCCATACTATCTACTTTGAACGATTATGGATGGGAGGCATGCATACCCCATGCCATCTTATTTTGAGTATGGGTGGGAGGCATGTCTACCCCATGCCAGATGTGATCTATATAAGTGTATGAAAGGGAGGAATTCTTACCCCTTTCTAGTTGACCTATAGGGATGATAGGAATTCTTACCTCGTGCCCTCTAATCTCGATACGTGTATGGAAGGGAGGAATTTCTACCCCTTTCCAGTTGACCAATAGGGACGAGAGGCATTCTTACCTCGTGCCCGCTAATCGCGATTAATGGGTGGGAGTCAATCCTACCCCATACCATCTATGATCTAAATACATTATATATATATATATGGTTACATGATCAGGTTACATTACTGAGAACAATCCAAAGCTTGTATAGCCTTCGGGTGTCCCTAGGGAACCTGGATGGGTGTTATTTATCTATGTTGTCCTTCTTATTGAACCTTGTTATATCTGTTTACTGTTTAATTAAATACACACTGTCTAGTTTGGGTTAGACACAAGTGGTTCCAGCATACTAAGATTTATATCTCAAACCCTACTCGGGACGCCATTGCACTGGGGTACCTGAGTAGACGTTTCTTGTTTGAAGGACCTAGGATAGTTGTTGTGTTGGTTGTACCCTGGGATAGGAGCAAAGGACCGAGTGGGAGGTCGAGATGCTCAGGAAAACGCCCATCCGTCCTTGATGTATTTTCATTATTCTTTTACATTGTATTGTAAGAATTTTGTATTGTTTCCTTTTTTCACATTGTATCATTCATCATCTCTGTATCGTGTAAACTAAATTTGGCCACCTTTTATGGAAATGATCACTATTTTTCTTTCGCTGTTGTTTGTTCATTTTTATTCTAGTACTGAATCCTATATTGAATGTTTTTTACTCTGAGATACCACTGTTCAACTCTAATAAGAGGGTATAGTATCCCCACTATCTCCTCCCTAGACCCTCGCTGCTTTTCGGCAGCCTCTGTCATACAGGGAGATGTGCTTGAGGCCATGTGGTGACCAGTCCAGCCACTGGATTGAGGGTGAGCCGGGCTGGGACGTTACAAAGTGGTATCATTAGAGTTTTCTCTTCTGATTTTTTTTTGTAGTTTGGCGACATTAGACATGGATAGGAAGGAATTGGAATTTTGTAATGAGATGTGTCCGGGATTGGCCACCCCGTACATAGGGAAAATCCAAATTTCCTCGAATTCAATTATTATTATAATGATTTTGATTGTTATGGTTGATTTGATTTCACTGTTGGGTGACACACATGTTTTCTGTCGATATTATTGATGCAATTTTGGGCTCTATTTCTGTTACAACCCGATGTTACGAGGGTATGACACCTCATGCATCATATAGGCACATTGTTAGAAATCACATGTCATGCCATCTAGGATGCATTAGTAATTCTTGTTGTGGTGATAGGTACCGTGATAGTTATTATATGCATCTGTGATATAGCATTTTTGATGTTACTGCTTACGATAACATGTTGTTTTTGATAAAAAAATTAAATTGGTTTCTTTTTCTAAATTATTTTATTGCGGTTACTATATGATCCAATTTTCAGTTGTAAGGTGCATGGGAACCATATAGGTGGGAAAGGGTAACCTGTTTAATCGGATTTTCGAAAAAGGGCTTCTAAAGTTTTAATTGTAAAACAGAATTGGTTTTGATTAAAAGGAGCCAAATTCCAAACTGTATGGTGTATGGGTGCTTTGTAGATTGGTAGGTGGCCACCCTTATGATTGGATCGTTGTATTTGAGCATGTTAATTTCTGAAATGTGATCTATTTTTTTCTAATGTGAGCCAATTTTCAATTTATAAAGTGTATGGGCGCTTCATGGGTTGGGAAATGGAAACCCATAAAGAATGTAATTGCAGGATTCTTTGTGTGATGTTTATATGTGTAAAAGATGTTTGATAAATTGATCAAGTTACTAGTGAATTTTTTGTTTGGAAAAGGGTACTTGATGTGTTAAATTTAATCTTTTAAAGTGACTAAATGATAAATTTGAATAAATATAATGGTCTTGGAAAAAGGAATCTATAGTGGTGTCCTCTGTTGAGACCTCGTGTGTGGGTAGGTTAAGTCTTTCTTGTGAGTGCCTTGGGACGGAACCTTACACGATTTCCGTAGGCTGTTTTCTTTTAGCAATGATGTTCAATTTTATTCTTTGAGCCCGATGCCTTTTGTTGGGTGTGACCAAGTGCTTGGGTCGACGCTTGTTCTTCGTGAGGGGCTAGCCCGTGGTAGGTAGCACCCTTAGAGATTATGTGCTTGGATTTTTCGATGAACTTTCTGAAGTTTGGTACTATTCGGGTACCGTTGTCCCGTGTAGGACTTCTAGTTCTAATGAAACACTTGTTCGGACGGGTGGTCATGCTTCTTTTGATCTTGTTATGGGTTTGAGCCTTGGGTAATGCTCTGTATCAATTGGTTGGACATGCCTCGGGCATGGTCGGTCCTCTTTTTGGTCGTTTGACCCTTTCTTTTTTTGTAGTAATGGATGACTTGACATGTCAGCGTCCAAGCGAATGGTCGTATGGGGAAGTATGACATTTGGATGCATCTCTTGTGCTGCTGTGTACGGTCTTGGGTCATCTCCATGGTAGAGTGACCTGAGTATTTGAGAATCAAGTTGTCCCAATTCTCGGTATGATTTTCGGAAGGTTCAGGTGTTTGACACAACAGTCTTGTTGATTTGGATTCCTTGTACATTTGACATGGTGATCATGGCTCAGAGGAGCGACACACGTCCGTTCTATTAATTATGAACATGTCTGCTTATGATCAGCTTGTCTTTCTCCTTTCGATGACACCGACCCTTCTAAGGAGGGAAGCGTCATGCCAGTTGAGTAAAGCATGTCCTTTCGGGTAGAAGGAACATGCAAAAAAGGACCATCTTGAAAAATGGTTGGGTTTTGCTAGAATGATTTTTGGTTTTGTTGGTGTGGTTGATCGACGAATGCCTCTTCTGGGAAGAGGCATCATGATCGGTTAAAATCATGATGTGTTGGTAGGTGAAGCTGAGTTTCTTCTTTAGAGTCAACCATGGGTGGTTCGACTGATCTCCTTTCCAGTTTTTGTGTATAAATAACTGGAATCCATTTTCAATCCTCTTAGTGTACTCTGCTACACGATGAGCTTGTCCACTATCTTGCTTTCGTCCTGGATGCGCTAAGAGAGCGTCGGTCTTATGCTGCGCTAAGGTTTTAAAAAGTTGTGAGCTTGGTTGGTTATTCCCTTTCAGAGTTGTACGCAGCATGCATTGTTTTAGTCATGGTTTGATCTTTGACATGTCACCGAGAGTCGAGTATGAGCTTCGGTGAACGTTCTCGTGGTAAATGCGAGATGCCTTGGGAGAAGGCATCATTGTTCAGCTTGCAAAGCGCCAACCGCCTAAGTTGGGCGTCATCTTGAATAGTCAGCCGGGGTGGCTTGAATCTTTTCGACTTGGGTTTAGAGGTCGATGGGAAAATCAACCATTTTATTGTTTCAAAATCATTCTAGGTGCGTCTTTGGAACACTTAGAGCATGATTTTGAAATATAGTTCAAAAGGTGGTGGAGATGTGGTTTGAGTTTTGTCCATTTTACATGAAAAATCTAAGGTGGGAAGTACCTTTGTTCAGTTGCTTGATGAGACGACTATGTGATCATGTCTATTGTGGAATTGGCTCAGGTTAGAGCTTTCATGTTGGTTTTGCGGGAAAACGATCATTGGCTCAGGTGTTGACGAATTAAGTTTCGTCTTCTTAAGTGGATGATCATGGAGCGTTGAACATTTGGAAACATGATGCGAACATTTTAACGAAGCTTCATGACCCTTGTAGGTTGAATGAAGTTTGTGTTGTTCCCGAGGACTTCTCGGAGATGAGAAGTTATAAGGTGGGAAGGTTGTAATGACCCGCATTTTTAACCCCGTTAAAAAGTGGGGGAAATTGAACTTTTTCAATTACTGAACCAGTCGTTTTTAGAATCGGGCTTCGGAACGAGGTTCCAAAGGATTAAACCCCTTATTTTTAATGTTTTGGGACAAAGGAGACTGCCCGTTAAGTGTCCCGAGTGGTGCATGGTGTTTCAGGTGCTTCGTACCTGAAGGATGCTGGTTTTTAAAGAACAACAGATGGTGCACGGTTGGTACACAGTTTACCAAACCATGCGGCCCAAACCGTGCGGCCTAAAATAGGTAGGCAGAGGAGTCTACACGACCTGTGCACGATTTCCCCAAACCGTGCGGCCAGCCCGTGCATGGTGCCCTAAGTGTACAATGGGGTGCCACATAGTTAGCGCACGGTTTGGAAAAACGTGCGGGTTAAACCGTGCATCATACCCTATTTTGGTTTTTAAAACATATTAAATGAAATTAAAATTAAAAATAAAAATAAAAACAATTAAACCCTAAACTAAGCACTCCTTCCCCTTTCACTCGGCCAAACCCACACCTAGGGAGGGATCCCCACTCAAGCAGCGCACAATCCTCCTCTGCGGCCTCCCCTTATTCCTCTGGTTCCTCCCGATTTCTAGATGGTTGTTCATCGAAACATGAAGGTAATCCCTCTTCCCTGGTCTCCTCAACTTCTTGGCCGATTTTAGGGATTCCCTTTTCCGTAATCTCATTCAGCCGAACACCCTAGTTTTAGGGTTGTTGTTGATTTCGTTTTTCCTTTGGTTCTTCTATGGTAATGGGATGTGGAAGGTCCCTCGGGACCTCGTGGGTGCGCATATGATGTCCGCCGCCGAAGGAGAGGCAGATTGAGGTCATTTTGATCCTCCGGGTTGATTCTAAGGTAAGGTTTTTCCCCGTTTATGGTTTTTGCATCCTCTAAATTAATATGATTACTTGTTTTAAGGTTCATAGTGTATTTTTTCTAGTGCGTTGTGAGTTCGGGTTGGTTTCACCTTGCCAGTGCTTAGGCGACTCACCTGCGGAGGCATAGGTATGTATTTATATGTATGTGGGTTCCCCTGGTATGCATATATTCATGCATGGAAGTGAATATACACATACGGGGCTAGTTGTCCCCATTCCATATATAAAAAGTGCATGCGTAGCTGAGTGGAGAAGGTAATATGCATATAATCATGCATGTAATGATACTCTTTCGCGTGTCCACGACCATACGGGTGTGTGCGCATAGAGGCTAGGTGTCCTTGCATGTGTGTGGTGGTGCATATGGTCAGTGGGGGAGCATCGGAAACTTTAGTTAGAAAGCGCCAAGAGGTGGAGGGGACGGATGGATCCACCTTGAGGTAGAGTCCCTCTCCTACATTTTTATTCAAAGAGAAGTTTAAATGAGTTAATTTATTCACTGCCTTAGTACTTTAATTATGTAGGTTAGTCTTGAGTAAATGCCTCTGTGAAAACCGTTTGAATTGAAGGAACAAGATAAAAAGGGTTTCCTACTAACTAAACTAACGATTTAATAATAAAACCCCTCGATCAGAGGTGCACTGTCTTCAAGATAAAAGTAGGAAGTAGATTATTATGCCTTCCAACTGATTTCTAGTTGTGCTCTGGTGTTGATTCATGATGTCATGTTTCCTTTGAATTGTACCAAATGGTTAAAGATATGATAAATGTATCCGTTAAAATGAAATGGTTAAACTATAGATGAGCGGACTAGGGTGGTACGCCCACGTCTTGGAATAACATAATGAGCATGCCTTATGTTAGGAAAATGAATATGTTAATACCTTGATATAGGTACTTAAGAGGATATTCCTTAATTATAAACTTGATAAATATGATAATGATGATATTATAAATACTTAACATGGTTTTCCTTAAGTATAATTATATGAACGTGATTATAACCATTTACGTGAATGTGGGATGTATGATTGATTGTGATTGTGTTATGACCTTTGAATGATTATGAGGTAATTCCATGAGTAGTATACTATAGAAATTCTTGTTTTGTGAGTGCGCACATGTTGATTCCACATAAGGAAGTATAATAAATGTGAGCACGTGTTGAGGCCACCTAGTGATAAATATGTGTTTGTAAGGGAGGCATTCTTACCCCTTGATAGTGACTTCTAGTGATGAGATACGTGTTATGGATGGGAGGCATTCAAACCCCATGCCATCTAATTTGAATGATTATGGATGGGAGGAATTCATACCCCATGCCATCTACTTTAAACAATTATGGATGGGAGGCATGCATGCCCCATGCCAACTTATTTTGAGTATGGGTGGGAGGCATGTCTACCCCATTCCAGATGTGATCTATATACGTGTATGGAAGGGAGGCATTCATACCCCTTTCCAGTTAACCTATAGGTACGAGAGGCATTCTTACCTCATGCCTGCTAATCTCGATACGTGTATGGAAGGGAGGCATTTCTACCCATTGCGAGTCGACCTGTAGGGACGAGAGGAATTCTTACCTCGTGCCCGCTAATCGCGATTAATGGGTGGGAGGAATTCCTACCCCACACCATCTATGATCTAAATGAATATATATATATATATATAGTGGCATGATCAGGTTACATTACCGGCAACGATCTGAAGCTGGTATAGTCGTCGGGTGTCTTTAGGGAACCTGGACAGGTGTTGTTTATCTATGTTTTCCTGCTTATTGAACCTTGTTATATCTATTTACTGTTTAATTAAATACACACTATTTGGTTTGGTTTAGACATCAGTGGTGTCGGCCTACTGGGATTTATATCTCACAACCTACTCGTGCCGCCATTGCACTGGGGTACCCTAGTAGACGTTTCATGTTTGTAAGACCTAAGTTATTTATTGTGTTGCTTGTACATGGGGATAGGAGAAAAGGACAGAGTGGGAGCTCGGGATGCTCAGGAGAACGCCCGTCAGGCCTTGTTCTCTTTTCTTTATTCTTTTACATTGTATTGTAATCATTCTGTATTGTTTCCTGTTTTCACATTGTATCATTCATCATCTCTGTATTGTGTAAACTAGATTTGGCCACCTTTTAGGGAAATGATCACTATTTGTCTTTCACTGCTGTTTGTTCATTGTTATTCTAGTACTTTTTCCGCTATTGAATGTTATTTTCTCTGAGATACCATTGTTCAACTCTGATGAGAGGGTATAGTCTCCCCACTATTACCTCCCGAGACCCTCGCTGCTAGTCGGTAGCCTCTGGCGTACGAGGAGATGTTCTTGAGGACATGTGGTGACCGTTCCAGCCACCAGATTGAGGGTGAGCCGGGCCATGACGTTACCGCCATAATCACCGCATGCACATTTGTCCACCTGAATGACATCACAAAAAAAATCATATAACCGATACATGCTCATGAAATCATTAAATAATATATCAAAAGGTCTCACACTAACTGATGTTACCTTGATCAAAATTCAATTTTGGAGAACATTAAAGAACCTCCCAACTGGTCAAAAAGATCATCTATCCATGGAAGTGGGTATCGATTCTTAAACATCATCTGATTCAACATCATATAATCAACACACAACTGTTACATACCATCATCCTTCTTAGAAAACAACAATAGAGATCCCCATGGTGACATACTCAAACAAATAACCCCCTTCTTCTCTAATTCGTCAAACTGAGTTTTAAGCTCCTTAATCTCTTCTAGTGCCATTCTATATGGTGTAAAAGAAACATGCTCTGCTCCAGGAAGAAACTCAATCATGGACTCCAACTCTCTCTTGGGACACATCCCCAATATTTCCTCTAAAAAAACCAAAACCTAGTCCACCATAAGAGTAAATACATGATTCTCTACTCCCCCATCATCAAGCATAAGAAATGACACTTGGGCTGTAATCTCATCCAATTGCTGAAAAACTACCACTATATGGCCTTTCTGGATATCCCATTCCCCACTGTGAAGATAAGTGTCACCCCTAAGTGATGTGAACGTTACCCTGGAATGATAATAGTCAATATGGTATTGATACAAAACTATCCAATTCATACCCAATACCATGTCAAATCATGACATATTCAGTAAAAACAAGTCCCACAAAAATGGTACCCACCAACCTCAAGGGCACACTCCTTACATTTCCATATATTGTCTCCTCATACCCATAATGATGGATCATTCAACTTAAACCAGCACATTTGTTACCCCAATAAGTCTAAAACACTCACAAATTGGGTAGATATGAAATAATTAAAATAACCTGTATCAAATAAAGCACTAATAATATGTGTAGATATCAGAATCATACCTTGAACTATCAATGATCCATACTCACCATCTACAAGTGTAGGATGAACTACATGAAGATGAGCTGCCCCTCAACCATGGGATCTGGTCTGAGTGCCTAAAGAAACACTACCCTAATTGTAATAGCACACCTATCCCATAACACCATGCTTGCTACCGCAACTGGTATAGCTAGTGGAACTCCAACAACCTACATGGAATGGTGTAACCGTCCTCCTACCTATACTCTACATCGACCTTGATACTCTATCATCACCACCTACAAGTTCAGGATGAATTAAATAAAGACGACCTTCCCATATACTATGCCATATGGTCTGATTCTCAAGTACAAGACTACCCTGATGGTACGAACACCCCTATCCAAGAACAACACACCTACTACCCTAACTGGTACAGCCCATGGAACCCAAACTTTGTACCTGGTAAGGGGTAACAGACCCCCTTCTTATACTCTAAATCGATCATGATTATCCATCATTTATATACGTAAAGGGTTCCTACAAAACATCTTCATAGGCCATATCATGATCCATGCTTGGCTCTAAAATAGGGTTCGGAGACACTGACCACACACGTGTTCTATCCTACCGCACCAATAGAAGAAAACATGACCATCACCCTGAGTGCCTAGTCCTCCCCTTACTACACTTTCTAAAACCACCCAATTAAGAACTCTAGAATAGTAACTAACTACTATTATATGTATTACCATTGGTTTAACTAACTAGAAAAAATTTCCCCCCACAAAATCCTCCTTGAGTTTCCATTTGGAAAAAACAATCTGATCCACCACCTCAGCAAACCTCTTCAAACAGATGATATTCACCTATAAGATGATGTCTTTCATATTTATATCTTGAAAAGACATCACTATAGGTGCAAAATCTCCTACCAATAATAGAAAAAATCATCTCAAGTCGGTTAAGTATCTAGCATAACCCATCACGGTCATAGTCTCCTGAGTCAAACTCATAAACTCCATATCCTTTTCCTTCCTCAAGGTCTCTAGAAATAAATGTTCTTGAAAATTTTCCTAGATATTCTTCCATTTAATACCATCATCCTACTGAGTATGAACTAGAATATCCCACTAGTGCTTCATCGATCCTCACAATATATTATCCACCAACTTAACTCTCTTCTCTGGGGGAGTCTGTAGGTGATCCAAAATATTCTAGACTTAATCTATCCAGTACTTAGCTTCCTTAAGTCCATACTCTCCAGAAAACAATGGATGGTGCTATGAATGAATCTATATGGTCAATTAAAACATACTTATCACAACACACCCTAGAACCCATCATACATTTCAATCCACAGGTCCATTGTAAATAAAGTGCTACCAATTTATCAAAGCATTAATGAAATTATAGAGTTATTGGGACTGATGAGTAAGTGGTAGTTTTTGGGACCAATCAATATGATGAAGATAAAAAATTTCTTCCACTATTTACATAAAAAAATGTTTTATTTTTATACATCTCAATGAAGAGAAAAATAATGTTTATTTGTTTTCTATTAGGTTAAGAGAAAGAGAACAAAAGTAGTGTCTATTTAAAATGAAGTGGTGTTGACTCATTGGATTGGATTTTTCATTGATCCATCCAACTGAAGTAGAGATCATTGCGTCAGAGGTAGGATGACACCGGTAAGTCATAGGATGGAATTAATCAGATTCAGGAGCATCAGTGTGGGGAATTGAAGGAAAGGATAATCAGATTAAATATATTTCAAATGTGTTATCAAAGGATTTTTTATACTAATTTTTTTCCAAATGGGATTTGAGAACTAAAAATATTGCTATGATGTTTATGATATAATGGTTTTAGAGTTGTAGTTTTTTCTATTGCTATGGAGCAGCAGAATGAAAAGTCATTTGTTTGTTTCCAAATGGTATAGAGATCTGAAATGAGTTTGTATTAAACATGGTAAAGAGTATTGAATTGAAAAGTCTTCATCGAGGATATTATTTCATCATAATAAATAAAATCATAATTATTAGCTTATATGAGTAAAGAATGGTTAGAAAGATTGAAACTAGATGAAGTTGTGAAAAGATTCGAGAAGGTTTGAGAAGAATCGAAAAGATTATAGAGGAACTTAGTAAGTAAAACATGTATTTAAAATTAAAGATAAATTCTAATTCTATATATTTTTTTGAGTGGGGATGGGGAATTAGTTTCCCACCCATTCCTCTCCTAACACACCTAAAAATAGAATGAAGTACAATATACTTTTTGATGATGGTGTATTATTCACGTGTGAAGAAAGAGTGATATGTGCTGAATTTTTAAGATACGAAGTTTCTTAAATGAGTTTTCCTAAAAAATTATTTTTTTATAGATGAAGAAGAAGAAAGTAATTACCAGATCAGACCGAGCCATCATATACAAATATATAGGTAAAGTTTGAAGTGGTTTAGAATTTTTTCTGGAGTATTATTTCTTATATATTATCTAGAATAATGTATTGGATAGTGGAATCATAATCATACATTAGACCTCATTTTGTACAAAGTCCAAAAATTGAAGTTCTTACCTGCTTTTGGGTAGGAAAGTGCCAAATTTTATTTTAAAGCTATTCAAGTGGAAGTTGATAAGGTAGCACAATGACTTGTTTTGAACCAACTAGTGAAGGTTTCATTACTTGTTAAAAAACTTGTTTTACATCATTCATGATTAAATTAATAAATTCACTATTGTATTGATCATAGTGATACATAAGTGTAATGTTATATCATAATTGTTGTATCAACCAAAGAATATTTTTTATAGTGGATTGTATGGGATTGTATTGTTTCCAAATAATGACAAGTATGTATCCAATCTTGTTGAGTAGTAAAACTATTAAATACTTTTGTTCCCAAGGATGTGTTATTGTGTTGTTTTAAGTAAAGTGATAAATCTTTAATAAGATGTGAAGGGTGTTTCAAAAGAATGTAAACATAAAGGAAAATGGTATCCCTGATTCACCTCCGTCAAGAATATGTTGATCCTGGATGGGATATAAATGAAGTGTGTTTATTTTGAACTTAAAATCATTGGGATACATAGTTTTTTCTCAATCAGACCCAGCAACATACTTTCATCAATAGGTTTTAGACAAATATTTTCCATCTTCATACAGACATAATTGAACCTGATATCCCCAACAGAAACACCTAATCTGATACTTAGACACACATCATAAAATTTAAAAACACTATGTTTGGAATTTTATATTGAATAAAATTCTTATTCTGTTGAATTTAATTGATAAAAATCATTGAACAATACATATACAATGTTCCCCCATGCCAAAACAATAATAGTTGGAATCTTTGAGGCCCCACATTCTATATATGAATGCCTGAAAATAAATTATAACCTAGTAAAATAATTATCATCAATACCAAATATATATATTTATCTAAATATGAAAATTATTTTATTAATAAACCATCCACAACTTAAACATGGTGAAAATAGTTTCATTTGACATTGTCTTTGGCGTTTGGATGAAATTTGCATCACATGGATCTTTTTGATCTTGTAGGCCAAAATCACATTTTATGATTTCTTTAATTAGTTTCATGCTTGAATACTAGAATAGATAAATTGTATGCTTCCTTATAACTTTTCCAGACTCTTCCATATTTATGGTTCAACCATTTTTAAAGCACTTCTTAACTCGAATTCGGTCTCAGGTTGTTCTTTTGGGGGTTCAAAATTCATTGAAATTTGACCTCATATCATTAGTGGCTTGGGATCGGTCTTAATCATCATGAGATAGGTGAAAAAATTGGATGAAACTCTAATCCCATTATCAAAATTAGTTATTCTCCAAAACATCAAGAATATTTACTACTCCTGATAAACCTAGTTCAATTCTTTGGGATTGGGTCAAAATTTCTGAGTTAAGCTCCATTATTTCATCATCAAGTGACCTATTATTGGTTTCAATTTGATTTATAAGATCTTTTTAAGGATTATATTCAATGGTTACAAAATAATGTAAATTGAAAAGTTATATGATCATTGATAAAAGGTAATTAGAGCATAGACACATAGGATATTTTAGTAATTCTACAAGCCTCTTAAGAAGAAATTCATATAGGCACCCATGGAAATATTATATGATCTAGACATAATAAATTATCATACGGGCCAATTTCATTACCAAAATTATAAAAATAGAATTTCGTGCATCGCTCCCTTTCAAATGACCCATCATAATTTCTGGAAAAATTGACAAGTAAAACATCTTATGGAAAATGAAAAAAAATTACAATAAAATTCATAAAAAATAGAAAATTTCCATTTTGAAGAAGAAAAATATAAATTTTATATATTATTTCTAAAAAAATGAATTTCAAATAATGATCATGGAATAGAGACATTAAAATTATTCGAACAGAGAATATTTCAATAACAATTCAAAAACAAAATATTTCAATTAAACTCATTCAGAATAATAAAAAAATACTCGAACATAGAATATTCAGAATCATTATGTAGAGCACAAAAAATTAAAATTAATGTCCTTACAAACAATAATCACTTCATAAAAATATATCTCTCCTAAAATCACTCAAAAAATTATGATCCTAAACTATAATAATTTAAGACGAAGGATCTTTTCTTCAATATTCAACTAAAATCACCCAATTTTATCAAGATATTTAAATAATAAAAATTCCAACATACATATAATATTTCATTTATTAAACCACATTTTCACATAAAAAAATTATTTCTCAAAAGATATATGAAAATCATGGATAAATTAGATCCACAACATGTGGTGATAAATCATTCCCTCATATTTCAATTAATATATTGAATAAGCACTTTTACCTAGATAAAACATTACTAATCTGTCTTCTTCTCATTAAATGTTTTAAAATATAATGAATTATAAACCATGTGTATTGAATACATTATCTAATATTATTTATAAAAACTCCTTATTAAAAAATAACATATTTTATATTTAAGATGATGAGTTGAAAACAAACTTATTTTCTAATTATCCATCTGAGATTGAAATATTAATTAAAATTAAAACCATGATTCAAAAATTCTTTGGATCATAATTTAAATAAAAAATAAAACCTCCATCAATTATTTCTATGATTTTGAAATCATGTATACTTGAAATGTTTTTATGTAACACATTTGGTACGTTATACCATTAAAAATTAAAGAATTTATTTTATAACATTGATTCCAGACATGAATAATCCATGGATTTTTTAAAACCCCTTTTGGTATTTGTATGATCATCATCCCTACAAGTTCAAAATTTCGGAAGGAATTTGAATTTGAATTTTTTGGATGGGTTATTTTTAATCATAGATTCGAAATAAAATTATGAATACTTGAACCTATTGTAATTATTTTTTAGAAGTGGAATGAGGATCAAAATATAGCTCTGTAGTTTCAGGAGTGTATTGGGGGTTCATGGCTTGAATATGATGTTTTCAAAAAGTGAAACCTAGGGTTTCTGATTGGTGCATGATTAGAGCTAATAATGAATCCCAGATTGTATAAGCACTTGGGGTGGGAAACTGTGCGAAAGTCCCAAGGAAACCATAAATCTGTCTATGGTTAATTGAAAACATGTCACATGGTTCAGAAATGTAATGTTAAACCATGTGATGTAACCATGCAACGTATGTGTGACTCAAATATTTGGTGCATATGGTTTGGATGACCATGTGACCAAATGTGTAGCCCATTAAAGGAGGGAAAATTACTATTACCCTCCCAATAATTTTATAGGACACCCCCATCCTTCTCCACTTTCATTTTTACATACTAGCTGACTATCCCCCCTTCATTCCCTTCCTCAAACACCTTTAAGGAGGTGTTCTTAGTGGATTTATATAGAATTTTAATATGTGATTACTTCTATTGTAAGATCATTGATTCTTCTCCTATCTTATCTCATAATTTTTAGTTTCTTCTATTTGGTTTTTGATTTCTAATTCCACTAGTGTTTAGTGAAATCAGATATTAATGATGTTTATTTTTGTCTACTTTAGAAGAGGATGTACTGGGAGTTAATTTTCACTTTTCAATGTTTCGTTTCATTATGGTATGCCACCAATGTGATTTATTAATGATTTAAATCTTAAATTAGTTTTCTTAGGGGATTGTATTGATGCTCTTACTTAGGTATTATCCCAGGATTGAGGTTAAGGATGTGTTGTAGGTTCTTGGTGAGCATTAGGTCTTGGTTCTGGTGTGGTAGAATCACCCGAGGAGGTTTTAGTATTTTTGAAATTATAAAATTTTTTTATAATTATTTTTAACATGTTGATTTTAGTTAAATAATTATAATGAAATTTTAATTAATTAATTTTTGGTGGGTTGGTCATGAGAAAGGGCCTCGTATGTATTAGATGATCTTAGAAGGGACATGGTAGCTACTTATGGCCCTTAGAAAAGAAATATAAATATTATTATGAGGTGGGTGGTACATCATACCTTCCTTATGGTATTTGTTCATGCCTATAGTAGGATACAAATTCTTGAGCTAACCCTAGGGGAGAAAACTCATGTTTAAATTCATTACAACGATTTATATAATAAAATTAAAATTGTTATTTAAAATGGATGGATGTTAGATGAAAAAAACTACCTATGTGAACTAGAAACATGCCTTGTAACATAGTGGATGGGACTGAGATCATTAAGACATTTAGAAGTATGTAGATATCATAGGAGGTGAGGATGGATTTGGTGGGGAATGTTGGCACTTGTACATGGATCGGTGGATGGAACTCATCTAGAATGAGAATGGGTTGGTTGTGTAGAGTTTCCTAGAGTGGCCATGGCACTGAGATGGGTCATGTCTCATCTCCGGATAGTTTCGAAAATGGCGAGACCCCATGTACATGGTAGGAAAACACTACCCTATTCATGATACTATAGGACATGATGTCAGGATGTGTTAGATGTTGACCCAAGGCCATGACTCAAACTAAAATTATTCCCAGAGTGATACATATTCTTATGTGTCATCATGGAGGATACCTCAAAGGATACCTCTTTAGTTTATTGACCTAGGGTACTCTAGCAGGTGTCCTAGTGGTTGACCAACCATGAGTGAGTGTGTCATGGGTTTGGTAGATATGGTATCAGGTGTCACTAGAGAAATATTACTAGTCATATGAGCCTAAGTGGATATTTCAGTAGAGATGGATCTATACATTCAAAAATCCTTACCCTTTTATTTATTCTTTCACCCAATTACTATAAATATAGTATAGAATTCCATACACACTTTCTTGAACTTGTCCTATGATCCTAACGTGTTGAGATGTCATAGTTGGGATACACATATGTTATTCATTGGATATATCTTATGAAAATTATTTTATATAATTCTATTGTTAATGTAATGACTTGAGTCACTATTATTCCTTCCTAGATAGGGAACATAGAGGAGGCCACTAAGTGTATCTCAGAACCCCACTTAGTTAGGGTGTCACTAAGGATGCCTAAATTTCTAGGATCCAGGTGATTCTAGAGGTTTATTTGTGCTTTTTCTCCCATTGAGAAATATAATCGTATGGCATAATTTAGGATTTCTAAATATATCCTCTATTTATGTCTCAGACAATCCATAATATTGGGTATAAATACCACTATTGGATTTCCTAGAGTATTCTAGGAATGTGCTATTGTGCTACTTATTTAAGGATGTCACAATATTACCTTGGATCCATGAGTGTATTCATCACATAATTACCAAGGGTAATACCTGTTATGAATTTATCCTCGTTTCAATTTTTTGATTTATTATGGATCGAAAACTTGGAATCTGACATCAGACTATATTAGTGAACACCAAGATGTCGTCTAGGTTCCTTTTCATAAACATGAATTAATAGTATACCTAGGACACCTAGTATCCCACAAGATGCATTATTTACTAGATTTATATATGATACCAGAAATACTACTTTATATTTATTATAATAGATTATTTGTGATCCCAATTCTAGACCTTTTATCCCAATGTAGTGATGTAGCTTGTATAGAGATATTCTCAAACTAGTTGAAGTAGGTATAGTCAAAAAAGTGTTGTAATTAATCCCTAGGTACAATATTGGTTCCTTATTTATTTTTAGATTTCTTTATTTACTTCATATATTAATTTTAGTATCTCATATATAAATACACTACATTTACTCACTATTTATGGGACCATGTTGGTGGTTCCCTACTATGTTCTATACTCACACCCTTCTTGGTCCACCATTACACTTAGATACCTGAGTTGACTTGTACTTGGTTGCATGCACAATATGGGATGAGGCCTAGGACTGATCAAGGAGAATTTGTTAGATGTGTATGAGGATATTGTTATGTGATGAATAATGGTCTGGGTAGTATATACATGTACTTTTATTATATTTATTCTATTTATTTAGGTATATGTGGTTGTCCCACTGGGAGATTAGTGATGTATACATGACATGGATGTTCAGTCATTACTGCATTTCATTTTATTAAATACTTAATTAAATTTATTTCTTCCAAAATATTATTATGAATTAGTATATATTATGTTTAGTTATTTACAATATTTTTATTTCTATGACACGAGAGAATTGTCTCCTATAGAGACACCCTAGGATAATACTACTATTCGGTATATTCTAGTGTACGGGAGGCATGATTGAGGACTTATGTTGAACTTGATTGGTAAATATTCATAGAATGAACATGGGTGGGATATGAAAAAGTTGAAATATAGTAGTTCCTTTCATATTCTATTACTAATTGGGATATGGTAAAAAATATTATTAAGAATATATTGGATCCTATGATGGATATAAGAATAGTGAGGTGAGAACACCTATTCTAGTCGGAATTCAAGGTTGTCAAGGATAAATGATTTCTATTATTAATATGAGATGTTACAGTTGTATATAATTTCTTCTTTGAATTATAAAAATGAGTCATGGATTTTAGGATTAATTATGAATTTATGGTTCTCAGATCATTTGTGAGTGGCCATTAATTAATTTTCAATGATGGATGGAAGTTATAAAACACATTCATCTTGAATAATATTTGAAACATAGGATCCACATCTTACATGCATACTAGTGTTTGATTTTTCTAATGAGTAAAGAAAACTATTTAAATTTCCAATAACAACATAAATTTATGTTTCCCATATAGGTAATTGGTGGATTTATTCTGATTTAGACCACATTATTTATATTCTTCTACAATAATCTAGGTGGATTACACCGTGATGGGACTTGGTGTTGGCGGCTATGACATAGTTCCTTCCACACCAAAGGTATAGTGGCCCTATGTAGGATAGGTTGGGTACTTATAATCTCATAAGTACCTCTGATAGGTCTCTAGGGGATTATAATGACTTAGAGAGGGACCATCAAGAGAACCATGTTCACCTGGATAACTAATTCCATTTTAGTAGTCCCCTTGTGGGTGTATCCATTTTAGGTAAGGTTTAGCAAAGGTTTATAACAAACTACAAGGAGTTTACCCATCTAGAATTCCATGATATTTTACTTAATTGACCTTCATTTATGGTTATCAAGTAATATCATCTAGTGCAATGATGATACAATCCTAAAAATTTATAGGGAGCTGGAACATGAATTAGGGTATTAACATATATAAATTCCCAATGAGGGTCAACTCATTATATTCATTATCATTAAAAATGAAACTCTGAAGAGAAATACAAAACAATGATGATCAGAGAGGATTAAATCCATAGTATGTTGATTCTTAACAAGATATTCCTTAAATGTTTTATAAACAATTTTCGTTCCATATTTTTCAAAGGTTTTCATTTAAATGGCTACCAATTACAACTTATAAGGTGTTTTACTTTATAACATGGAATTGAAAACCTATTTAATTAAAAAAAATTTGATAGTTTTTGACACTCAAAGGTTAATGATTTATTTAGCTACCTTTAGTTTTAAATATTTTATAGAGGTTTTACATGCGCATTAGAAATCATGTAATAATTGATTTGAGAATTGGGATTCTCCCTATCTGTGGTTGTTTAAATAGGTTACAACCTACACGTGTGAGTGAATTATGGGACATGTGTGTCGACCTAGTTACCCATATAAAAAATCAATTGGCAGGAATAGATGGGAGATATATAGGTCCTTAGTTTGGACTTAGACCATGCGAATTAGTATTTGGTTTGATCACGGGAAACCTTCAAGAGGGATTGGATTAGATTGGGTTAGCATATGCTTATAGGGGAGATGATATTCTTTGTATTGTCCTATTAATACCAATGAATTTGAGGTGATATAGTTTTGTTATATATGTAGGGTGGATAATTTGGTTGCTATTGAATTACCTAGGGTGATTGGATATCAAGACTAGGTTTGATGGGTAAGACCTTTATTGTTCGTGCATATTTTGACATGTGGTTGTGCAGTTAACAACATGGTCAGGGAATGGGTAGACACTAATATGAGAAATAAATTAGTTATCCATCAATAATGTGGATGAGGTTGACACACCACATACCAATGATGCATAGATACAATTCTAGGATGTCACTGAATGGTGGGTGGTCATGCGATAAATTATGGCATGGGTGGGGAGATCTATTTTGAGGAGAAGTTCTACAAGAGCTCTTGTCATTTCATGACTAAAGTTTAATGGAGAATGGTAATATTTTCCTTTATAACGTTCCACTCGTGGAAGTGAAAATCATATGGTAGGGTTTTCTACACCCATTGTGTATAGAGATCTTAGTTTGCGCTGGTTGCATGTGGTACCTATTAAAATAATGGAACATTAGTGAACCAGTGGGGTTGGGTTGTGGATTGATGGTTTCAAGTGTAATTCGTGTAGTAATGGTGACCAATATATTGGGGATAACTAAGGGATGCTCCTTGTAATAAGGGATATCTGGTAAATAAATCTAGAACTATGATACAATTGACCCAGGTGTGGATGTTGACATACACAGTCTAGAGACATGGTGTCAATAGTTAGGTCAAGGAAAGTAAATCAAAACATGACATGAGCTTGTCTTGGAAGGAGTGACACTTGTTAAATACTATATCCTTCTGAGGAATGAATTGATATATGTGACCCATTATGATTTCAACTTTTCTAATTTCATGGATGTCATTTTCGTGGATTTAGGAATGAGTGCTCTTTGACATTTACATTGGTGCTCGGGAATGAGTGTGTTTTTATTTATTCCAATTGTTATGTCTGAAAATTAATGGGGAATTGGATACAATGACTAGGAACATGTTTTTATGGAACAATGAGACGGATTCCCCTAGGGTTGGGAGTGGGGAATCGATCACAAGTGAGTGACTATTATGTGAAAATGATCATGTGTGGAAGAAACTGTTCATTAGAAGATACATTCGGCTCTCATGTTGTGGTAGAACAATTAAAATGGGAAGGTAATGGTTTGGATAAGAAAAATAATTGGAATTCACTTAAGGGATTCAATAATCATGTATATAATGATCTCAGTATCCTTGAGATAAAGGAATTGGGATTGAGTTTTAGGGACTTGTCAGCAGCGAAAACTGATCATTTTTTGGATCATTCAGATAGAGGTGGTTTGACATATTCCCATTCATATAGTTTATGTGGTTGGTGTGGAAAACATATCAAGAATTACATTGGGATAAGATGGGTGAAAGATAATGGTTTTACAGGTCTTTTCCAGAAATGGCAACTTGACTAAGTCAAGATTGGCCAATTGTAATTTGGATTTTTAGATCAAAATTAAGAACTAAGAGTAATTTCCAATTGTGTGATAGGGTATGAAAATTTAGAACCATTATAGGAGAATTATTATGATGATAGAGGAGTGTTTCAATTGTAAATTCTGACAATGGAACTATTGAGGTTCTGAATTGGTCATTAAATTAATGAAAATATAGCAGGGAACACCATGGGATAGTTTATAGCAAGAAAATAACATGGTCATGTCTTGGGCTATATAGGATTGGGTAAGTGACATCTCAATGATTTAGTGATAGTTAGTAGTATTGGATAAAGTTCTTGTACATTAAGCATTGTATATAAAATTTATTGTTTTAGAAGTGTGTTAGGAATTCAGAAATGAAATGATATACTTTTTAGAAGATTTCATGAACCATGTTGTCTAGGTAGTTCATTAATGCACACCAAGGCATTACAAGGATATGAATAATTAAGGTGGAGAGCTTCAAATTTCTTGTATTTTCATGAGTCAGAAATTTGAGATGGAATTTTAATTTTCAATTACTAAAAGGTTGAATTTTGATCAGAAATATGGAACAAAAATACTAATGTTGGAACCTCTCTAGATGATTTTTTGGTTCTGGGACTAAATTTGATGTTTGGAAAATGTTCATCATAGGGAGAAGAGTTATTGATAAAAGTGGGTCCTAACTATGCAACCCAAATTGTATAGGAACATAGGGTGGGAAAACATGAACAAGATAAGGGAAGTTATGTGGGTGTCTACAGTTAATTACAAACATGTCACATGGGGTTTTTATAGTTTTGTAAACTGTGTAGTGAAATCGTACAAGGGGTGTGCATTAGATAGTGGGGGTGAACCATTTGGAAAACCATATGACCAAATCATGAATTTCATTAATGGAGGAAAAATTATCAGTTCCTTCCTAATAATTTAAGGAGGAATCCCCTTCTCTCTCCCCTTTTTATTTTCTCACATGATCTGGCTCTCTTCCCACTTCCCATATCCAATCCACTTAAAGGGGTTGTTCTTGGTGGCTTTGTATGGTGTCTTAGTTGTGATTCCCCCTTTGACAAGATTCTTTTTTCTTCTCACCTATTTTTTCATAATTTAAATTTTCTCTAGTTAGTTTTTTATATTTTCAATTCCACTAGATCATGGGGTAATCATATATCAGTGATGGATATTTTTTATCTTCTTAAAAAGAGGATATCTCAGGAGGATGTTTTCACTTTGCCTCCTTCCGTTTTTTAGGTATTTCTTTGTGGAGATTTTTAAAATATTTAAATATAAAATTAATTTTCTTGGGTGATTGTTTTGACATGGTTTTAAGGGATTATGTATGGGTCTTGGTTGAGTATACACAAAACGTTGTTGGTGGGAATTTGGTTGTGGTTCCATTACGGTGGAATCAACTAGTGAGGTTTTGAAAATTATGAATTTAAAAATTAAATTTGTTTAATTGTTTATAACTTATAGAGTTTAATTAATTAATTAATTTTAATGTAATTCTAATTGATTAATTTATTTTTGTTTGTTTGTGAGAAAGGACCTCATATGTATCCGATGAGCTTAGATGGAACTTATCTGCTACTTACAACAATTAGAAAATAAACTGAAAACTTATTGTGAGGTAGGTGGCCTACCATACTATCCCTATGGTATTTTTGAATTTTCATGGAAGTATTTGAATTATCAGGATCAACCATAATAGAAAGAACGCTTTTTAAATTCATTCTAATGATTTGTTTAATTAAATTAAAATGGGTAATTAGAATGGATGGGTGTTTAGGTTCATAAACAGCCCCTACATTTTAACCTCATTCATTGACCCTTAGTGGATAAGACCAAGACCATTATGACACTAAGTAGTATCTAGACCTCTTATGAGGTTAGGATAAACCCCATGAGGATTATTATCCCTTATACATACCTTGGTGGATAGACGTTAAGAAGGATATGAATGGTTTGTCTTTTTATGCCATCCCCGGGAAACCTTGGAACTGATATGGGTTATGACCCATCTATTGATAATTTCCATAGTGGAAACACCCCATATAGCCAGCAAGGAAGTTCTACTGTATTCATGATATTGTAGGAAGTGAAATCTTGGTGCATTAGGTGTTGACCTGATCTCAGGACTTTGAATTACATGATTCATATAGGGATACCTCTGCTAATGTGAGAACCTAGAGGATCCCTCCAGGGATTCATATTCAGTGTATTTAACTATGGGCCCCTGGTGGGTGCCTTGGTGGTTGATTGAACCTGAGTGAGTGTGTCATGGGTTCGGTTATAGATAATATCATGTGTTACCCTAGAACTCGTACCAAAAATAAGATACTGATGGGATGTAGAAGTATACATGAGTTCATGTATTCATAAAACCATAATCTTTTATTTATTATTTGGACCAGTTACTATTAATGAATTTTGAATTCCATATGTGATTCTTAGAACATAGATGATGGGCCTGTCCAAATGGGCCTAACCTGACGTAATTTTATGTTGGGGATTCATAGTGGTAATTACTAGGATCTAGAGTATGTGATTTATTTTATTGAATACTAACATTACCATAATGACTAGTATCAATGGGATTCATCCCCAAATAGGTAACATAGAGTATTTCAATGAGTTTATCTCAAAATCCCTCTTAGTTTGTAACACCCGAGACTTTTTTGAGAATTTTTTTTGTTTTTATAAATCATAAAAGGAATCTTTAACTACACACAACACTAGCTTGGCTTGCTTTACACGCAATCATGACCTTCCTCGATAGCTTGCGTCGTACGCAATACCGAGTTTCACTAAACAATGATATGCTATTAAAATATTATTAAAATTAGCCGTTATGAATAGTAATAACCAATTTTCAAAATTTTATAAATTTTATTTTTCAAAATGGACTTCATTTTTGGATTCGGAATATTGTAATTAGCCTAGGGTAAAATTTTGGTATTTTTCTGAAAACTTTTAATTTTTGATGAATAGTGAAACCACTAAGTGGTAGTTAAAAAAACCGATTTTTTCATAAAACTTAATTTTACCGCTTCTGTGAGTGCAATTTCAAAAATCTGAGAGACACGGTTGATGTCAGTAAGTAAAATGTGGTTCAATGAGATGAAAATATTTTTTGGTGAATAGTAACTTTTTACTTTTATTTACCACGGTTAAAAGTAAATAGGGTAATTAAGGGTACAAATGATATTATTATTACCCTAACACATGTCCTAATTCTATTGGATAAGTGTAATTCGACCAAAAACAACCTTAGGAATAAAATATGACCATTTAGGCCCACTTGGATTAGATTAGGACATTTATTATTAATTTATTTAAAGAAGGGTTAAAATAGTTAAAATCAATGTTTAATAAGAAAATAATTTTTAATATAGGGTTATACATAAGATAAATTCAACTATCAATATTCATTAGAAATAAAAAAATATTTCCTACATAATGATATTTTATTTGTAATGTTTATACTTTAAATAAGTTAATTTATATATGACACAATGATGATGCAGTAATTATCTTATTAATGAAATATTGACATAATTGATGTTATAAATACTCAAATAAATGTAATTTTAGACTTTTTAAGAATTACAATAATTTTATAGGTTAATATGACATGTTAGTATTTATTTAATTAACATTTTTCGAACTAATAATTCTATTATGATTTTCACAAAAATCAATTACTAAATAGTGTCAAAATTGATATAAAATAGTTTTTTTAAAAAATATTATATTTGTAATTGTTATTTTATTCCTAAAAATATAAGGTTTGTCCAAATGACTTAGATAGGATTATATATTAATAATAAACAACTTGGGGGTCGTTTGACTGCTTATAGTAAGTTTATTAACCATATAGTATAAGAACACAAGAAGACATAGTAAAAGTAAAATTATTTTACTTAATGTTGAATCTAAATGATAAGGTTAAAATAGGAACCTAAACTTGTCTAAATTCTATTTCATGAGAGTATTTATACCCATACCCACCTTAGCTTCGGAATAAATCAATTTGGAGCTATTTAAAACCGAACTTGACTTTATAATAAAATAATATTTTTAGTTTTTCCAAAGGAGCCCCTCTCATCCCTTATAAAAGGGCACCTCCTCCGCCTCTTCCTCACACAACTTCGAGCCTTCAAGATCGGCCAACCTCTGCCAATTTCTCCTCTACACTTCCCTAGAGACATCCTAGAGGTCCTGGTCTTCTTCAATGACCAATTTTAGTCCCCTAAAAGGAGGTCTCAAAGAAGCACTTCAAAGAAGAGGTAATGTCCGTTACCGATTCTTTCATCTTTATTTCTTCTTCCACTTATTCTTCTTTAGTTGTTTCATTATGAAGTAATAAAATCCGTATCAATCATATAATTATATGTTATTATATGTCTGAAACAACCCTATTTCACCATCTATCCATCCTACGGAAAATGAAATCACCGCGCGTGCGTACGTACGGAATACCGTCTCCACGCCGTGGTGTAATCTATTTTCCACCACCACCTTACTTGGATGGGTATAATGGTGTAAATAATGACTATATATGATTATTTTAAAGTTATATTGATTCTGAAATAGTATACATACACTCCAATACAATTCCATGATCACGAGAACGATATCATCGCTCGTGCGTACGTACAGAATACCGTCTCCACGATGTGATGCGACTTGTTCTACATTATCATCATTGCATAATGATTATGTAAATGAATTGAATGAATGAATATGATATATATTACACTAATAATATTCTGGAAATGTGGTATCTATAACCTAAATAGGAGAATAAAAATTTATTCGACAAAATACGCATAAGAACAAAAAGTAATAAACACCCGAATAACAAGTTCTAATGAAATATTAGTAATAAGAAGCTAAGAATATGACCATATGTGATATTATAACAATGATTATGATTCTTTAATAAGTCAATAACATTATTTAAATCACTATACAGGAGGTTCAGACACGTACAAAGCATATCAGACCTAAGGTAAGAGAAATATCACAATCTCATTTTTATCCGAGATTGTTTATACTTCGGTATTTACTGGGGTGTATTTTATCATCCACATCCATGTTTCCTCAATATTTAATATTATTTCCATCCACCTAAAATTGTTTAAATCCAATTTTATCCTTCGGTGAGTTTTTAGTAAAACATATGAAAGGAATCTTTTGTCGTTTCTCGTACGAGGTACTTTTTGACTTTTCCGACAAAAGTACGAGAAGAATGTTTTTTTAACTTATAGGGCATGAATGGATTTTTAAAATAAAATTTCCAAGAATCATACTTTACAAGTTTTCAAGTTTATTTTTAATCAACTTCATTTAGTTTAAAATTGTATTACATGTTATGAAAGGAAAAATGTTTTTGAAGTAGAAAGGATATTTTCCTCAAGAATGGAGTTCAAGTGTTTTGTCAAAATAATTTTCCATATAAGATAATATAGGGTTCTGTTTCTATCCATACTATTACATGGATTTGATGATGTTATGATGGAAATATTTTTATGAATAACTTTATCTTATATGAATTGTTTTATGATGTCACGATTTTTAAGATTCCCATTTTTATTACATGGGTTATGCTATGATGTATGGTTTATGATTTTGTGGCACACATAATAATGGTATCATTATGAGATGGGTGGGACCTATATCTCCCTCCAATTCATTGGGTAAAGATTTTATATCTCATGAGATAGACATGGATGGAACGGCAGGTTAAACCGGTTCAGTGAAACAGGACTGAAACGAGGAGTGAACTCAGTTCAGAAATGGACTTTTTCCACTAAGATAGTCTTGGCAATGAGTCTTGACTAATAAGAAATGATTCTCTGTGATTATGTGTGTATTACACAAAGTTTCATGTTTTAAGTTATGATTATTGGGATTACATTTCACTACTATGATTTATCCCATGTTATGAAATTATGATTTCTTTTGTAGGTTAAGATTTCCAAAAGTTATGTTCTTATTTATATGATGTGATTTATATTTCTTTTGTTTACCCTTACTGATAATTTGAGCTCACCCTTTTGTATGTTTTCTTTCCCCGGATCAGGAAGAAGGTTATTAAGTAAGATATGTCCAAATGGACTATAGATATGATGAAATAAATGGGAGACATTGTAGATGCTTTATGAACCAGTTGTTTATGTTTCCCAGTTTCTAAAGATACTATACCTATAAGGTCCTTTCTTGGTTTTGTTATATGTTGTAATAAGTGTGCTTCAATTATGAAGTTATAACAATGTATGTAAAGTATGGGTCGCTACAGTTGGTATCAGAGGAAAGGTATAGTCAACCTTTGGAAACTAGGATGTGAAAGCCTTAGTAAGAATCCTAAGGATAAGTCTAAGCATAGAACACAATGTTAGTGTTTTAGAAATGGCCATGAATAACCTAGGATAAGACCTTAAGTGTGAAATTTTATTCTTGATTATGTGGTTTTCCTATTATAATTAGTGTTTCTCACACTATTATTCTTGGTTTTAGTCAATGGCTGGAACCCAAAGGAACCGTGTTAATGCAGAATGCGACGGGCAATGCAATGATTGCCCCCCTGAGAAACCAAACATTATGGGAGCTGGAATGCAAAATCTTATAGCCATACAGACACAACTTTCTCAAGCTAGGAATCCTGTAGGACTTCCAAATGAGCAAAGGAAGGAGCAACATTCTGTTGAATCCTTCATGAGACAACGTCCACCTTCATTTAGCGGGTCTACTGATCCATTAGTTGCTGAGCAATGGATTAGTACTACTAAAAAGATATTTTCAGTTCTTCATTGTTCTGAACATGATAAAGTCATCTTAGCAGTGTATCGTTTGGAATGTGATGCTGATCAATGGTGGAAATGTATTAAGAATACAAGGAAAAGGGATGAAATTGAGTCCATGGAATGGGACGAGTTCAAGAACTTATTTTTCAATAAGTACTTCCCTCGTATTCTCCGAACAAAGATGGAGAAAGAGTTTCTTGAACTGAAGCAAAAGGATGATGAATCTGTTGGTACCTATGAAGCAAATTTTACAAGACTTTCAAGGTACGCTTCTGGTATTAATATCCAACCTGAGAGTATGATCGATCAATTATTTAGTGGCTCAAAACCAAGTCTTCGAAGGGCTTTAGCCATAAGGGACTTCAATATCTATGAGGAAATCATTCGATGTGCTCTCAAAGTCGAGATGGAGATTGGAGTAACCCATCAGTCATATGGGTTTGATAAGAAGAGGAAAATGGAATTCAAAGGAAAATCTAAAAAGCACACTAAAAAGAAGATGAGCTTTCCCTTATGCACAAGGTGTGGAAAGAAACATGGAGGGAGTTGTCTTAAAGGGACAAGTAAATGTTTCAAATGTGGAATGGAAGGTCATCAGGAATTTGAATGCCGCAATTATGGGAAGAAGATGTCTAATGATGCAAACAAAGGAAGGGATACACAGAATAAACCTAATACACTTCAATGTTTCAAGTGCAGGGAGACGAGGCATTATGCCAATGAATGCGCAAATCCAAGGGTTGATGATGATGGTTGACGTCAATGAACTCTTAAGGCTAAAGACAAAGGAAAGTCACATGCAATTTCTATCAGCGATGTGGAGTACGATAACGATGTGGTGAAAGGTACACTTACCATCCACTCTAAAGTAAAAAATATTTCATTTGATTCTTGATCCACCCACTCTTTTATTTCTGAATAATTTTCTAAGGATATCACGGTATTACCTCAACAATTAGATGTTGAGTTAGATGTGACAACCCCTAATGGCACAACAGTCGCATCAAAAGTTTGTAATTCTTCTCCAATCGAAGTTTGTGTGAAAGTGCTTCCTGCAATTCTTGTGATCCTTCCTATAGTGGAATTTGATGTGATTATTGGCATGGATTGGATTACTTTATATGGAGCTCATATCAATTGCCAAAGAAGGGAAGTCACATTTCATATTCCAGATCAATCTATGATCTTTTATCAATGCAAGGATGAACATAACCTTCAAGTGGAAATTTTCTTCCATCTTATGGGTCTTGATTCCACTAAATGGAGGTTATTTATCTCAAATGGTTGGTGAGAAAACCATGATTAAGAATATGCCCATTGTACGGGAGTTTGGTGATGTCTTTTCGGAGGAATTACCAAGCCTTCCACCAAATCGTGAAGTTGAGTTTTCAATAGAACTCATACCGGGTGCTTTGCCTATTTCAAAGACACCTTATAGAATGGCCCCAATTGAGTTGCAGGAATTAAAGAAGCAACTCCAAGAGAATCTTGATAAGGGGTTCATACGCCCTAGTGCGTCACCTTGGGGAGCACCTGTTCTGTTTGTTAAGAATAAAGATGGATCAATGAGACTCTGCATTGATTATCGAGAACTTAACAAGATCACTATCATGAACAAATATCCTCTCCCACACATTGATGACTTATTTGACCAACTACGCAGACTTCAATACTTTTCCAAGATTGATCTTCATTCAGTGTATCATCAATTAAGGGTCAAAAGGGAGGATATACCAAAGACGGCTTTCCATACAAGGTATGGACACTATGAATTTATAGTGATGCCATTTGGTCTTACTAATTCCCCTGCTATCTTCATGGATCTGATGTATAGAGTCTTTAGAGACTATCTTGATCAGTTTTTGGTAGTCTTTATAGATGATATTCTAGTCTATTCAAAGAGCAAGGAAGAAAATGAAGATCACTTGAGAATTATATTGAATACCCTGATAAAGGAGATTCTTTATGCCAAATTTACCAAGTGTGAATTTTGTCTTCAAAAAGATTCATTTTTGGGCCACATAATCTCAAAAGAGGGGATATCTATGGATCCAGAAAAAACAGAGGTTATCGAAAGATGGTCGAGACCAATAATAGTAACTGAGATCCGAAGTTTTCTTGGGTTGGATGGATATTATCAACGTTTTGTGAAATATTTTTCACGATTATCTAATCCACTCACCAAGTTGAATCGGAAAGGAGTTATGTTTGTTTGGTCGGAGGAATGTGAAGAGAATTTCAAGGAGTTGAAAAGAAGGTTATCCAGTGCACATGTGCTCACACTGCCTTGTAGTGGATAAAGGTTTGTGATCTACAGTGATGCATCCAAGAAGGGATTGGGGTGTGTTCTTATGAAAAATGATATGGTGATAGCTTATGCCTCATGACAATTGAAAATACATGAGGAAAATTACCCAACTCATGATTTGGAGTTAGCTGCGGTAATCTTTGCATTAAAGATTTGGAGGCATTATCTTTATGGAGAAAGGCGTGACATTTATACTAATCATAAATGTTTAAAGTATATTTTCACACAAAAGGAGTTGAATATGCGCCAAAGAAGATGGTTGGAGCTGATTAAGGATTATGACTACTCAATCCATTACCACCATGGGAAAGCAAACAAGGTGGCAGATGCATTAAGTTGACAAGACCATACCAGTTTATCCATGATGAGGATCACAAAAGATCCAATATTTATGGATTTACAAAGGATGGATCTTGGAATTATAATGAAAGGGGAAAAATCATATCTTTCTCAAATGAATGTTCAACCATCTATACATTTGAAGATTAAATAGGCACATAAAGAAGATTTCGAGTTACAAAAGAAGGTGAGAAATGTTCCTGAATTCAACCTTGATTGTGATGGGATAATAAAGTTTAGGAATCGGGTTTGTGTTCCTCCCATACCTGAATTAAAGAAGGAGATACTGGATGAGGCTCATAGTTCTTCATTCTCTATTCATCATGGAAGCACGAAGATGTACAAGGACCTGAAAGAGTACTTCTGGTGGGATGGCATGAAAAAAGATGTTGCTGAATATGTCTCTCAATGCTTGGTTTGTCAGCAAGTTAAAGCTGAGAGAAAGAAGTCTAAGGGGATGTTACATCCATTACCCATACCCGAATGGAAATGGGAAAACATCACTATGGACTTTGTCACCGGACTTACTAAAACATCCAAAGGCAATAATGCTATCTGGGTCATAGTTGATCGTCTTACAAAGTCTTCACACTTCATCGCTATTAGAGAGGATTTCTCTCTGGATCAGCTTTCCAGGATATATGTGAAGGAAGTGGTAAGATTGCATGGAGTACCACATTCTATTATATCTGATCGGGATCCGAGGTTTACCTCAAAGTTCTGGCGAAGTCTTCAGCATACTCTGGATACAGTGTTCAATTTCAGCACTGCTTATCATCCTCAGACAGACGGTCAGTCTGAGAGGACGACACAAACTCTAGAAGATATGTTGAGAGCTTGCTCTATGGATTTCAAAGGTGGTTGGGATTAACACCTACCTTTGGTGGAATTTTCTTATAATAATAGCTTTCACTCCAGTATTCAGATGGTTCCTTATGAAGCTCTCTATGGAAAGAAATGCAGGACTCCAACTTGCTGGGATGAAGTTGGGGAAAGAAAGCTATTAGGACCTGATATCGTTGATGAAATGGCAGAAAAGGTCAGATCTATTCAATAACACATAAGAGTAGCTCAGAGTCGACAGAAAAGTTATTCCGACAACTGATGAAAAGACCTAGAGTTTGAAGTGGGTGATAAAGTGTTCTTACGAATATCTCCCTGGAAGAGGGTCATGAGATTTGGAAAGAAGGGGAAGTTGAGCCCTAGATATATCGGTCCTTTCGAAATACTGGATCATGTTGGGAAGGTAGCTTACCGATTGGCGCTTCCACCGAATCTCTTTCAAGTTCACGATGTGTTCCATGTATCTCTCCTGAGAAAGTACATACCTGATCCTTCACATGTACTCAGCTCAGAAGTTGTACCGCTGGAGAAAGATCTTTCTTATAAAGAACAACCGATAGAGATTCTGGATCGTAGCGAAAAAGTCCTACGAAACAAGACCACTCGATTGGTGAAAGTTTTATGGAAGAACCACCAATTAGAAGAAGCTACATGGGAGCTTGATGATATGATTAGGGAGAGGTATCCTCATCTATTTGTTGCAAAGTGACGAATTTCGAGGGAGAAATTCATTTTAAGGGGGGTAGAATGTAACAACCGAGACTTTTATGAGAAATATTTTTGTTTTTATAAATCATAAAAGGAATATTTCGCTACACACAACAGTAGCTTGGCTTGGTTTACACGCAATCGCGACCTTCCTCGATTGCTTGCGTCGTACGCAATACTGAGTTTCACTAAACAATGATATGCTATTAAAATATTATTAAAACTACCTGTTATGAATATTAATAACCACTTTTTTAAATTTTATAAGTTTTATTTTTCAAAATGGTCTTCATTTTTGATTCGGAATATCGAAATTATCCTAGGGTGAAATTTTGGTATTTTTTCTAAAAACTTTCAATTTTTGATGAATAGTGAAACCACTAAGTGGTAGTTAAAAAAACTGATTTTTTCATAAAACATAATTTTACCGCTTCAGTGAGTGGAATTTCAAAAATCCGAGAGACACGGTTGATGTCAGTAAGTAAAATGTGGTTCCATGAGATGAAAATAATTTTTGGTGAATAGTAACTTTTTACTTTTATTTACCATGGTTAAAAGTAAATAGGGTAATTAAGGGTAAAAATGATATGATTATTACCCTAAAACATGTCCTAATTCTATTGGATAAGTGTAATTCGACCAAAAACAACCTTTCGAATAAAATATGACCATTTAGGCCCACTTGGATTAGATTAGGACATTTATTATTAATTTATTTAAAGAAGGGTTAAAATAGTTAAAATCAATGTTTAATAAGAAAATAATTTTTAATATATGGTTATACATAAGATAAATTCGACTGTAATTATTCATTAGAAAGATAAATAGATTTCCTACATAATGATATTTTATTTTTAATTTTTAGACTTTAAAGATGTTAATTTATTTATGACACAATGATGATGCAGTAATTATCTTATTAATGAAATATTGACATAATTGATGTTATAAATACCCAAATAAATGTAATTTGAGACTTTTTATGAATTCCACTAATTTTATAGGTTAATATGACATGTTATTATAGATTTAATTAACTTTGTTCGAACTAATCATTCTGTTATGATTTTCAAAAAAATCAATTACTAAATAGTGTCAAAATTGACATAAAATAGTTTTTAATACACATATCATATTAGTAATTGTTATTTTATTCCTAAAAATCTATGTTCGGCCAAATGACTTAGATAAGGTTATATATATTAATAATAAACAACTTGGGGTTCGTTTTTCTGCATATTGTATGTTTATTAACCTTATAGTATAAGAACACAAGAAGACACGATAAAAGTAAAATTATTTTACTTAATGTTAAATCTAAATGATAAGGTTAAAATAGGAACCTAAACTTGTCTAAATTCTATTGGAAGAGAGTATTTCTACCCATACCCACCTTATCTTAAAAATAAATCAATTTGGAGCTATTTAAAACCGAACTTGACTTTATAATAAAATAATATTTTTAGTTTTTCCAAAGGAGCCCCTCTCCTCCCTTATAAAAGGGCACCTCCTCCCCCTCTTCCTCACACCACTTTGTGCCTTCAATCTCGGCCAACCCATTCCACTTTCTCCTCTCCACTTCCTTAGAGACATACTAGAGGTCCTGGTCTTCTTCAAAGACCAATTTTAGTTCCCTAAAAGGAGGTCTCAATGAAGCACTTCAAAGAAGAGGTAATGTCCGTTACCGATTCTTTCATTTTATTTCTTCTTCCACTTATTCTTATTTAGTTGTTTAATTATGAAGTAATAACATAAGTATCACTCATATACTGATATTTTATTATAATTATGAAACAACCCTATTTCACCATCTATCCATCCTACGGAAAATGAAATCACCGCGCGTGTGTACGTATGGAATACCGTCTCCACGCCGTGGTGTAATCTATTTTCCACCACCACCTTACGTGGATGGGTATAATGGTGTAAATAATGACTATATATGATTATTGTAAAGTTATATTTATTATGAAATAGTATACATACACTCCAATACAATTCCATGATCATGGGAACGATAGCATCGCCCGTGCGTACGTACGGAATACCGTCTCCACGATGTGACGCGACTCATTCTACATGATCTTCATTGAATAATGATTATGTAAATGAATTGAGTGAATGAATATGATATATATTACACTAATAACATTCTGGAAATGAGGTACCTATAACCTAAAGTGAAGAATAAGAATTTATTCGACAAAACACGCATAAGAACAAAAAGTAATAAACACCCGAATAACAAGTTGTAATGAAATAATACTAATTATAAGCTAAGAATATGACCATATGTGATATCATAAAAATGAGTATGATTCTAGAATAAGTCAATAACATTATTTAAATCATTATACAGGAGTTTCGGACACGTACAAAGCATATCAGACCTAAGGTGAGGGAAATATCACAATCTCATTTTTATCTGAGATTGTTTATACTTCGGTATTTATTGAGGTGTATTTTATCATCCACATCCATGTTTCCTCAATATGTAATATTATTTCCATCCACCTACAATTTTTTAAATCCAATTTTACCCTTCGGTGAGTTTTTAGTAAAAGATATGAAAGGAATCTTTTGTCGTTTCTCGTACGAGGTACTTTTTGACTTTTTCGACAAAAGTACGAGAAGAATGTTTTTTTAACTTATATGGCATGAATGGATTTTTAAAACAAAATTTCCAAGAATCTTCCTTTAAAAGTTTTCAAGTTTATTTTTAATCAACTTCTTTTAGTTTAAAATTGTATGACATGTTGAGAAAGGAAAACTGTTTTTGAAGTAAAAAGGATATTTTCCTCAAGAATGGAGTTCAACAGTTTTATCAAAATTATTTTCCATCTAAGATAATATAGGGTTATGTTTCTATCCCTACTATTACATGGATTTGATTATGTTGTGATGGAAATATTTTTATGAATTCCTTTATCTTATATGAATTGTTTTATGATGTCACGATGTTTAAGATTCCCATTTTTATTACATGGGTTATGCTATGATGTATGGTTTATGATTTTGTGGAACACATAAGAATGGTATCATTATGAGATGGGTGGGACCTATATCTCCCTCCAATTCATTGGGTAAATATTTTATATCTCATGAGATAGACATGGCTGGAACGACAGGTTAAACCGGTTCAGTGAAACAGGACTGAAACGAGGAGTGAACTCGGTTTAGAAATGGACTTTGTCCACTAAGATAGTCTTGGAAATGAGTCGTGACTAATAATAAATGATTCTCTATGATTATGTGTGTATGACACAAAGTTTCATGTTTTAAGTTATGATTATTGGGATTGCATTTCACTACTATGATTGATCCCATGTTATGAAATTATGATTTCTTTTGCAGGTTAAGATTTCCAAAAGTTATGTTCTTATGTATATGATGTTATTGATATTTCCTTTGTTTACCCTTACTGAGCATTTGAGCTCACCCTTTTGTATTTTTTCTTTCCCCAGGTCAGGAATAAGGTTACTAAGTAAGATATGTCAAAAGGGACTATAGATATGATGAAATAAATGGGAGACAGTGTAGACGCTTTATGAACCAATTGTTTATGTTTCCCAGTTTCTAAAGACACTATACCTATACGGTCCTTTCCTGGTTTTGTTATATGTTGTAATAAGTGTGCTTCAATTATGAAGTAATAACAATGTATGTAAAGTATGGGTCGCTACATAGTTAGTGTGTCACCTATGATACCTAGATTTCTTAGATCTTGGTGATGCTAAAGATTGTTAGGAAGGGAAATTTCTCATAAGAATTGGAAGGTTGTTACATCCCTGAGGATTGATAATGATATCCTTGATCAATGTTTGGGATACTCCTCAGGATCACATGGATTCACCATTATTTCATTTCTTAGATATTATTAGGAATGTGTTGTTAAGATAGTGATTGATGTATTATAAGTTAATATCTTCGATCGAAGAGTGTATTCTTTTAATATTACCTAAGGTTCCTTCCCTTAGTATTTCATCTTGTTTCTAATGCATTGATTTCCTATGAAATGTGACATAAGGATCCAACATTATATTGGATTTGGGAATGAAGAGATGTTTTCTGGGATCAACTGTTTTCAAAAAACTTGGGTAGTATGCCCAGGAAACCTAGAATACTACTTGTTACCTTATTTATGGGATGTCCAATAGACACATGGAATCCTATTTCATGTTTAGTGTAGTCAATTACAATTGATCTTGGGGTTTAGACATGTACCCTCTAGGGGACATAACTTTCTCGAAGATATTTATTTATTGAAAAAAAGTAGGCAAGGTAGAACCAGGGTAATGATTAGGAACTATGTATGAAATGGGTTATTTATTTATTTTTAGTATTTGTAATTTACTTTAGTTTTTTATTTATAGATCTCACATATATATATAATGCATTTAATTTTTATGTATGAGAACAATTTTTTGGTTCCCTAATGAGTTTTTTACTGACAAACTTCTATTGAAACCATTTCCCTATGGGACTCGAGAAGAATTACGCTTGGTTGTATGAACAGGATGGGCCGAGGCCTGAGACTGATTGAGTGAGATGGTTCAGATGTGTACATGGAGCTTGGTATGTCGTACAACTTGGTGTGAGAAGTAGAGTCCAATAATTTTATTATTTTTAATTTATTTATTCATGCATATATTGTAAGACCGATGAGAGACAAATTTTTTATGTATGATATGGTTGTTTGATCCGTATTGCATTTGATTTTATTATAGTATTTTTTATTTTTATTGATTCCACACTTAGATTATTTCATGTTATGTATGATGTTTAGAAATTTGCACTATTTTTATTACTCTAATGTGAGGTAATAGTCAAATTATGGACATACACTAGGCCTTAACTACTAGTCTATATCATCGGGAAAGTGTGGAGGCGTGTTTGAGGCCTTGTGGATAGCTGTCCTAGATACTATTCATATAGTGAACCGAGGTGGGACGTGAAAATATTCCTGATAATTCTATCATATCTTAAAAATTTCCTTCCCTATTTAATCTAAAATTATGTTTTAATGAACATGAATACTATTTCAAGAAACATTATTGGAGTTTCCAAATATTTTTTCCTTTGGTTTTAACTTTTACCCAATTATACCATCAACAAAACACCAAAACTAGGATACCGTATGACTTAATTTATTTATTCTAAATACCTTGAGAAAATGATGTAAATATTTATTAAACACATTAAAGTTTTCTATAAAATTCAAAAAATGAAAATATAATTAATTCCTTAAACAAAATAATCGTTATGTGAAACCTTTAGAATCACCAAGTGATTAACATATCCAATCATATTGAATTTATGAATAGAGACTAAAAATCATTTGTCTATCTTAAAAAATAATCCTTTAAAACCTTAATTGAATCATTCTATTCCTTTCATGAACATTTAGATTCTCTTGTTGAATAATTTCAATAGTTGGATACTCAGGGAGTGTCTCTTTAACACTTAATGGTTTTTATCCTTATTTAAGAACAATTCATATGTTCCTATACTAGTTGATGAATTAACTTATATTATAAATCATCTTTCATATTATTGGTATATATTTTAAATTAGATAATGATGATACATTTATCTAAAAATAGATTATTTTATCATATGTTTATTATGTTTTACTTTCATTTAATAATGAATTTTATTAAATGTATTCCCACTAAAATGATTTATCCTTTTAAATCCCTCATATCCATTGGTGGGCCAAGATCCATATTTCAGTATATAAGGAGTCCAATTTATGGTTCCTCTCACCGCATAGTTTTTGAGGTAGTAAATCAAAGAAATCATATCAGATATCATTCGTTTATAGTTGAGTGAAAAAACATTTTCCAAATATGGCATAAAATTATAAGCTCAACTATATTTATTATGTATCCTAACTCTAATGGGTTCCTAGCTAAGTATAAACAATTGATAATTGTAGGATTTGGTCACCTAACTCTTAGTTTTAGTCATCTACTGAATTAATTTCATAAGATAATCCCTAAGATCCCACATTTATTTTGGACATACCTAGTTGGATGATTGATTTCTTGACAAGTGTTTGTTTTAGAAGGAATCTGACACTAGTTGTTTTTTAAGTGTATTTAATCTCATTATCTTATTGAATATTATTCCCTTTTTTATTTATAAATTCTTCAAATTATTTAGTTTTGGAATCTTAATCATTATATAAAATCAATATGCTCAAACCACAATGATGTGTAAATCTTTTCACAACTCATAAATTGTCTTAGTAACCCAAATAAATATACAAAAACATTCATACATACCCCAATGAATCATAAGCACAAGGTATATTGAAAATGTTAATGTAAAGTCTCATTATTATCTGAAATAAACTATCTCTGCATGAGTAAGTTTGGATCTAGAAATAACCACCCCCTATTTTCTAGATATTGCATAATCCTTTAGGATAATAAGAATTCCACAAAATTACCTCTACCCAAGGATACTTTACATAAGAGAGACTATAATCCAATTAAAATTATAGCACCTAATATGAGTAAATCATAAATAACTTCTTAATTATGTCTCATAACCTAATACAAAACAATGTTAATGTTGATGAAAACTAAATCAATTATCTTATGTTGCATTTAACTCTTTGTAAGTGTCTATGCTAATTTATCGATTTACTTTAACACTTTAAACTAAAATATATAGACATTTATATTATAATCAATTTATATAAATGATTAAGAAAAAAGGGAATAATTATATAAAATTGAACAATTCATATATTTAAACATGAGATAACAAATTTATGAACATTTCATAAATTAAAGATAATTATAATCACTTTATAACTTATCCATTCTTTTTATACTCTCAATATTTAAATAAATACAAACACATTAGTTTTAAATATCACATATTTTTAATATTTTTAAAACCTTGATTATATTAATAATAAAAATACATTTTGACATGGTTTTAATAATTTCACAAATAAGGCCATTAATTTTATTAGTTCAAATTAATAATTAGGAATATTAATAATTTTAATATAAACTCTTTTATTTTTTACAGAATTTTGTAGTTTATAATCATTTTATAAATTACAACTATAATTTCCATATAAAAAAAATTTATTCTACATTTTAAGTATTTCCTTATAAGTTATAAAATTTATTTTAATATTAAAAATTGATTTTATTGAATATTTTTTTAATAAATAATTCATAAATATTTAATTAGGTAATTATAAAAACATTTTAAATTAATTAATTTTAATAAATGATATAAATTAATAAATTTACCAAAATACATATTATTATGATTTGTAAAAATTTTATAAATAATATAGGTTCATTATTAATTTAAATATAATTTTATTTTACATATAACATTTTTAACAGTATCAACTTTATCGTAAAAGGTAAATAATAAGTCACAATAACAAAACCTTTTATGTGCTATCTCCCATACCCTATGATAGATAATTTTTATGCTGCTATTGGGGTGGGTTATGTAGGAATAAACATACCTCACAGTGAATTAAGGATATTATAGCAACCATGTTTGATTTATAATGTGTAGCGGTGGACAATGTATTATTAATTCACAATACTAGACTATTATATCACAGGATTGGTGGACTATGTAGGATTAATACAACACAACTTTCCAATACATCTTATGTTTTGGTTTTAGTATATTTTCATGATAACTTTTGCAGTATTAAATACACCACCTTTCATCCTGTGTGACATTAACCCAACAAACCTATGTAAGAAGAACATGATGCCTGATAGTCAAAACATTTGATAAGTCACTATGTATGTATAAATATTTCATAGAATTATGTTTTATAATATCCCCTATACTTTAATAGTTACATAATTGTCTTCTTAGTAGATTAATATTGAAAGTTAAACCGATAATATATCTCGTATCATACATTCTGATACATCCATAACCTAATGGTTTGAACTATGTTGTTTCCTATAATATACCACATCATAAAGTAAAATACCAATGTAGATTACATTATCATATAAGATAATTTCAGATTGTGTTCAAAGTATCTAACCTATTTTACGATGGAAAACATCAAATTTATAAGAAATTAACATTATTCATTTTCAAATATGATTTTGAGAATAAAATAGTGATGAAATAGAAATAATAGCTTTGAAGGGTTTCTTAGGATTGATTAAATATCAATCAGTATAGAAAAAAACTAGAAACCCACGAACCAAAAATCTACCATGATAGATAACTATAACTATATTTAAACCAAAATGAATAAACTATTTTGTGTACATTACAATAATTATATATATCGCTTTATTTCTTATTCATGATTGAGAAATATCATAAAGAGGTGTCTGAAGAAACCCCACCTCGATGATATATCCATAGGATGATTGGAATCACCCATCACATGTTAGTTAGTCTTTTTCTTTCTAGGAAATGTTAGTTCCTCTCATAGAAAAAATTAAGAAGAAGTGAGCTTTCATAGGGAGCAGGACAATCGATAAGGGATGATTCCCATTTGAGTATGTAATATATCACAATATAATTTACAAGAAATGAAAAAAATAAGAAATATGCTAGTTTAAGATAATCCCAATGTGATCCATCTCTATCTATATTGATGGGGTATTTTTGAAAGTGATCACCAAGAGATAACTGATGGACTCTTTCCTCTATAGGATGTGAAATAGAAACGATAATCCCTTAATGCAATTAGTGGACCATTTGAACTACAAAATTTTTGGCATCACTTTTTTTATTGAATAAAAATGTAAAACCATGAATAAAGAGAGATTTAACTATTAATAATATCATAGTACAAACAATAACAATAAAATCACATCTTTATATAGGACTCCTTCTATAAAAACCCAAAATGCACACTCCCAGATCCATTGCAAAAGTAAAAAACATTACATTTTCAACATTGGTATCGATAATTGTGTCCTAAATTATTCATCTAAACCATACAACATCAAAAGTAAAACCTGAATCATGTACATCCTTGAGGTTCTTGTTAGGATTTTTGTTTTAGATAATTATGAAAAAATCATACAAAAACAAATCATAAGAACTTGGAATCATACGTCATCAAAAGAAAATTTCTTCCATTTAACAAAAAGTTTCTTATTTCATAATTAATACTCAACATCAACCTTATGAAATACATTAGATACATTAATTATTCAACATAATTCTTTAAAATTTGGGGAATAGGAAACATAATAATTATGAGATCAAATTATCGGTAAGGTTAAACATAAAAATTAGCAATTAAATGTCATCAATGAGAATAAGAGTGCATAAAGGTGCGATGAAATAATCAACGTGCATGAGAGAGTTATAAAATGACTCATACCCATAAATTCTAGGATAATCAAATATGAAAACATGGAAAAGGAAAGAGTCATCAAAATTAATAAATAAAATCCATGTGATATCAATGATAATAATTAAAAACATTATAAACTCATATCAATCAATTAAAACTCTTTTTCATAATTTAGAGCATGACTTTCATCATCACAAACTAGCCTGGGTACCTTGGTAACCTGATAACCGAGATGGACCTCACATGGATTGAAGGGAATTCCCAGGCACTATGGGTTGGCGACTAGCACTTAGTACCATAAAAAATGAATGTTTTAATAAATTATCAATAATCATTATAGAAGTAAATACAAAAAAGTCAGTATGCATACAAGAAAAACTCCATAGGGAGAAATGGTCCAAAATTCAAACAGGTATAAAAACCCAAATTACTTTAAAAAGGTACTATAAAATAGATACAAAACATATTACCAATGAAAAAAACTCACCAAGTCCACATATAAATATTTATAACCACCTCTAATTAGCACTTTACCACTACTTGAATTGAGAAAGAGAAAATCTAAAAAAACCAAAAGGCCCATGTAGTGTGTGAGCTGAAAGCCTAGTATGGTCTCACTAAGGATTCCTTCATAAATTTGTCCATTTAATTAACCAAATAAAATGATTTAAATTTTAAATAAATAGGATTGGAATTTCAAAAGAATATATAAAAAAATAATTCTTTACATTTAAAATGATGATGTAATTTAAAAAAATCATAAATATTTTTTATATGAAATATTTTTTATAAATTCAAAAGGCATGAAAAACAGTTTACCAACATTATCATGCATTTATATCTCAAATTTAAAAAAGAGATAAACAAGGTCATCTACCAAAAGGTACCATAATTCTAAGATATAGGACTCCAAAAAGTCAAAGTGACAGGAAAATATATGTACACACAAACCCCCTTCGACACAGGTCAAGAGTATTTCATCACCATCCTATTAAGGATGTGACATGCTGCATTTATGATTTTCAATGTTGTAAATCATATATTATTTTCCAAATAACTCACTAACTACCTAAGGCTTTCATTTTCTCTAATATACAAAAAATTATTGGTAATTTAATTTAATACTGCATAAAAATACAATTCATCCCATTACCCTATTTAAAAAAATTAAAATTTTGCATTTAAAAACAAAAATATGTTTTTTTTATAAAAAAAATCATTTTCCATGATAAAATCGAATGGTTTATATGAAAACCCTTTTAAGCCAATTCTCCCAGATAATAATTTGAAATCAATTAAAAATTTAATTTCACAATTCAAATTTCACAATTAAATTCAATTATTTAGTTTAAATAATTTCCATGAATTTTACAATTTCAATTTAATAATTCAATTCTCTATAATTTTCCATCAATTTTACAGTCACCCCCCAATTCAATGGAATTTGTGATTTTCCCAATTTTATACAAAAGTTTAATTAAAAAACCCAAATTCAAAGGAATTGGGGTTTTAATCAATCAATTGAAAGAAATTTCATTTAAAAGAGAAATTGAATTTAAATAAACAATATAATTGAAAAAAAAATTCAGGGTTAATAAAAATTGGGCATCATGAACAAACCAACAACCTTATAATTGGTAGATCTTGAAACTCCAAACCCTAATCAGGATTTTTCAATAAAGAACTATGATAATGGAAACCCTTGAATCAAACCTAGTTTCAAGATCCCCAAACAGAGGGTATTAGATCATTTAATAAATATATAGATCTATAAAACCATAGGAAAAAAGTGAGATAATGGGAGAATGAGAAGAGAAGAGGAAACTAACTATGAGAGGATCGAACACCATTCTTCAATATTTGATTAGATTCATGGAGGGTGTCAAGGGGCCTAAAACTACTATTGTTAGCTCTCTTGGAAGGAGAAATCAGTTTGGTGTCATATCAGTCCTTCGGGGCACTAAAATAGGGGATTCATGATTTTAAAACTTATGTTCTGATTAAAAAACCCATATGTATGATTTCTTGGGCAGGGGCCCATGGTTATACCAAATAGTGAACCCTATCCTTTCACTTATTTAAAATGACCTGCATGTATTCTATTAGGTGGTTGTATGATTTTTCAAATTGTGTGAAATCTGTAAAAACTCATGGGTCTGTGTTTTCATGATTTTCCCTGATGGGGTGCATGGTCTGGGAAAACTGTGCACCGACCGTGAACTATCCTAGAAATTCGAAAAACATTGAAACTTTCTCTTGAAACAACCCCAAACAAAACACAACCAAATCCTGATTAAAAGAGAGTGTAATAAATTCCTAAAAATATTAATAAAATGTTACAACCTCCCCACCATAGAAACTTTATATCCGCATAAATCCTACTAAGAATCATCCCTGCCAAAAAGATAACACCACTAATCTCTCAATAGATCCACCCTCTCCCACATCTCATTATTATTAGAAGTGTGATGAAATAACACATTAACCAATAACATTGTTACCTCCCATGAAGTAACTTGGTTTTAGAATCAACTATAATGAATGGTGATTCATTCATGGATAAATGAGGTTCAACTTCAATATCACTCCACCTCAGAACACAGGATGTATTATATAGATACTTTGTCAGCTGTGATACGTAGAACACATTATGTATCAACATTAGATGTGGTGGAATCACTAATTAGTTTGAAACATTCCCCATATTTTCAAAAACCTAAAAAGTACCCACAAAATGAGGATCATATTACCCTTTCCTAACAAGCCTTTAATGAACCAACTGAGGTGAAACTTTCAAGAACAGATCATCACCAACTGATAATTCCAAAGGTCTCTGATGATGATCAGCATGATACTTGTACCAGATATGTGCATCCAACATCCTCAAATGAATCAACTGAATCTTTTTTTCATCTCTTAAAACAATATTGGTCCATCCAAGGAACATTTTCCAATATCCAACCAACACAATGGGGATCTTTAAGGGTGTCCATAAAAGGCCTAAATAGGGTCCACTCCAGTCATCGAATAGAAACTAATTTTATAAGAAAACTCAACCATCCTCATGTGATCATCATGAGCCCCACCAAAGTCCATAAAACAAGCACAAAGTATATCCTCAAGAATATGTATAGATATTTCTATCTGTAAATTTAACTGCTAAAGATATGATATACTCAAACAGACCTGAGATCCCAGTACCTCTTGATGGAATATCCTAAAATTTCACATGAAATTAAGATATATATCAAAAACTATATGAGATGTAACTCCTTGAAAATGAACCATCTCTTCCGCATAGAGATTTCCAAACTCTTAAACTTTGGTTGTATCCTAAATGGGTATAAAGTGACCCAACTTGGTCTGCATGTCAAACACAACCCATATCAAATTCTTATTTCTCTTTATATGAGGTAACCGAACCACAATCTGTATTGATATCTCATCCCACTTCCACGTAGGCATTGGAAGTGGCTATAGAAAACCCAAAGGTTTCTAGTGCTCACCCTAGACCTATTGGCATGTACGAAAACATGAAACATAATTCGAAATACCATATCTCATAGCAAGACACTATAATTGATGACACAAGTCATAAATTTGTTGTGGTTTCTGGTTACATATCCCACTTAGAACTATGAAAATCCCACATCATAGTTTTCCTTACCACTAGAAGTACAAAAAATAGAGGCCAATAGCATAGAATTTTTTCTTTGGAGAATGACCACTCAAGCATGGTAACCCCACTATAAAGAGAGTCTCTAATTCTGCAGAATTCATCCTCAAGATACTATTCCTGAAGTATCATCTCGAGAAGTGAGTATATCAACTGAACTCTTTCCAGTGCAACGTCATCCCCTAATTCCCCGACTCCAATATGTAGCTATGAAAATATGGCCATAAAATTACACTTTTATGATGATTCCTTAATTTCTTTGATCAGAAGTTTCCAACATAATGCATATACAATGAAATCACCTTTTCATAGGGTATTGGATATGTTGGAATCAAAATATAGATGGTATTCAACCCAATGCCACTAGAAAACATTCAAAACTGTTTTAGAGAAGATATAAATCAATATTTTATGGTTGGAATACACAAAATACTATTCTACAATAAGGTAATTGTGATAAATTTTATGTGCGTGCATCACAACTTCAAGTTCAAGTTCATGGGTAGGATAATTATTCTCATGTATACTATCATGAAAAGATCCATAGGAAATGTAGTGATCCCCCGTCATATGAACAGAACCCAAAATTGAACCCGATGCATCATATAAGACCACATATCCTTACCTGGCCTCCAGAAGAATCAACACCGACACAATAGTCAAAAGGTGTTTTTTCTCAACTAACTATTTCTAACTTATTTCATCCCAGGAAAAATATAATCCCTTATGAGTTAGATTAGTCATAGAGGAATTCAAATTTGAGTCATCCATAATTAACTAATGATAATACCCATTTACAACTACAATGATCTGAATCTCAACTAAATTTCATGGTTGTTCCGAGGACATAACAACCATTACCCTTTTGGGATCAAATAATATATCATGTTTCGACAATATGTGTCCCAAAAATACCACTTCCCAAATCTAGAAATCACATTTTGAAATCTTGACATAAAGGTGATGATTTCTCATCAATTCTATAACTTCTCTGAGGTGAATCACACAATCCTCCTTGTAAATCGATTAAAAAGGGACATATTCTAAAAAAACCACCACAATAGTATTGAGATAATCATGGAATATCTTTTTTATTAGAGACATGAAAAATTCATGAGAATTAGTTAGACCAAAGGTAATTAAAAGGTACTCATAATTTCCATACCTACTCTAGAAGGTGGTTTTCTGAATTCCATATTCTTATATCCACAACTTATTGTAACTAGAACAAAGTTCATTCTTCAAGTTCCACATCATACCAATAAATTAATAAAATAGATCATCAATATATGTAAATAGATACTTTTTGTATATTATAACTCAATTTATTTTTCAATAATCTATACAAAGAAATAGTGAACAATTAGTTATCTTAGTGAGGAGAACTGATGTCGCCTAATGTGAAACACTTGGGTATATAAAGCATTTATCTAAATTTTCATCCAACTAGGTTTTGGTATCTTTCATTTTAGATGGTTCCATATGGTAAATGGGAATAGAAACTGGTTGAGTACCAAGAACTAAATCAATAGAAAAATATTCCTACCTTATTGGTGGAAAACTATAAAAGTTAGAAAGAAACTTGTTAGGAAACTTGAGGATAAATGGGGGGAGATAAAAACTCAAATATTCCCACTATTGATCAAAAGAAAATAATGATATCAATTTCCATAATTTTCGATTAGAAGGTATTAATATACTCAACCTCATGTCACATTCTCTTTAAAAGATATGGAACACTCCTTCAGGTGTAGTGATGGAGACCCATCGAAGATAAAAATCAATAAAGTCTTTATTGCTAATGATAAAATCCATCTGAAAATTGATATCAAATAGATTTATGTCAAGAACCAGAAAACTTCAAGAAATATAAACATATGATAGAGAGAAAACAAAAGCATGACTACATATACCCTACTCAATATTTTTTTCAAGGGGTGTAGTAATATCCATTACATAAGATAAAATATTAGAATGAAGATTTTAGAGATTAAAAAAAGGGGTTGAAATAAATGATTGAGATTCACTAGTATCAAGTAGAGTTGTCACTAATTATGAAGCAATAATAATGGTACCTCTTACTGTCACTGGGCCGATATTCGTGTCCTCTAGAGACTCTTCCATGGTGTAAAGAAGCTTTGTTCTAGATTCTTATAGATATAACCCCTTTTTTCCTTTAAGAATCTGATTTCCCTATAGTTTTATAAGGAGATGATGATACCTTGTCACTAAAAAGAGTGGAATAGATATAGAAGAACTTATGTTGGTGACCTAATTTTTCACAGGATCCACATATCTTGGGTGCCTCAATGGAAACCCTATTTGAATTTCCCTTATTTACATACTGGTAAAAAATCAAAGGACCTATTCCACGCACTAAATAATGTTTATAAAAACCCTACAATTGAGAACTACCATGATTATCATCATTCTTATTAATTACATTAAAGGAACTTGAATCACCATTAGGAGTGAAATAAAATCTCAAAAACCATAACTTTCTTGCTTGGTCTATTTCAAACTTCATTTATTTATTTAGAAAATCATTATAATAAGGAAGATTAAATAAGAAAATATTATAAGGAATATATTTTTGAAGTCCCAACTCAACCTGTTGAGGCATAATCTTCTCACTCGATACTGTCTCAGGTGAAAACTGCACAAGCTTAGAAAAACAATTTCCATATTCAATTATGGTCCGGTCAGCCAGCTGAAGTTTTAGAAACCCTGTAGCCTTGTGTAATAATATCAAATAAAAATAGAAGTTGTTAGTAAAAATAAAATTTAATTATTTTCACTCTAATTCCTCATGCTTCTTCACCATTACCTTTATGTCCCACCATCTCCTGGTCATCCCTTTAAGAATGAAGTCGAAACAATTCAACTTGATTTCATCACATGTCTCTAAGAACCCAAAAATTCACCATCCTTCTCAACCATTCCACAGCCTCTTGAGGATCATATATGACCTTGAAAATGTCTTTCTTATCGAAAAGGAATTCATGAAAATGATTCTAAAGATCATCCCACTAAGGTTCCACAAGTGAATCTTGAATGGGAACAAGTTTAGGTTCTTATTCCATATATTGGATAGTATGCACAATGACCTCAACCAGATACAGGTCCACAAGAAGATTTTCTCACTAAGGTTTATAAACATCTTACTTTGGGATCCTATTCAATCGTCTTCTCAAAGTCATGATTCTAAAAAACATCAGTAGAAAACAAAGAAGACATCATATAAACACTAAAATATAGAAACATGGGTGATTAATCCCAAATGATAGATAAAAAAGATTTGTATTTCTATCTATCAAAATCAATGTCAAGGAAATAACTAGAACTAATACCCATTAAAAACATCCCAAATAACCACTGGTGACATGCGGGTAATTACAGTGAGAGATATCCTTGGACTCAATCAAAATTCCTACTAAGCCCTGGAAAGATAACTTAATGCATACTATCTTTAAGACAAGAAGATAAATATAGACCTCTGATACCACTTTATCACAAAACTTCTTAGGTACCCTGGTGACCTAATAATTGAGACATTCATAACATGACCTGAAGGGAATTACCAATCCCCATGGATTGATGACTAGAACCAAGAACCATATAAAATGAAAGCAGGAATGGTTTTCCATAATAATTATGGTGGTAAAGAGAAAAAAATCAGTCTGCATACAAGAAAAATCCCACATGGAGAAATTTACTATATGTAAAATAGTTATAATAACCCAAAGTACTATAATAAATTACTGAAAAATAGGTAAAACATCTAAAGTCCCAATAGACGCAACTCACTATTTCAATATATCAAATACTAGAACCACATCTATGTGGTGATTTACCCTAGCTCAAAACTAGAAAGAGAAAATCTACAACCATCCAAAGGAATAGGTAGGGTGTGAGATAAAATTCCAATAGGGCCTCACCAAGGATTACATAATAGATGAAAACATTCCAGCCAAATAATTATAATTCAATATTAAATAAATATGTTTGGAATATGAAAATCATATTAAAAAAATCATGTTTTATATTTCAAATGATCAAAGTACTTTTTAAAAAATGGATCAACTAATAATGTTTATATAAAATAGTATATATAATTTCCAAAGGCATGTAAACTAGTTTAAAAACATTGGAATACATTTATATCTAAAATATAAACAATTGAGAAACATGTTTATCTATTAAATGGTATGATAGTTCAAGGATATAGGGCTCCACACACACAAGGTGACACAACAATATGTGTATACGCATGCCCCATTTCACACTATTGAAAAGGACCTCATCACTATCATATCAGGGATGTGATGTGATGCATTTATGATTTTGAATGTTGTAAATTATTGTTTGTGATCTATATAACCCGCCAAATACTTAAGGATTTCATGTTCTCTAATATATAAACAATGATGGGTAATTTAGTTTAAGACATCATAGAAATATAATTCATTGCATTCTCCATTTCCAAAATTACAATTTTTCATTTAGAAACCAAAATGAGATTTTAATAAAAAACTTTTTTTTCTCCAAGATAAAACCTAAAGATTTCTATCAAAACCAATTTAATCCATTTTTCCAAAATAAGAATTTAAAATCAATTCACAATTCAATTTCAATAATTATGTTCAAAAATTTAATTGAACCAATTTCCATCAATTTCACAATTTAAATTCAATAATTTAAATCGCCATAATTTTCTATAAATTTCACAACCACACACCAATTCAATAGAATTTGCAGTTTTCCCAATTTTAGGAATAATATAATTCCTAAAAAAACTCCAATTCAAACGAATTGGGTTTTTAATCAATCAATTGAAATAGATTTCACTAATAACCAAAATTTAATTTAAATCAACAAAATAATTTAAATTAAACAATATAGGATTGATAAATATTGGGCATCCTAATGGAGACACCTACCATTGAATTTCTAGATCTCAAAACTCCAAACCCTAATCGGGATTTGTCAATGGAAAATGTTTACAATGAAAACTGGGAATCAAACATAGGTTTAATATACTAAATATAAAGGGATTAAATCCTCTAACTATCTTGAAGATCTACAAAACCCAATTGAGGAAAAGAGAGATAGTGGGAGAATGAAAACAGGAGGAAACTTATTGTGAGAGGATAAAACACTATTTTTGATGCTTCAATATTTTCCCTAGAGGGTGTTAGGGGGCCCAAAAATACTCTTGGGAGCTCTATTAGAAGGAAAAATTAGTTTGGGGTTGTACCTGTTCGGAGATGACCTAAAATAGGGGTTTTAGGATTTTAAAACTTATGTTACGATAAAAAAAACATATACACGTGTTCTCCTGGGCAAGGCCGCATGGTTAGACCAAACTATGTGCCCTGACCATGCACATATTGTATACGGGCTTCATGATTTCTCAAAAGCGGGTGCATGGTTTTTCAAATAATTCGAAAAGAAAAAAAAGACCAGCTATATGCTCTTTCACATTTTTCCCTTAGATAGTGCACAATTTGAGAAATTTTTGCGCCTACCATGCACTAGCCCAAAAATTTTCAAAACATTAATAATTTCTCCTAAAGCAAACCAAAACAAAACCCTACCAAAGAATGATTAGTAGAGGGGTTTAGGAATTCATAAAGAAGTAATAAAATGTTACATTCATCAATCCATTTCAAAAATATTTCAAAATAATGTTTATAACCAAAACTATGTAGCTTATTCCATACTCTAAATATTTATAAATGTTAAAGATAAAGAATGTTCCTTTTTTTGTCTTTTTCATTACATAACATATTATATAGGTCAATTTCATGAAATATTGTCCCACTAACACATAAAAATAAAAAAATTTAGGATATGATATAACTATTTGTAGAAAATGGATTTTGGACAAGTGTCTAGGTCATTTTGGAAATTATGTTTATGGTTTAGTCTCTTGTTAAGCATACTTTTTCCTTAATTACGGTAATTAATTATAATTACTTTCAATAATATTTTTGGTAAAAAAAATTGATCGTATTCGACTATAAATATTATTTTCATTAGAACCAGGTTTTCAAATTTTTTCAAATTTAACTCATAGAAGAGGAAAATTTATGTATAAAGCTAATCCTGCAAACACGATGGTAGAGCGAGTTTTTAATGTAAAAAATGTCCAAAATTTTTCTATGTTTTTATCTCCAAATTTCATGTGAAATTGTTTCGAATGACCTAAATCAGTTTAAATGTTATAATTTTTTTATACTATAAAACCAATTTAAAAATTATTTTAAATATATATATAAATTAGATGAAAATGATGTTTTGAACTAAAATCAGTATTATTCAGCATTCATCAAAAAATGAGAGTTCTCATAAAATACCCAAAGTTCACACAAATTAAATTTTGACATTAATATTTTATAAATTAACATTATTTTTTCATATGTAAATTATAAAACATTCAAAATTTATTTTTAATGTAATTCTTCCATTAAAAGGTTGGAAAACTTTAATATTAGATAATAATATTAAAAGTATAATATTATTCAGTATAACTCTATCTTTCATGTAACATAAATCATAAATGGAATTATATGTGGTGTGAAACTCAAGATAAACATGTTTTTTTTGTGACTCAAGGTAAAATATGTTTTACATGTAGAAAAATATGTTAAATAATTTAAATTAATTTGAAGATATTTGATAAAAGTTTCAGTTGTTACCTCAAACCCACCATAAAATTAATTTCTCTATTGAAATTCATCTTGTTTATCAAATGATTAAAAATTTTTAAAATTACTTTATTGAAACACAGATCATAAAAATATTTAATAAAATATACTCTAAAAAACTAAAGTGAGAAACATAAAGGTCTCCAAAAGTTACCCATAAATAGGATTTCACTTAGGGGTAACATAGGGGGGAATAGAGAAAAAATGTAAATAATTATAGAGAGTGATTGTGCTCATTGATCACAAACAAGTTAATGATCAATAGAATAGTAAGGGCCTCAAAAACATAAATATGTGATGATCTAAATGTCTATGAGTTCAACATAATTAACGGTAGTGGGATAATTTTTTTTCGAGATCCTTTCCTTAGATTTAAATAATTCCATTACCATCTTAGAAAAGGGGAAATATAAAGGAAATATACTAACTTTATGAGTATAACTTCATCCGTTAAATAATTTCCACTAAAATATATTCTTTATCTCCAAACGAGGATTATTCAAGTTGAATTTTTAATTCCTGAATCACTAAAATCAACATTTAAATACTTCATATCTATAAATGGGATAGACAAGGTATTCTCCCTATCTTTTGGAATTAACCAAAAATCAAATTTTTTTCACATGGTTAGATAATTTCCAAAATGAGTAATCCATAAAATGATACACTAATATTTAATATTTAATAGTAATAGAAAGATTTCAAAATAAATTATCCTATAAATAACTACCCTTAAAATTATTGAATCATTTCATGACTATGTTTGAAAACCAAATACTAGAAGTATTTGATAGAATATTTTTCAATATAAATAATCCATTATTCCATAAATAGAATCACATATGTTGTCCAATATAAACATAATCTTTAACTAAAAAACCTAATACTTGACTAGAAATCATGTAGGACAGTGGTAGTGTGTGGAAAATTTATCATCCTTCAGTCATGGGTTCAATACCCACCACTAATCTATATATGATAGGTTATCACCAATCATAAGGGGTTTCCCCTTTTTTCATTAATCCTTAAAACTAATTACACCCTAAAAACTCTTCATTTTGATCCCAGGGGTTAAAAATACCTCATCCAAAAAAAATCTCCAAAAAACACATTAATATCTCATTAGTAAAAACCTCAACGGGGTGTCTAATACATTGAAATTATGATCATCCTTAAGATTATAGGCCTATGATGGTATCCATAACTCTTAATATATCATAATATGGAAGCATCATAATCTCCATAGTTATATAAACTGACCTTTGACAGCAACTATAACATCCCAGAACCCATAGTCCCGGATCCTCTCATGAAATCTATAACATTACATTTCTGGATTTGACGCTGATATTTGTGACCCCTATTTTTAATATAAAAATAAAAACATAGAAATAAAACATGGATCATGTACTAACCCTATGACCTTTTATGTTTATAGTTTTATTGAGTTAGGAAAAAATATTACATAAACAACACACATAAACATAGACTCATAGGCTATAAAAAGAACATTTATCAGATTTAACACAGCTTTTATTACTTCAAAATTGATCATCAACATAATCCTTGGGAATTACTTTATAGATATCATTCCCTAAATATAATACTTCAATTCCATATGAAAAGGGAACATAAGATGAGTGAGTTTAAATGCTCACTAAGGGTAAACATAAGCATTAACACTTAAATACCATAAATGATAAGAGGAGTTCATAAGGGTATGATGGAATAATTAAAGTGCATTAGTGATTCATAAAATAACTCATACCCATCGATACAAGGATCATAAAATGAGAAAACCTGTAAAATGAAAGAGTTATCAGAATTAATAATTAAAATCCATGTCATATCAATCTCGTTCATTAGAAACATTATAAATTCATAAAAAAATTAAAACTATTTTTTGTAACTTGTATCATTACTTTTCTTAAAAAATTTCAATACACTTTCAAAATAATGTTTATAAATCTAACTACGTAGACTTTTCCATACTCTAAAGATTTATAAATGTTAAAGGTAAGGATTTTCATTTCTTTTTCTTTTTCTTTACATAAATTATTATATAAGAAAATATGAGGGAATATAATCCCACTTACTCATAAAATTTGATATAATAAATGATATAGTCTAATAATTGGTAACCAATGGATATTGTAACAATGTCTAGGTCATTTTGGACCTTATGTATAAGGTTTTGTCCCTTGTTAAGCTTCATTTTTCTTTAATTTTTGTAAATATGTTCAATTACGTTCACTAATATTTTTGGTAAAAAATATGGTGAACCTATTAGACTATAAATATTATACTAATTACAATCCTTTATATTGACTTTTCCATATTCAATTCACATAACTGGAAAAATTAAGTTTAAAGAAAATCCCACAGATAAAGAAATAAAGGGGGGTTTTAATGTAAAAAATGTTCAAAAGTTTTATATGTTTTTATATACAATTTCCATGTGAAATTATTTCTGATGGTCTATATTGGTTTAACTGATATACAATTTATCTAATTATACATTAAAAACTTTTAAAAACTAAATTTTACTATACAAATAAATTGGAAGAAAATGAAGTTTTAAACTAAAATTCTGTATTATTCAATATTCTTCAAAAAATGAAATATCCCAGAATAATACCAAACATTTACCCCAAGTAAATTTTGGCATTAAAATTTTAAAAATTAAGTTTATTTTTAAATATAAGAATTATAAATGTTTCTAAATTTAGTTTTATAACATGTCTTCCATTAAACAGTGAAAAAATAACATATTAAATAATAATATTAAAATTATATAATTTTTTAATATAAATCATTCTTGAATGTAACATAAGTCAAAAATGGAATTTCATGTCATGATCAATGCAAGGTAAACATGGTGTTTTGTTTTTTGCAAGCTAATATATGTATTGAATCTAACAAAATATATTAAAGAATTTAAATTAATTTGAAAGAATATATTTCATAAAATTTATGGATTTTACACCTTTAATTAGTGAAGGAGGCCGAGAATCGACGTCCAATTCAATAATATGTATTTATATCCCTCCTTATTAATTTTACCTTAGTTATTAATGACCATTATAGGATCTTCTTGAGAATCTTTATTGAAATCTCCAATTAACGTTTTTTCTTACTATTTGAATTTGTACCAACTTTCAGTGATGATACAATATGAGAACCTTGAAATCATATTACCGAGACCATATTTCATCAAAATTTATAGAAAAATGGTGAACATTTATTGAACTCATTTACATCATAATTGGAGGTGACTTTTTGTATGAATTTAGAAAACATATAGTTTATCTATCATAACCAAGAAAAGATGAGGTGACATATATATGAATTACCCTACACACCAAACTATAATTTCCTATGATATACTAGACTACATAAGATTAATACATGTTCTTGGATTCCATATAATATAACTATCATGCCTCAAAATTCAAAACATTGCGATATGTAATCACATAAGATTAAAATAGCATGGGATTAACTGTATAAGTATATCTATGTATACCTAATGACCAAAAATTATGATAAAATATTATACATAATTAACCTAAAGGAACATTATTATAGACCCTACATAGAATTAATTCTTGATGATTGAGATTTATTCCTTTTGATATTTCTTATACCACAATTACAATACAACACTCTATTTTTTATACATCATGAACAATTCACACCGACTCTATTATCAGTTATGATTCCAAATGTTATTCCCTATGGCTTATTGAAATCAACTAATGAATAAAATGCCACTACCTATGATGTCATATATCATATTAAATGACAATAGTGAAACATATGTTATCATATAATATAAAGAAGACCATAATTCATTTTCTATATCATTTTTAATTATATCAAAACTTATATTCATTATGAAATCCCCAATCATTATTTCATACATGATTTTGAGAATTAAAAACCATGAAAATGATTTTATACAACGAAATCAGGGAAGAAGAAAAGACAATAAACCCATAATTCCATGACCCACCATGTATGAAACCCAAAACATATATAAAATATAGATGAATAAATTCTATGTATCATTCACTGATGGTGGATTGTGAATATTCTTCAATCATATGAACCGAATAAAGATAATAAATATGCGGAATATAGACTACTTCCACCACGGTGTATGCATGAGTTATTTTAAATTACCCATTTCATCTATGGGATTCACCTCACACCCATTATAAGTTTATAACACCTGAAAAAATTTATTTTAAAAGAATATTATTCCTAAAAGCTTTCTTAACACACAATACTGATCTTTAAGTGAATTGATATATACTATAAAAATATTAATATTTTAAATTTTCTATTATAATCATTCAATAAAATTGGAATTATTTATTTTAATATCGATATTTTAGAAAATATTTATAGTGTTTTTATATAATTTATCGATTGATTCATTAGAAATTAATTTTTATTAATGTTATTTTATGCTTCAAAATTTTGATTTAATCAAAAATAGATATTATTTTATTGGGTGTATAGAAATTATTTTTATTTTATATCATATTTTTGAAATTTTATTTTAGGAAATTAGTATAAACTTTTTAATAATCATTTCATTGTTATCTATGGGAAAGTGTTTCAGGTATTTATGAAAAATATTTGTTTATGTTCATATTGTAAAATACCAATCTTTGTGAAACTGTCATTTCTTTTCATTAAATGGAGTACTTGTAAAGTCTCAATATTCTTTGAATTTGAACTTAAATTAATATAAGAGTACATTAGTTATATATAATGTATTTAATTAAATATGAATAATAATTATACTTGATTTTGATATAATATCATTTTTATGATTAAAATGCATTTTTTCTAAAAAATATTTTACTACATTTTTTTTATGTTATATTTATATCAATTACTTATATCATTTTAAAAATTCAAAATTTATTCCATATTTAGAATCATGATTTTCAAATTTGTAAAATATTTCCCTTTAATTATTTGTTTTTATGAATATCAGACGTATTAAATACTTATATCCTTGGTAAGTGTAAAAGGGTAAACAATGTTTAAAACTAGAATACGAGTACCAAAAATGTCCCTAAAAATATTATTAATTTTATTGGATAAGAATATTTTAACCACAACCATCGATTTTTAAGAAAAAATAAATTTCTTTCCACTTTACTTTGATAATAATGCTAATATGATTTTAACTAAATAATAAAAACCAAATAATATCGTATTTATTTTAATATCTTTATTTGTTTTTCATAGGGATAAAAGAAGTCATATTAGGTTCTAAATAGTTAAATTAAATATTAATGATTTTTTTTCAGGGTAATTTATTTTATATTTTTAGTGAGGTTGTAATTACCTTATGTTCTTATGCAACACTGACATAGTGTTTGTTCAAGTAATAGAAAAGCCAAGTAATGTTTTTTAAAAAACAATAAAAGTAATAAATTTGGATGAATTATTATTTTCCATGAATTTAATATATAAATATAATATATTAGATATTTTTTAAAGAATATATTCAAATTACATTCCTATCATGATTCCATTAATTCCAAACAGCATGAATAATTCAGAAAATTACTTTAATGATACATTATGTTATATAATATTTTATTTAATGATTTAAAATTTATAAATAAAATTATCCTCATATATGAAAATGAAATATGTTTAATTATATCATCCATTTTCAATATATGGTTGAATTCTACATTCATGGTAAATTTCATGACCATTAAAGATTAAAAAACATTGGTATAATGGTAATCATAAAAAGGGTTAATAGTTGGTTAAAACTAAGAGATAAGTGTGAAAACATATCCTACACTATTCCAAATTTTATTATATGAGATAATTAAAACTCAACATTATTATATATTTTAAATATTTAAATATTTCATAATTTAACTTGAAAAATAATTTATATTAATTTAATACATTTTGTAATTTCAAGGATTCCTCCCTCATTTGTAAAAGAGAACCCCCTATTATTCATTTATCATACCTTTTGAGAACTCTAGTTCATCCAATACATACCAAAAAAATGTCCCTGAATTTTCTACCAAATTATTAGATGTCTTGGCCTCAAAAAAATATCAAACCTAGAAGGCATAAGGTGTAATCCCAAGTGGTTATTTGAGGAGAAGGAAGATAAATAACGTATCTGACAAGTCAATCTTTAGGCATGAGACACATTACCTTAAAACCTCATTTTAAATGTTTTAAATATTTAATATCTAAATATTTATCCTCCATGTATATATTATTAAAATAAATTTTATGGATGTAATTATATTGTTCTAATAATTTATAATTCACATTTTATGTCTATTTTTTACTTTCTTTTAAAGGGTTTTAAAAGGAATCAATTTATATATTTTATAAGAGATGTTTTGAATTTATTTACAAAAGGAAAATTGAATGTTCAGTTTGAATGTATATGACACCAACATATTTTATCAACACCACAACTATTAATTTTTTTGGATAAATTTATAGTATTACATGTTTTCATCAATAAAAAATCCTTATTCACTTTATTTTGGGTATTTTAGTTTTGAAAATATGGTTTTATAGGAATGAAATATATTAATATCATAAAATGATTTTATTATGGGTTAAAAAGTAGTTGTTTTTAGTTTTATGATGTAAAATTAAGTTTTTGTTTTTTATGTATGTTATGGTCCTTAAAAAACTTTTATTATGAAATTGGATCCATATATATCTTTCAAATTCATTAGTTAATGATTATTTTATTCAGAGAATTCCATTGTAATTAAATTAGGAGGTCATTCGATTTATAAGTGTTATTTTAAGGATTTAATAAGGATGATGTTTCAAGGTGTGATTATTTATATTTGAATGGATGATTCTTTTGGATTTATCTCTTACTCTTAGCCTCTAGGATTTCTTCCCATCTATAGTCTTTTTATTCACCATCTATGACACCCATGAACATCCTCTCAGTTTTTATCTCTCTAGAATGTTTATGTTTTTCCTTCTCCTAATTTTTCCACCACTATCAGATATTATTATCCTTTTCCTATCTATTTATCTATCATGATTTTTCTTGAATATGTTTGTTTTTGTTTTTTCCCTTTCTATTGGATGTTCCATGTCGTTTAGTGGCCCCCAACCATAGCCAAAACATCTCTTATTTCCATACTCTTTGTCTTTAAACCCTAGCTTTATTTTAAAAAAATGAAATATTGTGGTTTGAGTGTTTGTTGGTAGATTTTCCTGTTGATTCTTCCTCACTAAATCATTCATCCTCCTCCACTATTTATACATATTCCATTGTGTTGGACCACTTCTCGAATCAGTATGAAGGTGTTTTTGGTAACTTTGGATGGGGTTGGTGGATATGTACATTATTGAGGGATTGTTTTCGATGGTGCTTTCCATCTCAATGGTTTCCAGTTAAATTGATTGGTCTGGTGGTGGTATGGTGCTCCATCCTCATCGATGAAATTTTCTACTAGTTCACGTCCATTATCAGTGGTTCTTAAATATTTCCCACCTTTTTCTATGTTTTCAACCCGATGGTTTCTATATTCCTGTTGGTAGTTTCAAATAAAGTGGTTCATGGTCTAGTTGAAGTTCTCCAGTCACTAATAAGGCCCCCTTATCTAATCTCTTCTCCTGTATCCTATTAGTTCTATACAAGATAGGATGATATGGTGTGATGGTTATTGTTTAGGTTTTTGGATGGCCTTGTTTGATTAGTAGTCGATGTTTGTGGAGGTGTGTCCTATAAGATGGTGTTTGTGTTCTTAATGGTTTGGTGGTTTTGGTTTTCACCCATGATGTTTCAGTCAGTTCTAGTTTTCCTTGGTTATTCTTGTTATGGGTGATTCTTGATGGTTGGGGATCTCGGATGTTTGTTTGTTTGTTCATGAAGGTTATGATAGTTTCTAGTGGGCATGTTTCAGTGTATTTGTGGTTTTATACGATGATATTGTCGATCTTTTTCCAAGTCCTCACCAGCGATGGGGTGTGGATGATGGTGATGTTGACTGGTGCATAGGGTGTGAAACTCGGGGAAGCTTATAGTCTATGGTGATGATGTATTCTCTTTTAAAATTTGATTTTGAATTTTAATGTGATAGAGTCTATTCTGGTGATGTTTGAAACTTTTTTTTAATTTCTTTATAGTTCAAGTTGTGAGGTTCCCACTCAACAATAAAAGTAGTTTTATTCAGAAAATAGGAAAAAGGTATTTGGAGTGGAGTGATATCGTAATCTAGTTACATGACTTTTCTATAATTTATAATATGTTTATGTGGAAATATTTTGATATTCTAAGGAATGTAAATGATCTTCTTTTTAAATGGATGATTATTCTCTTTAATAGTAATAAGGTGTGTTTTTAGAATCAAATTTCCTTGTGTATTCATGATTTCTTATAAACCCTCATGATTATGATTTTTAGTTATGTTTTCTTATGAAGCGTTTTATAAAAAACACGGGCCATTAAAGTTGATTTCTTGTGTAATTAAATGATTATTTTAGGTCAATGTTTATTATATAATGATAAAACTCTCTTATATATTCCCATGGTTTTTAAATGGAGTAACCTGTTTCTTTTAATCATTTAATGTGTCCCTTAACGAGATTTTTTTCTCAAAAACATAATTTTAAATGTTTTTACTAGGATTTAATAATGAGTAAGAAAAAATAATGATTCATGTAGAGTGTTATGATGATTTTCAGGAAAACATGAAAACATTCATTTTAAAATTTTTATATTTCCAAAAAAATGGATACTAAATAGAAGTGTCCACATTGAAATATAAGGGTCTATTATGTAAGATTTATGAACTAATTCTCCAAAACTCTAAACCCTAAGGATATATTATATTTAATAAATTTAATTGTTATTTTAAAACTATGGAATCTATAATGATTTAATGAATGATACTAATAGTTGGTATCAAAGTAATGTTTTGGATATCTTTAGAGGATATTATATTATTTGATAACATGTTATAATTTTTTCATATCCATAGAGGTTAATATGCTATGGATAATTATGGAAATTTTTGGTTCAGTTGAAATAGATGAATATAATATGTCTTGGTTAAGTTCACTATTGTGTTTTATACCATATAATATGATTTATTATTATTTTATATAATATACTCACAGTAAGAATTTTTCAGTTTATGTGAATGCCCAGAACAAGCAGGAACTATGTTAGTAATTGGCGTAAAGGAAAATTTAGTGGTTGTATGAATATGAATCCAAATGATATAAGAGATAGGGTGAAAATTGTTTTCATTATTACTAACAAACTATCTCGGTATTGATTCAAAACATAAATATGGGGGTGTTTCCTAACACACCTATTAATTGAAAAATGGAGTTATATGGATGTTCAGATAAAAAAATAATAATGGTTGAATGTTTTAATTTCCCATGTGCCAATATTTTTGGAATAATAACCCAACAAATGTCTAAAAATAAATGGAATATGTTTTGAATGTTTGGAGTAAGATAATTCTATGTTAGGTACCCAACCCAAGTATCCCAGTCACGGTGGATAATTTGTTATATTATCAAAAATATATAAGGAATAAAATATCAACTGGAAAAATATTTTAGTATCCTTGGTAAACAAGATACATAATTTAAATTTTAATTAAAATTGCAAACATCAAATACACAATGTTTTTTCTTTGGGAACAACATTATTCCTCAAAATTTATCTCTAGATATCAATCACAAAACACTTTCTGGTGTCCTAAAGAATATAAAATATAATAAAGAGGTGAGATCTTGTAATTAATAATGGTATGTTCAAAATAGAAGATATCATTAATAAATAATAATAATAATCAATATTGAAAGGTAAATAAATAAAACACATGACATTTAAATTTTAAATTGGTTATTATATGGTAGGTATAAATGATGATCAAATAAATCCATATAAATAATCACGTAATATTTAAAATAAGACCTATATATTCTAACTAATTGAATGTTTACATGGACATATATAACTGATCTCATAAAGATTTATTGAATAATCTAAATAATATAAAATTTATTGTTAATTATTTTCATTAGAAAGTTTAAATATCTGGGTAGAAAATTATCTAATCTTCCCACCATATTTGTCTCATGAGACCTGTCGATGCATTGAGGGGATATCTATAACTAGGACCCACCCATCACATACTAATTCCATTTAATTTTTCATATAAAATGGATTATACATAATAAATACAAAAATTCATATTTAAAAAATAATAAATAAAATGTTAAAACTTACCCCAATCAAATAAACATAATCAAAACTATATAGAATAATATGGTTAATGGTAATAAAGCTATACATCCTCAAAAAAAACTAATCACAAACCATAAAAATAATGAATAATAATGATACCAATAAAACATATAACTAGTTGATCAGAAGTATAATAAATGGTTTATGGAATTGATTAATATAAATACCCTAAAATTTTTATTAAAAATAATTTTGAGTAAAATTAACTCTTCACAATAAAAATATTATTTTTAATAAAATATCTCACAATATTTTTAAACCACCTTTATTTTAAAATAATATTTCAAAATTTTTAAAATAATCTTTAAAACCTTGAGTGGTCATGACGGTGGAAAATTATGTTCATGTCGTACACATTAAAACTAATATTCATTTCAAATTTTCTTTAATATAAAAACATTCCCTATTTTTAAAATGATGTGAAAATTACTTTTATAAAAATATGAAAGTATAATTATGGGTAAAAATGTATTTCATAAATAATTATTATAATTTTTTTAAAAAAACATTTATAAAAAATATGTATTTATATGAGTACGAATTTTCGGTAGAAGAGATAAATAATGTCAGATTTTCTTGAAAACATTTTATTAGTCATTTTAAGTACCAAAGTGTTAAAATGGTACTATTACAAGAAAAAATTCCTGAATAACCATATGATATTAATATTTATTGATTTTAATATGTAAATATCAAACATTTCCCCCAAGTTAGATATAAAAAATAATTCAAAAAAATGATTAATTTGTGAAATAAACCTATACTAATTTGGTAACTTTTGAATCATGAGACCCATGAATGAAATTATTTTAAATTAAAAATAAATACCATGAATAAAAATATATTGACGATATAATGAATCAAAGTAGGTATTATATACACCACTCAAAAGAATAAGTGGTGATTGTGGCATATGTCTCAGGAAAGGAAAAGTGAGATAAGAAACCCTTAACTCAAGACCAACTTCCTTCATATGTGACTGAAACTCCTATATAATAAATATATTTTCACTATACATATATTAAATACAAATACACACATATATATCATACCATATATTATTTAGTTTGATTCTATTATCACCTATTTATTAATTTTTGTTTGTTAAATCACTGTTTCGGGTGGTAATTTCTTTTTTTTCATGTATATTTTAATAAATTAATTTTTTGGTTTTAATTGTATCATGGTTGAATAATATATATAATTATATCCATGATATAAGTTTCATATATATTAATTATATATGTATTTATAGTAATCAATTAAACATAGAGAAAAAAAATGGATTGTACCGTTTAGGGAGACGGTAGGTCGTGCGTACGCATGGATGTCGTTATATTTATCTCAAAGGATGGAATGAAAGAAAATTAAATATAAATTATAATATCACATATATAATTTATATTAATCAAATACATCTTTATTACCGATTTTTTAAAAATTAAATGAAAAACATTTCACATCGCTATGTGGAGGTAGTAGTCCACACATATGCACGAGAGATGTTATTATATTACAAAGGATTGGAGGATAAGTATTTATATGTGATATTATATTTATATAAGTATTTTTTGATAATAAATATCAAATATATTCATTAACTTTATTATTAATACATTTTATGTAAATCGTAAGTGAAAACTGAATCACAGTGCTTTGCAAGGGGGTAGTCCATCGTACACATGAGTTACGTTATCATACCCTCAAAAAATGGGATGTAAGATGGTATATATAATATCATAGTTCAATAATAATAATAATTTCATAAATATAATATAAATATTTTAAATCCATAATTATATCCATCATTGAATTGTTGTGATGGAAAAATAATTTAATCGACTTGCATCGATATAGTCCGACGTACACACGATCGATGGGTTCGTTTCCAGTTTGATGGAAGTGGATATGGATATGGGTTATTTCATTAACATAATAACATATTATTATATATTATATACTGGTGTTATTATATTACTATATATTAATAATGTTTTAAGTATTTGGAGGAAGAAATAGAATAGATACACACGTTTAAGAATTTTGCAGCTTTTTCGGAGAGCCTCCTTAAGTTTATTCGTAAATCCTTATAATAGAGGGATTTTTAATAAATATAATTACTATATTATTTTGGTATGTAATTAATGAATGTATTTGGGTCTGGATTTTCTAAACTAAACTTTTTTAGAAGTGTTAAGAGGGGTGGGGAGGGGGTGCCTTTTATAATTAGGGGAGTAGACACACAAAGAATTCTTGAAATCATAAAGTGAAAAAAAATTAATCGAGGAAAAAGACTATAAAGTGGATAATTATAAAACCTTAAAGGTTATAAGGTATTAATATAGTCATACAATGGGTTTTGGATAAGTGTTTTGGAAATTTGTAACCCTTATATTATAGTTTAACCCCTTGGTAAACCCATTTTTACAATAACTGTGGTAATTATTTTTTATTATTTTCACAACTCATTTTGGTCAAAAATTTTGTTGAACTTATTATATAATATAAATTATTCCAATTCCAAACATGGAATCAATTTTTTCAATTTCTATTTACAAATGTGTATGAATTCAATTTAATATTAAACCAAAAATGTGCTCGAAGAGGTGTTTTCCAAAGAGATAATTCTCATATGTATAGAATGGTTTAATATTAAAAACCATTATTAAATTTATTAAAATGAAATAAAATAGCTAAATAATAATATTGATGATCTAATTTAACATTAAAAAAAATTAAAAAATATAATTTATCTTTTTATAAATCTAATCAATAATGTTGTTTTTAATAAAAATTAGTAATGTTTAATATTCATCAAAAAGAAATCTTTTAAAAAAACTTTAAAAAATTAAACCAAAGATAAACTCAAAATATATGTTTTAAAAATAAATTTTATTTTTTCAATTAATTTTTCATAATGTAAAAAATGTCAATTTTAAATTATGTTCGCAAATCATGACTAATTCTCCTTTCAAAAAAATATTTTTTTTTCAAAAACCTTTCCTTCTAATTAAAATGGTTCCAATTTTATTCAAGATTAATAGATAAACAATTAATTTAATTAATATATTTTTAAACCATATAATTATGATAATTTAGTTATCATTATTCATACCTTCCATATTAATGGATAGGTTATAATGGTCATGTTTAAATATTAATATTTTAATAGAGTATCACATTTCATTCCAACCTCGTGTTTCTTGTATTGCAAGGTGTCAAAGATATTGAATTTATTTAAAATTAAATATATCATAATGTATCAGGATGTTTAATTATCTCCTAAACATGGTGTTATGTTCCATATATTCTATCAAATATGATATTCCACTTTTAAAATATCAGGGTGTTATATTCTCCACCTATTAATTAAATTACATCCTCAAAATTTAATCTTGATCGCAATAATTAGGGGTTTGAAATTTGAAAATACCATTGATGGATACCCACTTCATAAAATGGATTAAAAAAAATTCCTCGTGATAAGAGAGAAAGGTAATTATGAATTTTATACAGAATAACACATTAATAGGTTTTCTAGTAGGAGTGTATTGTTGGGAAATGAAAACATGGACATAAAAGAGAATAATAATTATCAAGGATTAATATATAGTTATATAGAACATGGACAAGATAAATTTAACAAAAAAACCATAAATATGTGATTATTTAAATTTCCATTGATTCAATAGAGATGATAGTAATATGACATCATTTTTATCTCATGATATTTTATCCTAAAGAAGAGGGATTCTTTTATTAAATTGATAGAAAAAATAGAAAATATAATTGAAATTTAACCCTTAGTTTATGCTTCAATCAAGTAATAGAAAAACTCTTACTCTAATAAATTCCTAATAGAATTTTTTATTCTTGAAGCACAAAATTTTACATTTAATAGATCATTAGATCGATAAAAGAATGATACATCATTCCTCCTATCTTAAAATATTTTCTAAAACCAAAATGTTTAGTACAGGGTATCTAATATAATAAATTAATCATTAATACCGCAATAATATCTTCGCAAAATTTAACTTAATTGATTTCATTAATTTTTAACCTTAATAGTCTTCCAAAATATGTCTGAAAAACTTCAATGTCTCTAAATTTAGATGGGAGGACACTAAATCAACGTTAAATTCCCCAAAAAATAAAAATTATCTCTTAATGTCACATTATAAATTTTTGAATACCTCAGTCACTCTAAAACCTTAATGAAAACATTCATGCTTATAAAGATAAAATCTCATGTTGTAGAATATATTCTATAAAACCAGACATGTAGTAAACTGAAACAAATAATACATAATCTGTAAAATCACTAAACAATTTTATGGTCACCAATACTATCACATTAACGTATACTTTTCAGTATTATCTCAATGTAAAGCATATATTAAGGTTTACCTTTCCTCCACCATTTTTTCCAAAATTATCATCTTTCCAATGAATCTATTTTCCTCGTCATCGGTACCAATTAACATATGATCTCAAATTCTTAAATAAAGTTTATGCAATACAATCATTATACAATTCATAATTATTATAACAGTAATTTCATTTATAAAATAATATTATAACACAATTTGTTAGTAATAATACAAATGAACTTTAATCCTCCCACTCCAGCCATATTAATAGCATAAGCTTGAACTTGACCCCTTAGATTATTCTATGGTATATTCCATTGATTTTTGGGGAATTCATTTTTATAGTGCCACGTCTCCTTATATTTGAAAAAACTTAAAATAAATGGTTTATTTATTACCCTTACAGTCACACTCCCAATATCCTTTCTCTCAACAATTGAAGAGAAGCCCATTCCTTTCAATCAAGTACCACAGTGCTTCTTTGAAGAATAATAACATGTTGTAAATCCATTCTTTCCCTTTATTCCCTTATCCATTTTTCTCTTCCATCATCTTCTTCTCTTTATTTTCATTAAATCCATAATATGAAGATAATTATTTATCTATTTTGATATAACTTTATATTATATCATTGTTTGATTATAATGTTTGGGATACTAGTTTCCTTCAAATTATTACCTCAATCCCATAAAAATTATCATTATTACTCTTCGAATTACATGCATTGAAACAAGTACCATTCCTTCTTCAAGGATTTATTAGTACATAATGATATACACTATATTAGATCATAACATTATATATCATAATTTATAATCCCAAAACTAGTGAAACACATAATATATATTACAAAATTTATCCATGTCCAATAATATAGTCATAAACTTGGTTTAGTTGTAAAAGGTTCCAAATAATAAAATATTTTTAAATCCTTCATAATGGATTGTAATTATTACATGAAATATACTAAGAATACACCCTAGGAGTGTTAAATCAGGTTTAATGTAAGGCCCATTTTCATGTATTAGGTAATTAATGAGTTAATCCTAACATGTCATTTTTGGATTTATCACCCCTATTTATATCTATTCTAGAAATACATCCAGTTTTAGTATCTGTACTAGGATGAATTTCAAAGAAAAACACATAATATCAACTTTATGAAAACATTAGGATATTCTTCTATAATTATCCTAAATGTTTATAATATGGTTATACTAAATAATCTATGTTTTCTTGAGTCTACATCATATGGTTTCTACTAAACTTTATCTGATACCAACTCTAAACACCACGACCCTAGTAGCCTAGAGCTAATGGCTAATTTAATACATTGGCATAAGATATAAGGAATCAAATCATGATGGAATGAATATTTTAGTAGTCTTTGTAATGTAGATACATACATTAAATTCACATTACCCTTGAATATATAAAATATATAATGGGTTTTCTTTCCTAACTCCATTATTCCTTATAGCTCATCATGTATATCAATCAAAAAACACTATCAGGCATCGAACCAAAATAAAACATAATAAAGGGGGAGATTATATTCTCAAAAAGGGTATGCATGCATCAAAAGATATGATGAATAAATAATCATTATCAATGTATCAGGTCATATAACTAAAACACAAGGCATTTAAATAATTACTTGAGCATAATATTTTATTAATAAACAATGATCAAATAAATCCTTATAAATAATCACACTAGCTTGACACTTATTCATGTATATTATAACAAATCGAATAATCACATGGAAATAAATATCTGATCTTATCATGAGGAAATTAATTATTATGGACATCTAAAACATACTATGATGACCTTTTACCAAAAAATTTAAATCATTGGGTAGAAACCGATCTAATTTGGAGAACTGATTTTTCTCATGAGACCTTTAGATGAATCGAGGGGTTAAATATAACCTAAACCCACCTGTCACATACTAATTACAATGTATTCCTCATATTATTGGACTTAAACATAATAAAAAAACATTCATATTGAAAAACTAACATATCAAATGTCAATAATTACCCTATTCAAATAAATATAATTATAAACCATCTAATGTAATATGGTGAGTGGTAATAAAATTTTAAATCCTCAGATGACATGATATAAAACCATATAAATAATGAATAAGGATGATATTACTATACAATAACCCAATTGGATCATAATTACAATAAGGGGTTGATATTAATGATGAATAGAAATGCCATAGAAATGAAAATTTTGAGGAAAATAACATTTTCAGATTAAAAGTATTTTTTTAAAAAAATATCATAAATTATTTTGAAACCATTCACATGGATAAGAAAATTTAAAAAAATTCAAAACAATATCTTAAAAATTTATTGGTATTGATGGGGGAAATTGTTTTCATGCAGTAAAAGTTTAAAAAGTTATTTGTTTCACATTTTAAGTAAAAGCTAAATTGGATATGTTTTGAAAATAAGATCAATATTACATTGAAAAAAAATTATATAAATTAAATATAATTAAAAATTTATTTAATATATCATTTTTGAAAGGTAAAAAACATTTTTGAAAACATTTTTTTAAATCATGGATTTTGATGAAAAACGATTCTCAACCAAAGAGAGAAAGAATCTATAATTTTATAAAAAAAAATTTATCAATCATTTTACATATTAAACAGTGGTACTATTACTAGAAAATTTTAATGAATAACTATAGGATAAGAAAATATACTAAGTTTAAAAAATAAATATCAAATTATTCTATCAAGGGAGTCTTTAAAAAAATAATCCCAAATAATGATAATATTTTGGAATAATACCATACTAATTTGGTAATTATTTGAATAATAAGCCCAATGAAATTAATAACATAAAATAAAATATCTAATACCATTAATATAAATTTATTCATCATGTAAAAAAATCGGAATAATATACGCCATACAAAGGAAAAAGTAGTCAACATGGTATATGTTTCACAGAAGTAAAAGTGAGATGAGAAACCCATAACATAGGTTCAACTTCATTAGTATGTGTCCAACACACCTTTATTAAATTTATAAGTTTATTATCAATATATTAAAAAACAAAACTACTATATCACATAACATATATGATTTTGTTATAGTCTTTTAAACCCATTTATTAACAATTCTTTGTTATAATCACTGTTTTTAAGTGATAATTGATTCATTTTTCATGTATGTTTTTTTAGTAATTTTGGATATTTTAATTTTATCATGACTACATAATCTCAAGAATTTTAAAAATTATTTAAATATAATATATACTCATTATATTTCTATTTATAGTAATATATTAAAGTTATTGGTAGAAAATGGATTATAATGTTCATAGAGATGGTATGTCGTACGTATGCATGAATGTTGATTCCATTTTTCTCAAAATAAGTAATGAAAGGAAAATAAAATTTAAATAAAATTTCCAAGATTTTTTTATTTTAAATATATAATTTATATTAATCATGTAAATCCATATTATGATCTAAGTAAACGTAAAATGATAAACATTTCACATCGTTATGTGGACGTAGTAGTTGAGACGCACGCACAAGCAACATTATTGTATTCCAAAAGAAAAGAAGGAATGAAGTTATATTTGATATTCTATTTTCAGAATTATTTAATATCATTAATATCACAAATATTTATTAACCTTAACCTTAATACCTTTCATGTAAATCATAAGTGAAAAAACGAATCACATCAATTTGGTGGTGGTAGTTCGCCATACACATGAGTGACGTTATTATAGACCTCATGGAATGAAATGTTAGAATGTATATGTGATGAAATAGTTCATAAGTATAATAATTTCAATAATATAATATATATATGTTAAATACATATTTATATTCAGCCTTTAAAGGTGGTTATGGAAAGGAAATTACATCTGTTCGCGAGATGGTAGTCCGCCATACACACGATCGACGAGTTCATTTCCCATTTGATGAAAGCGGATATAGATCTAGTTTATTCAATTAAAATAATAAAATATCAGAATATATGATATAATGGTTTTATTATATTATAATAGTGTAATATGGTTTTAAGGAGGTGGAAGATGAAAAAAAAACAAATACAAATTTTTAATAATTTTACCACTTCTTAGGATACTCTCTTTATGTTTATAACAAATTACCTATTTGGAGAGATTCATAACAAAAATATAGCCTTTATGATATGCTTTTTAATGAAACAAATCATTTGGGTAGGTATTTTCTGAAAAAAATTTATTTGTATGTGCAAAGATGGGAGGAGAGGGGGTGTCCATTTATTAATTGGAGAGAGGACACTAATAGAATTTTTAAAAAGATAAATCAATACCCACATCATTCCTAGTTAAAAAGAAAAAAATGTTTAATTATAAATCCTTATAGGTTATGAGGTCTATATATGTCCATCAAATTGGTTTTCTAAAAGTTTTATATCATTCTTTACCATTATCTTTTTAGTTTAAACCATTGTGAACCCATTTTTACATTAACTACAATAATTAGTATTTTCTATTTTTAATCTTAGTTATGGTAAAAAATTTACTATAAATTATTAGATAACATAAATTATTATGTAATAAATATGAAATCCATTTTCCATATTAAATTCAATAAATTTTCAGAATTAAATTTAAAATTATACTGTAGATGCGATGGAAGTGAGATTTTTCAAAGAGAAAATTCACATATGTATACAATGGTTTAATATAAAAGATATATGTGATATTTATTCCAAGGACCAAAATTAAATAAATAGTAACATAATTCAACTAAATATACTCTAAAACCAATTTTACGTATAATTTAACTTTGTAAATAATTTAAAAAAAAGGTAGTTTTCAATAAAAAGCAGAATTTTTCACTATTCATTAGAAAATTAATCTTTTCAGAAAATTCCAAAAAATTTACCCAATAATAATTTTAACATATAGATATAATTTTTTTTATGTTTTTTAAATATTTTTTCTAAATTTTTTAAAAAACAGTTTTAAATTTTGTGCCTGACTAATCCACCTTTTATAAAAATATAGTTTTTCACCTAACATTTTTTTTCTCTTCCACGTGGTTATTATTTTATTTTTAATAAATAGAAAACCATTGAATTTATTTTATACATGTGAAACCCATTTAGTTTTTATAATTTATTATTTAATATTATACCCTCAATCTAAATGGATTGGTTATAGTGATTACATTTAAATAATAATATTTTAATAGAGTAATGTGTTTTGCTCAAACATGGTTTTGTGTGAATTGATCGTTATTGATGGTATGAAATTTATTTAAAAAAGAATATATAATATTGTATCATGGTATTAATTTCTCTTATAATATTTTTTGTTTCATTTAATATATTTAATTGAATATAATTTTCATCTTTTAAAATATCAGAGAGTTATGTTATACAATCAATATCCTAGGGGGAAATCTTGAAAATGGGATCAACAACCCAGTACATGTAATGGTTAAAAATTGTCTAAATCCATTTAAGATTATGATAATGAAATTTAAAATGATATATGAAAGGTATTAATAATATTTTATATTATTTTCAATGAATGAATAATCTTAGTTGGAGATTCATATTTTTGATTTTTGGTAGAATGATTTAAAGAATGAGATAGAAGACCCTAGTTAATGGATTATAAATATTGTTCAATGATTGAGGTGTATAAATATAGGGCACGACATATGATGTAGTGGTATTTTATTTAAGGGTAGAAAAATTTATTAATTATTATAATTTTAAAGGAATTAATAATTTCTTTATGTTTTATGTGATGGGAGTACATTAGAGACATTTATTGAGTTTATTATATGTTCATGGTATATGTGTCCCTTAGGATTAACAAAAAGGTTATTTAAGAAAGAATGATTTTATATTTTGTTGATATATGTTGAAAGGTATTGATTAACTTTATGGCTAATATTATATTCAATTTTGAGATAAATTTATTTTATCTGAATAAGGGGTTATTACATTTTTAGAAACTATAATTTATCCAACAGAGAATGCATGGGATTAGATTGAGATTTGTTGACTAAGTGATTAAATTTATTTTTTAACTAGTTAATTATATTTGGAATATTATATTATTATGGAAAACAGAATTCTTTTTGATTATATGGGAGTTTATTTAAAAAGAAAAGTTGAATTATCTTTAAGAATCATATATGGATTTATTACATCTTTATGGTTATTTAGGCTATTTATGGGAAATGTTTTAATAATTTTGAGACTATAAGATTAAAAAATATAACTTTTTTAATAAAAAATACTGATTAAGTGATATTATTTGGAGTTAAATAATTATTTTATCATGGATGAATATGAGATCAAATTATTCTCAAATTTGGGTTTTAAATATTGGTTAGGAAAATTTTGAAATGTTTTAATGTTTTCAATTTATGGAATTATTTAATTTTAACTTTTGGTAATTATTACTAATATTTTGAAAATATATATATGATTGTTTATACATATTATATATTAACTTTTCTTTATCAAACCATTTTGGTTTTGATTATTGTTTAAAGAAAAATGGAATTACTTTTTATCATTTTATAGATATTTTGAACAATTAAAAATTAATTTTAGTGTCTTAGGAAAAACATAAAAATTGTAAAACTATTAATTTCTTGGAGTAAGAGATAATATAGATTTTGAAATTAATAAAATAAAAACAAATGATAAAAATTTTAATTTCAAATTAAAATAAATCCAGAGAGAAATTTTTCCCATTTTCTCTATTTTGATAGTAAAACAATCCCCGAAATATAGGAAAAGATCATGAAATAACTTTTTCCCAATTACATTAAGTTTAGATGAATTAATGGTATTATTTCCCCCCTAATGCATTATTATTTTGTGTCAATTAACTTTACCATGACTATGTTCTCTATCAATCTCTATTTTTCACTCCTAATCATTTTCTATTATTTTAATGAAAGATCCAAATTTAGGGTTTTTGTGGAAAACCTAAAAATCATCAAGAAAAAAACCATCAACATGTAATAAAAAATACCAATATTAGAAAAGGTATCATCTTTCAGATCACCAGATAATTACTAAGGAGAAAAACTATCAATGAAAATGAGAACTAGGAGAAGATGAAGGAAAACATTAATATTACTCATTACTCATAGATCTGAGGGGATCAATCCTATACCTATATAAAAGGTCCCTTATATCATTTCCAAGATAAGTCATAGACTTTCTTAAATGTCATAGGTGATAAGATTTACAAGAACCAAGTAATTATCAATAGGGAATATGTTCAGATCAACATTTTGGAAAATGTAATTAAGATGTGAATCAAACCACCATTCACATGGTTCATCTTTTCCTTGAGGAAATTTCTCCTCTAACATTTTATTTCACTCTAGATTGGTCAGACTAGGGGTGGTATGGGCTGAAACACATTCCTTTAAAAAATATTTTCCAAATGGTACGTAGTAATAATTCATTTTCCTTGATACCTTCTATGGAAATGAGAGATCCCATGTATCCATCATTCTTGGTCCTACATACAAAATATGAACTATATATTCTTCTTTTTTCAGTAAGTTATTCCTCTTGCAACATAACCTCATCAAAAGGGGTTGGTTACTGCCCCTCTATACTTACAAGCTCCTATACTCCACCATTAGAGGTAACATCACATCCAAAATTAATTCTACCTCAATATAAATCACTTTGAACATACCAGAGTATCTAGTGGCAATAGGTTTTGGAAGTTTTTAATACTAATTATGTGGTATGGATATCTTCCCATTACTGGAAGGATAATTTATAGAATCTTGAATTCTCTTTTTCCTAATACTTGAACCCAATCCTAAGCACACCGAATCTTGATATATCTCGTCACCCTCTAAAGAAAATTTAGATTCAATCTTTATATCACTATAATTGGGTTCTTCCTACTTCTTTGAAGTAGCAAGGTTCATTTTCCTCCATGGAGTGACCAAATTCCACACTTTTAGATAAGTTTTCCCTTGGAATTTTAATTGAACATATTGAATTAGTTGCGAAGATGGATTGAGGAGGGGGGACTAAAATTAAATAATTATTCCAAAAAATATTTTTTTGGATCCTGATTTTCATACTCTTGTATGAGTTACTCATACTAAAACCTAGATTTCTTAAACTATTCCGTAGTATTTCACTTGCAGGATTAATATTCTAACTCAAAATCAAGTTGGAGGTATCCTGATTATGATGAGATACTATTGTTTTACCAAACACTCTTACATAATACAAATAGACTACAATGGTACGGATCACAGGAATGATCCTTCTATCCATCAATTGCACCTTTTGGAGGGGATTTTGACCCGCAGAATCCAATGTACTGTAGGAGTTCTGATGGGATTTTGAACAAAGGTATTTTTAAATATTAAAAAAGTTTTCCCTTTCATGATTGTATGTTTTATCTTTCGCTCCATGGAATTGGTTTTAAAAAAAATTACAACTTATTTTTCTTGGAATGAGATAAAAACAAAAAGAAATTATTTCTTTTTGGGGGAATAATATAAGAACATGTATATTTAGTTTAAAATAATACTATGAAAAATAAAATTCTTTACATGCTACATCAAGCTTTATGAAAAGTCTGATATACTATAAAAATATTAATTTTTAAATGTGTTCATTATAACATAACTGGCCATTTAAAATTATGAATGTTAATTACCACATTATGAAAAAAATTTATACAATATTAATACAATTTATTTAATAATAAATAATAAATTAGTTTTCAGTAATTTTATTTTATGCTTGAAAACATGTTTTCATCAAAAATGGGTTTTATTACATATTTTCCATGGAAAACATAATTAATTTATTAATTTTTTATAAAATTTCTTTAACTAAATTAATAAAATTTTTATCAAATAATGTTAATATTATGTTAGGATACATTTTTAGGTTTTTCTAAAAAGATTTATTTTGAAGGGAAAAGTGAAAAATACCAATTTTTGTAAATGTGTCATTTAATTCATTAAATGGAATAATTGAAAAGATATATTGTGATTTTAAATAGATATTAAATTAACATAAGTATACTTTTTCTGTAAATTATCTAATAAATAAATATTGTTCAACATTATACTTTATTTTTATGTCAGATAATTTGTAATCCTAAAAAGCATTTTTTCTGATAACTGTTTCCATTGTATTTTTTTTATCAATATTAATTTATTCTAAAAACTTATAGAAATTGAATAAAAAATGGATTACATATTTATATTTAATGTGTTAAAAATTTATTAAATTAATAAATTTTATTTTATTTTTATTATGAATGGTAATCATTGTAAATATTTGTCACATCAGTATGTGTAAAACAAGTAAAAAATGATTAAAACTATGATATATAACCTAAAATCCCTATATAACTTTTCTATTTTTTTTTGGATAATATTGTTTTTCCGATATCCATCCATGGTTATAATATTTGGAAATATACTTACACGTTCCTTTCATAATGGCTTGAGTAATACTACAAGGAATGAATAAATACAATATGTCACTCTCTTGGTTTTAATATATATTATTTTTTTATTGGGATAAAATGAGGTTATTTTTTATTTAAATAATTGTTTTAAATATAATTATTTATCATGGTATTTTATTTTTAATTTTTAATAAAATAATAATTAACTTGCGTGTTTAGACAATACTAACACATTGGTTATTCAAGTAAAAAATCATGTAAATGACTTTAAAACCATTGAAAGAAATTAAATTCTAATTAGTTATTCACTTGCAAGAAAGTTTTAGATAAATATAATATATTAGTGATTTTTTAAAAATTTATATTCGAATTCCATTACTATAATGATGTCATTAATGTAATTCTAAGTAAACTTCCCCAAAAATGGATTTAATGATATATTATGTCAAATAATATTTTATTTACTAATTATAAAGTTATAAAAATATTATCTTAATCCATGTTAATGTAATATTATCACATTACACAATTATGGGTCCCTTGCCTATATATAATAATTTTTTTACCCCTAATGAAAAAAATTTAACAATGCAGTAATCATCCGATGTGTTAATAAATGGTTAAACAAAGGAATAAGGGTGAACACAACACCTAAAATTTTCCATTTTTTTGATGAGAAGGTTTCAAATCATAATTATCCTATATTTTAAAAATATTAATTTTATCAATTTCAACATGAAAATTAATTTATACTAATTTAATACATTAAGTAATTTTAATGGTACCCATACCCTCACTTATAAAAGTGAACATCCTCTTCTCTCTTAATTACACCTTTTAAGCATTCTAGTTTGAAAAAACCCTCCACAAATCTCCTAAAAACAACTATACACACATACTTGAGGTATGTTTCATTCCAAACAAAAAACCGAAGAAGTCTTAATGTGTAATCCAAAGAGGTTTTTTTGAGGATAAGGATGATAAAGAACATATATGACAAGTCATTCTTGTGGTAAGATACTCTTTACCTTAAAACCTTTTTTCAAATGTTTAACAAATTTAATTAAAAAATATTTTTCCTATATGTACACATTTTTATAATAAATGTATATATTTATATTTATATAAATATAATATAATGGATATTTTATATATCAATTTAAATTGTTTAAAAGGTTTTCAAATGGACTCTTTTTTCTTATTTTATACAGTACATTTTGGATTTATTTACAAAAGTAAAAAAAAGGAATGTTCTATTTTAAGATTTACGATGATCATTTATTTTCCCAATTCTATAAACATTATATCATAATTTAATTTTTAATAATATTCCATGTTTAATCCATTGAAAACCATAATTCCCTTCATTATGGGTGTTTTAGTTTTTAAAATTTTTTTTAAATGAAAGAGATATATCAATATCCAAAAAAATTATTATGGGTTGAAAAGTTTATTTTTATAAGTATGATGTGGGAAATATAGTATTTAATGTTTTTTTCATATGTTATATTCATTAGAAATTTTTTATGATTATGGGTGAGCCTGCTATAACTCTATAATTCATTGGTTAATGATTATGTTCCCTGGAGATTTATACTGAAACTAACAAAGTTGGTTATTACATTTTAAAGTGTTATTATAATTTTTCCATTAATGGATATATATAAATTATATCCTAGGTAACCAACATTAGTTTTCTATTCTTTCTGAGGATTTTAAATGAAAATATTTTGATTTTATATGTTAATTAAATGATGATTTGTTTTAAAGAATGACTATTACTTCCTGGGATGAAGATTTATATTTTTAATAAATTTTTTTTGAAGTTTCTAATGTTTTATAAAAAACCCTCAAGATTATGATTTTCTTATTTATGTTTTTTATAATGTGTTTTCTAAAAATCATTGACCAGTAAATTTTTTTTCCCAAATAAGTAAACAATTATATGTGACCAAATTATATTTAGTTAATGGAAATCTATCTTATATAATCTCATCATTTTCAAATAGACTAACATATTTTTATTCAAATTTTTATACGGACCTTACTATGGTTTTCCTCTCATACCACATTTTCAATTTCTTTTCACAAGTATAAATGATGAGTAATAAAAGAAAAGAAGTCAGGTTGAAAGTCATAAATATTTTTCATAAAAAAATAATGTTTCATTTAAATGTTTTATATTATAAAAAATGGATACTAAGGGGAAGTTTTCACTTTGTAACCAATGGAGTTTTTATGTAATTTTTATGACCTAATTCTTCAAATATAAAAACTGTAAATATCCTCAAAATGTTAGAGATTGAATTCTTGTATGTAACGCCCCAAGAATTTACAATATTTTTCTTTTAGAATATATTTATCTTTTTCCAAAATTTCTTTAAAAAATACCAATCTAATTATATTTTACATAAAAATTAATGTTTGGATTTCACCATCTGGAACGATGAGGTTATCTTGTGTTACATGAAAGATAAACTTTTCTCGATTGATTTCTTAACACGCAAGACCGAGTTTTACCCCACAATAATATATTACTAAAAATATTTTTATTAAATATAATACGATATATAATTGCTGATAAATTTTTTGTTAAGAATAGTATTAAGTAAACTATGAAAATATACTTTTGAATTCATTGGTTACCTATTAATTAGAAATGAATATAGAATCCAAATGAATATAAAGGGAATAATTTTATTAATTACTTTTTTATGTGAAAAAGGAAATTTATCTTAATAAGTAAAATTATTATGAATATTGAATGATATTAATTAAATTTATATTTTATATATTCAATAAAATATTTTTTTATAGTTATTTAATTGATTTTATAGGGATATGATGAGAACATACCATATTTTACCCATAAAAACCGATATTTTTATAAAAGTAGTTTTACCTCCTTTTAGTGGAGAACCTATTTTAAATGTAAATTTTTGGAAATTTTATAATTCTTATATGTAAAATAAAACTTCATTTTTGAAATATAAACATAAAAATTAGGTTATAGAAAATATTTGGTATTTTTTGTGAAGATTTATTTTTTAATAAATATGAAAAAATAATGATTTTTAATTAAAACCTAATTTTTTTATATTTTATTTATAAGGATAAATTAGATTTATAAATGGTTTTAAAGTTTAATTAGATTAAATTTGTTATCCTTTAATCCAATTTAGGGAATTTTAATGAATTTTAGTTTGAAATTGGATATAAAAACTTACCAAACTTTTGAACATTTGTTCATTAGAAACCCTATTGTCGTCTCGTATGTGGCATTAAATTTAATTTAATTTTCTCAAAATATATCAATGGAATTTGGAAAATTTTATTTTATATTTAGAATCATAATAATTTATATTTTATTTTAAATTAAACACATTTTTAAAAAAAATTATATTACAGAATTTAATTAAAATTAATTACATCGAATAAGGTAAAACTAAGGATAATAAGGATCTAAACCCTAATATTAATGGTAATAATGAGTGATGAACTTGTATAGAAATTATTGGATGGTAATAAATAATTCACAAAATCTCTAATGTTCTATAATTTTCCATTTTGACACTTTGGTAACAAGTAATACTTGGATTACACATAATTTTTTTCAAAATTATCAAGTATATCCTTTCCCTCCGCTATAAAAAGGAACTCACCCCTCCCACTTCCTCACACCTCTAAATACCTTTGGATAAACCAATATATGATCCAATATATCCTAAAAATCCATACTATAAACCTATAATCCTCTCATTGGGTATAAATTTACCATGGATCCCCTTTGATGAAAATCAAAAGGAGTTACCCAAAGAAGAGGTAACATCCTTCCTAAAGAACTTTAGTTTTACTTTCATTATCCAGTAAATAAAATATTCTTTTTAAATGATTATATAATAAAAAAAATAGTATATTACATATACTAATTTTTTATAATTCTATGTATTTAACTTTCACTAACCCAAACTTCCATCTAATGGGTAACAAACTTACCGTTTCTGTGTACGACAGACTACCACCTTATAAAATGATGTCATGTGTTTTTCATTTACCACCTATCTTTCAAGGTAATTATGATGAATAAACTATTTATATATGATATATATTATATTTTTTTTGATTATATAATTATTTTATAACACACAAATTTATTCTTTCCATTTTATGTAAATACGATAACATAGTTTGGGGAAGTGCGGACTACATCCCCCTCAAAGTGATGTGATTCATTCACATTATACATGGAACGTATAAAAGATTATTTTAATCAAATTTGTGTAAAATAAATAATATTTATATGGTATTCATGATATAATTACATTTCTGTAAACCTTATATATCATTTTCTTTATTCACCTTTTCACACACTAGAAAGTTATAATGTCGGTCGTGGACATGTGGACCACCACCTCACCAAAAAGATGTGATTTATTTTACATTAAAATAATTATATGCATACAGATATATGATTAAATATCATGGTATTTATGATATTATTATCATTCATGAAATATATAGTGTTACTTACCTACTTTCTATAATGACAATTTTAAAATGCGAACATTACTCACATGTAAGTATGACCTAACATCTTCGTGATTGTAACGTTGGTTAATTTTTAATAACCATAAGTAATGACTGGTTTAAAAGTATAATTTATTTATAAATTTCATAATTATGTAATTATTATTATTATGGATATTTTTATATAATAACCCCATTGACCATATCTGAATGACCAAAGTTGTTTTTGACACATGTAATGAATATGGTCAAAAACACCCGATGTAACCATACTAAATTATTTATTTGAATATAAAATTACAATAAGTGACATAAAATTAATAATAAACATGAAAAAGGTCATTATGTAAGTAAAAAATTAAGATAATCTTTTTTATTTAGGAACAAAAATACCCATCTGACAAGTTCGACTCAAGGTCTGTTATTTCTTCCAAATTTACATTCCATTGGGTCTTATTTGTTGTTATGCACCAATTAAATTTTTTTATATGGTGTATAAAATTACATTTGATGAGTTATATATTGAATATTCTTATTCTAATGATTTTCTCAGCTTCCATTAATTCCATTACTTTATGGTTTTTATTCAAATGTTTTAAATTGGTATGAGACACATTGGAGTTTTTAAAAATTATTTTCCTCAAGTATATTCTTAGTGATTATCATTGAAATATGAATTATTTTTGTGAATAATAACATTATCATAAAACAATCAGTTCCTTTTGATCATTTTTATTAATCATTTCATTTATCTTGAATATCCATATTCTCATGCAATGGGTATTATTATATCAAAAACTGTATACTATTTTTACATATGGTGTATACTTTGATAGTAATCTGATCAACTGGGTAATTATTGATAAATCTATATATTTTATTCTGTAAGGATGTTTGGTATAGTATAATATTTATTATTTAAGAAAATTATTTGATATATGAGGAATGTTTTGGATATTTAATACATGGGTAGGTCCTGGTAGTAGATAGCCACTGGATACATCATTAGTCTAATGAGGAAAAATAGTTTTCCAAACTTCTCTACTCGTGATAAGGAAGTCCTAAGTTCCATTTCCCAAGAGAATGAGATCTCTGATGCCATGATGAATCTGAATCTTGAGAGCACATAAGGTGTCGATGGGTTTCCTAGAGCCTTATATAGTGCCTTATGGGATATTGTGATGATGGATCTAATTTCACACATTCAAGACTTTTTCAGGGGAGGTTCATTGCCTCAAGTTGCATGCTCTACCACAGTTGGCCTAATTCTCAAATACAAGTCCCCTAACTCTATTGAAAACTACCATCTGATCAGCATGTGTAACGTATCTTACAAAATCATCACCAGTATTATTAATTCTAGGCTATCTATCCATCTTCCCAAATAGATCTCTATTGAAAAACACAACTTCATCAGAGGGTGTTCTATACAAGGGAGATCATTTTTTCCCATGAAATGACCAGGGATCTAAAATTAAACACTCATGGTTACAACATGGGAATAAAACTAGATATCGGAAAGGCTAACAACCATATGGACTGGAGCTTCATCAAATTTTTTTTGAAGGTATGCACCTCTCCTCCAAGAATATTGATATCATATTTCGATGCTTTAGTTTAAGCTAAATGCTGATATCACTCACGGGAAAAACATTTGTCTTCTTCAATGCTATGTAAAACCTTTGAAAAGGGAATACCATATCCCCGAGCACCTTTATCATCAATCAGGATGTCCTTAGCCACATCATTCATCACAATATCTGAAATGGAGATATCCTTAGCTTCTGTAGAAGGATGATATTTCCCTATGTATCTTATCATATGTTCAAATATAACTCTATTCTCTTTATAAATGTCTCCAAAATATTTGTGTGAGGTCTGCATAGAGTTTCGGAGGCCTATAACTATTGGAGCAGTTATAGCATAAATAAAATCAAGTCTACATTTCTACACACTATTCTGATAGGTGTGTTCTCAACATGAGTCTCTATCTAGGCATACAAAAATGTAATCTCCCTATGTTATACCTGGTATCCCCTATTTCTATGAAACCTCTATGCATTTGTGATCTTTATTCCATAGTCTGTTGAATTACAGAGAGGGTGGTCAACTGGAAGAATCAATACCTATCTTTTGGTGGTAGGATAGCCTTGATTAACATCATCCTCCTTGATACTCTGGTCCATACCTTCTCGGCTATCAAGGTCCCCAATGGTGTTATTAGAAACGTGGATATGATTTTTTATGGTTTCATCTGGGATCCCAAGTCTGAGGGAAGAAGGCATTAGGCCTCTTGGCATAAGTTGTCGAGGCCTATCAATGAATGTGATATCAACGTTTGGAGTCTCAACGACACCTTTACCAACATGTATGCGAAAATGTAATGGGAGGTGTTGGAGAAGAGGAATTTTTGGGGACTAACAATGCACACCTGTTACGTAGGGGATGAGATTGTAAGGGACATACGTATCGTCCCCATTAAATTGAGATCTCCCCCCTCATTAATTCTCTTAGGGATCACTCTCTATGGATCATCATAATATGGGATGTCTCACACTATCATGATAACTGGGGTAGAAAGAGCATTGGTTACTTGATCTTCCCTAACATGAACATAACCATCATGGAGGCCTATAACTATCCGTCCATCATTATTGTTGTTCTAAATAGGTACCAACTTGATTTGTTCCATTCATCTGCCTGACCATGGCCCCTCATCATTGTGTGTTCACCTCGTCCCCCTCAACAGCTTCTCATCCAAGGATTTTCGTCAGGTCTCTAGCACACAAGATGGTTTGGATGAATGGAATGATGTCCTATGGGACTGTTCCACCCCCAAAAGTTTCAACATTCTCACTTGGTGGATCTGCAATAGAGAAATACCCACTGATGAGAATATTAAGCGATGTGGGGTGAGCATGGACTCCCGATGTGTCGGCTGCATGAAGCATAAAGAGGAAAGATCAGATCACTTGTTCTTTTGAGAGTGATTGGGAGAAAGAGGGTTGTACATTTGTTGGTAATTTTACTATTTTCTCCATTCCAACCAAGGAAGATCATCCTTTTCATATTCCTTGGTTTCACAGCTCGGGCGCACAGGGCCCGGAGAAAAGGGTGTGCTCCCTGGTTTTGCATGCATGCTATTGGTGAACATGGTAGGATATAAATAGATATTTACATGATAGAGTGTCCTCATTTTTGCATGAAATAACTCTAAGGAGTGAAATACTACCGATTGATCTAATTAGGGTTCTCAGCAGTAGGAGGGAGGCCCCACCCTACAATGTCTCTTTCTTACCCATCATGATCATTCTCCTAAAAATATCCTATACTCTGCAAAATGGGCCAGACACCACCCACCTCTTCAGGGCCTCAAGATTATCACTAACATATCCTGTGTCTCGGGGATCATGCACGGCAGGGGGATCATACAAGACACCAATGGATCGACCATCCTATATTATTTTCTACCCGGTTTGGCCATGGCACTTCGCTTCTATCTGAGGAAAAAACCATGATAGATATTCACATAGTGTGACTGTAAAGGGGGAAGGATCTCACAGAGGCTAAAATTGATTATATGCTCATTTATAATACACTCCAGGGTCTCAATGTTATCCCTTGGTCCATTTAGTATGTCATTCCTAATTTTCAAGGTATCCTTGAAAACAACATGAAAGTGTCCCACACTAGGTAGGAGGGAAATAAGGCGGTAAATTATCTTGCCTCACTGAACATTCTTGGATCGAAGATCATATTTATTCATAACCATTATAGCCTATAACTGAAAAAAAACTAATATTATTAGAGGGTATGCCTTCGTTCTTCACCATTTCTAAACCCTATAGCCTTGTTTCCTCAGGCCTTCATTTTTTTCCCTTTCATGTCCTTTTCTCATTGAATAAACATTTGCATGATGACGATGACGATGAATGTGTTTCAGTTTCATACCTTTACAAATTTATTATTCCATGTTTAGTTATCGAAAATGGATGTGTTATTAGTTATTTACTTTATGTTGATTATTTTCATCAAATCATTATTTCTTTTGTTTTACATTACTTACTGATCATTTGAGAACACCATTTTTATATTTAAACTAACTAGGTTATATAAATAAATCCATGAATGAACTTTCAATGAGACTAATCATCTCATTTTATTATGTATCATGTTTTATTTTTCATTTCCCAATGTAAAATGGGTATCATGTATGTAATCTAGTTTTAAAAAAATAAAAAATCGATCGGTCCTTCAAGATTTGGTTCCTTGTAATCAGGCTAGTGTAATAAAATAATTCACCTACTCTAAGCTTCTAGTGTTAGGGAATTATAGTTCGTATTAGAGGAATTTTAGTACCAACTTTTGAAACTATATTTAAAAAACATAGACTAGGGAACATAACCCGAATATAGGCTTTGTGGAATATTATAAAAGAACATCCTTGAATTTTTGTAAGGTCTAAATTATATGGGTATTTCTAAAAGTAAATATTTATCTAGATACTACAAGTAGATGTGGTTTTGGAACAAATGTACATAAAAGAAAAAAATCCTAAAATGTGTCTCGGTCCTGGATCATTGTAACCTTGTACAAAACAATGGCCCCTACTGTGCACCCGGTTTGACACTCCCATGGGATACTCTTAGGATAATTCACATTTTTTACAAATAATTATGATGGTTTAAAAAGTAATAATATCAACAATGAAATAATGTTTTGATTTTGAGAATAACTAAACATAAAATTTTAATTTTATATTAAGTGTTATTATATATTTAAGATCATAAAAATATCATAATTTTATGATCTAGTATCATGTATAACATTATCTTGGAATGTAAATTTAAAAGAAGAAGCATGTTAACACTCAAGGAAAATGTAGAGGTTTCCCTATTATGAATTTCATTGTAGCTGGTATTAGAATTGAGAAAGTTATGGATATATTAAGATAGCTTAATATGGTTATGACACATATCCATACCCAAATAGAGGAACCTATTCCACAATTATATAATCTAATTTTGGATCAATTTATGTGATAGAGACCCCTATCATTTAGTGGGACGACTAACCCAATGACAACAAAGAAAGGGATTAAATCTTTGAAGAATATATTCATGCCATTGGGATGTGGTGAAAAGGAAAATCGTATACTTGTAGTGTTTTATATCAATGGATATATGGATCAATGGTGGTTGTTAATCCAGAATACTAGGGAGGAAGAAGAAAAAGAACTCATGGAATGTAAAACTTTTAAAGAGACATTTGTTGATAAATACACCCCTCTTGAGAAATAATTTGATATTAAGAGAAAGTTCATTAGTTTAAAATAAAAATTTGAAGAATGCATTTTTGAGTATGAAGCTACATTTACCAGGTTATCAAGTTATGTAATGGATTTTATACAAAACACAAAACTCACGACTGATCATTTCTTTAAAGGACTAATGATAAGTCTCCAAAGGGTGACGGTGCCTCAATCATTTTACTTATAAAATGAAGTAGTTTGATGTGCTATGAAGATAGATAAATAATTATCCATGTATTATGGATTCAATGGAAAGACAGAGAGGTAATAAAAGGATGTGGAAATAATAGATCAAGGGAATAGAAGAAATAATGACTTTCCAATATGTGATAAAAATGGAAAAAATCATCCTAGTAAATATTTGGAATGATTTGGTGTTTTTTATAAGTGTGGATAAAAGGTTCTAAAGGGAAAATAATGAAAATAGAAGAATTAAAATACTAATATTCAGTGTTATAACTAAAAGGAGATGCAGAAATAGACAAACAAATTCCCCAAGTGTCCATAGAATATACCTCCTAAGAAGCTAATGGGAATGGTCAAGAAAATTTTATTGACACAACCGAAGTGGAATAATTAATTGGATTTTGTATTTGGATCTACGAAATATGTTGTAAAATTATTTTATTTATGACATTATCATCGTATGATTTATGAAATATATAGGGACTATAAATCATCACATTTTTTTAAGTATTTGAGATCATATAGTGAATTTCACAAACAAAATATTTAGTTGAAAATAAAACATTTTTTAAAACACGTAGTTGAGGGAAAGATAATCATTAATATATTCATAATGTCAGTAAAATGTTTTTTGGATAAAGAAATGACTGATTTGGATAATGTAAATTATATATGTGCTGACTACCATGGAACTGGGTAATTATTTTTGGACGAAGTGGTTTATGCAATCATTGATGGATTTTACATTGTATTTGGATTTAAGGAATATATCCAAAAATATATGTTCTACTTGAGGAAAAAATATTAATTCATGTTTTCAATAATGTTTTATAGAAAGTCAAGTTGTTAACATATTTACATATTAGGTAGGTGATGATTAATAAATTCTTAATCATATTTAATTTTTGAAATTTTCTAAGCTTCCTTCTAAAATATTGGATAATAATATTTTTCCAACATTATCCATTTATGAAATGGTTTATGTTTATATTTGGAGAATTTTTTACATGTTAATTTATTACTTCACTATATGACGCCTCCTGTACTAAGAAATCAAGTAGAAATAGTTAATGGAATAACCAAAGGATAATATTTATTTTATGAAATAGAAATTTATATTTACCTATATTATTTTTGAGTGAATAAATTCCTTAACCATAGGAAAAAAGGCCTTGAAACAAATAAATTATCCTATTGTAATCATTTTTTATGATATTAATGAACTTTTTCATAATAGTAGTTTAAGGATTTTTTTCATCAACATTTAGATAGAAATGTTCTCTATCAGTCCCCATAATAACTTTATTTCTAGATTTTTCTTCAGTATCAATATTTCCAATTACCAACTATGTTCTCCTACTGGGGAACCTAGTTACATGATCATTGTACACCCCTTTGTCTTTTATTAGGATGATTTTTTATTAAATCTATATCTGATGTGGGTTTCAAACAATAGAGTATTTACCACTATCAATCCCTTTATTATTGAGATAAATTTTGAATTATGAGGATGCAATTTATTTAAGGCGGGGAGAAGGTAACACCCTAAAACTTTACAACATTTACCTTTTAGAATAAATTTAATTTTTATTCCTAGATTGCAATATATGAAACCCAAAGTTATGATTATATTGCATGAAACCTAATTTTTATCTTTATCTATTTATAACACTGAGGTAATATTATGTTACATTCAATAATAACATTCCCTTATGGCTTTCATAACACACAAGACCATGTTTTACCGAACAATAATATTTTGTTAAAAATATTCTTATTTAAGATAATAAGATATAACATAGATGTTAAATTAGTGGTTATGAATGTTATTAAATAAATTATGAAAATATATATATGAATTCTTTAGTTAACTATTAATTATAAATGAATATATAATCCAAATGAATATAAATGGAATGATTTTATAAAGACTATTTTTTTGTGAAAATGGTTATTTATCTTAATAATTAAATTCATTACTATTATTGAATGATATTAACTAAATTTATATATTTTATATTCAATAAATTATTTTGTTGCTCATATAATTGATTTTATTGGCATAATATGAGAACAAACCCAATATTAATAATAAAAACATATATTTTTATAAAAGCTATTTTACCATATTTTAATGGAGAATATATTTTTAATATAAATTTGGGAACATTTATAAATTTTATATATTAAAAAAACTTAATTTTTTATAAAGAAAATACAAAGTATGTTTGGGTGAATTTTTTTTATTTTTTGGGGATGTTTTGATTTTAATGAATAGTGAAAATATAATGAATTTTAATTCAAAAGAGCTTTTTTGTATAATTTATTTATATGGTACAAATAAATTTTTAAATAATTTTAATGTTTAATTATATTAATATTTTATAAATTAATCCAATTTAGTTCATTTTAATAAATTTAACTTTTAAATTGAATATAAAAATATTGAAAACTTTTAAACATTTTTACATTAAAAACCCAACTTTGTTGTCCCATCTGCGGGATTAAATTAAAATTAGTTTCTACCAATTATGTGATTGGAATTTGTAAATATTGATTATATATTTAAATTCAGAATAATTTATAATGTCTGATAAATTCAACATATTATTTGACCAAAAATATTAGTGAGAGTAATTAAAATTAATTATATCGATTAAGATAAAATTATTATAACCAAGAGACTAAACCTTAATATTAAGGTGAAAATGTCCTATAAACATTTATAAATCATATTGTTTGAAACTATTTATCCCAATAAAAATATAATGTTACATAATGGTCCATTTTTAACAAAGGTAACAAATAATACTTAGGGAACTCACAATTCTTTTCAAAAACACCAAGTGTGTCCTTTCCCCCACTATAAAATTGTAATCAAACATCCCACATCCTAACACCTATAATTTTTTTTCACAACAACTATCTTCCCAAATATCTCATAAAAACACCTCTCTCAACCTATAATCACCACCTTGGTCAAAAATCCATCCAAGGAAGCCCCTTGGCATAAATGAAAAGGAGTTACCCGAAGAAGAGGTAACATCATTCTTCTAGCTCTTTAGTTTTATTTTCATTATCCACCCCTAAAATATTATTTACATGATTATAAAATAAAAATATTACCCAAAGTATAATAATATTTCTTTATTAGGAGGTTTTTAAATATACTTATAAACACTTTCATGTAATGGGTAACAATCTTATCGTTTATGTGTACGACGAACTACCTCCTCACATAACGACGTCGTTCATTTTTCCATTACCACATCTCATGGTAGGGAATTATAATAGAAACAAAATCAATATATTTTATATATTATATTAATTATGTAATTATACTTTTTAATTCGTTTATAACACATTAATATATACTTTCCATTTTTTGTAAATACGAGAACATTGTTTGTGGAAGTGTGGACTACCGCCTACTTAAAGCAATGTGATTCATTCAAACTATACACGAAACACATAATGGATAGTTGTAATTAAAATTATGTATCATAAATAAAATATATAAGATATTAATGACATAATTAAATTTATTTAAACAAAATAAATAATTTTTATTACCCTTTTCAAACACAAAAATGTGATAGCATCGGTCATAGACGTGTGGACTTATGCCTCCCCAACATGATGTAATTACTTTTAAATAAAAATAATTATATGTATAATAATATTAGAATAAATATCATGTTATTTATGATATAATTATCATTCAATAAACATTAAATGTCACTTACCTTAATTCTAGAACAATCATTGAAAAATGAGACCGTTGAATATGCATATGTATAGCCAACCATCTCCATGATTGTAATGTCGGTTACTTTTTCATAACCATCATTAATTATTGGTTTTAAAAGTATATTTTATGTATAAATATTATAATTAATTCATGAATTTTATTATTGATATTTTTATACAATGACCCATTTGACCATACTCAACCTACCAAAGTCATTTTTGACACATGAACCGAATTTGGTTAATGAAACTCGATATAAACATAATCATTTAAGTAGTTTAATAAAAAATTATAATAATTGATGTAAAAGTGATAATAATATTTGAAAATGTTCTGAACAAATTAATTAATTAACATATGTTTATTATTTGGGATTATAAATACACATGTTACATGTCACAATCAAGGTAAGGGATTTTGTATCAATTTACATTTCATTGAAAATTATTTGTTATTATGCACCAATTAACATTTATATTTTGTTTATTTCTCCCTTTTAAATTTTATATAATGAATATAATTATTATCATGATGTTATAATTTTTATTTAATTCAATTATTTTCTGGGTATTATGACTCAAATCTTATAGGATTTTTACATTTAACCTTATATTTTATTCATATATATTAACTTATGAAATCATATATAAAATAAAATTTTAATATATTAAAAAAGTGTTTCAGAATTATATCATCAAGTTCCCATTCTATAACATTATAATCAGTACCATGTAAATACCCATTTAAAATTCCTTCTGGAAAATCTCATAATCACATTGAAAATATCCCATTAATTAAAACAAAATAACTTTTTAACCACAATGTGTGACCCCATAAGAATCTATACCATTTAAAACAAATAAAATCATTAAATAAAAAAAAATATCCAGAGAGTACCCTCTAGAAAATCATTAGTGTTACTCATGCTACATAGGGTTCTGTAATGATCTCTATGCAATACATGTTTCTCTATATTTTTTCCACTAGCTTGTTCATATGTAAACATGAATTTTCATATGATCCATTTTTTTCATTATATTAAGTGACTATGAGACATAGAGTATGTCGATCCTATATAGCCATCTCATACATTATTGATTCATTGGGTATAAATTGATCTTGCTGACTAATACATTACATTTCATTTACTTTTAGAATGTTCACATCACATACCACTCACCTAATAAATAAGAATATAAAATATGTTTTCTGAGTACAACTGTAAACATCCTATGTTTATCACAGTCAGGGTGAATGATTTCATATTCATCATACAAGAGGAAAAATCCTATATTGGTGAAGCTACAACTGACCACATGATTTGAAACATACCCAACCACCCAATGATTAGATAAGCCACATGTAATGAATAATAAAGTTATCAAAGTATAAAGGTTGTTATGAAAGGTATATCATTAACCTTAGGTATTAGTGAATGCAATTATGAACCATGAAACCCTATTTTACAAAAAACATTTTGTAGGACACTCCATGTGGTATACATTATAGGTTATCCTGTGAAAAATCTATTTTTTCCTTATGATCATATTACATATCTCGATGCAAAAATTATAATAATAAAAACCTTAATATTTCATCACAAAACAGAGAAATACAAGATGAAAATTGTTTTGGGATAACTCAGTGTTATACATTAATAATCTAATTGTCATTTTCAACATAGTGCTCAGATTCCTTATTTCATTCATGTGAACATAGAACAAAGTAGATATCATGATCCCTCCTTTAGATGGAGGAATATTAAATTATTTTATATAGAATTATGAGAATAATTGGGCACTAAAACTCAATTTCTACCTTTGATCATGTCCTAAAGTAGTTATTTGACGCAACAAAAAATCTGAGCATAAATAAAATTCAAGACCCAATGCACCATTCCAATCCAATGGAAGTGCATACCACACACATGCGATATTCATGTGTGCATGAGAATCTCTTGGTCAGGCATGATATTGTCATGTGAAGAGGAAAAATATTCCATGTATGTGTGTTGTGGGATTGGGATATGGGACCTTTATGAAATAACATACAATACTATCCATTCACACTTTTTCATATGACCATGACATGAAACCACCCTTATTCATGCAACGTAAACATACAAAAATGAATAAATGACACATCAGAGGCGAGATAAGCAACTATCACAGACAATGTCTACATTCCGTCATGAGATGTATCATTGAATATGTGACACAAATAAGGTTTGAAAAGAGACAATCGCTCACAATTTTTTCATGTAATCACAAGATCTATCATTAAATATTAAAAAAATCTAAGGTTATCAATGGAAATTTCCCTGACAATGACCGAATGACTTCATAGGATCCATCAATGAATACATGACAAATCAATGGTGAGAAAATTGGCTTTCCCTAAAAATATTTACATTTCATTATGTGATCTATAAATTTAAAAACCCACCCCATCAAAGGAAATCATAAAAAATGTTACTAACAGTGTATGCATTCCATAAAGAGTTCCAAAACTAATCATTCTATGCACTATAGGAAATCATGGTGACTGAGTAGGAGAAGGTGCGGGTGAAAAATATAATGGTCGGTCCATGAAGTTCTCATGCAGAACCACATGACCCTTTGTTGGTCATGCGATAAATCACCAATGGGGAGAAATATTATCACTGAAAACTTTCATAAAATTAATCAAGATCACCAAACATTATTAAATCAGAAAATGAAATAAAATAGAGAATGGAGGGAGCCTCTCACAGTCATAAAACACACATGATTCACCCATGAATCCCATGAGACACTAAAGAAGTAATAGCGACATATCCACCCAGCCCTACAAGAGCCCACTATCATCTCACCACCATTAAAATAATATATTTGGACATGTCTAGGTTTCTTCAAGAACCCCCTTTGGATCCATAATAAAAATAGATGGATTTTCCATGATGTGAACATGCATCTCCACCTGATCTTTTGTTGTTCATGTAATGAATCACCAATTGGGATAATTATTTTACATGAAATAATCCAAACAATGTTTTGATATCCCCAAAATTTTCTCAATAATAAAAATATATAAAAGGGAGAAACATGAGAGGATCTTATAATCATCAAACTCACGAGATGCACCCATATATCCCACGAGACACCACAAAAGTGTCGGTGACATGTATTACTATTACCCAAAAATCATTGTTTCATATAATCCTCATTACATGAAAGGTTTTGGACATGTATAGGTAGTCTTGTGCTCCCCCTTTGGCTATATAATACAAAAAATGGGTTTGTCCATGATGTCCTCATGCATCACCATAAGACCCTTTATTGGTCATTTGATGAGTCACCAATTTGGAAAAATTATTTTTGTTGAAAACACCCATACAATCTCAGGAGATCCCTAACCTTATTAAATAATAAAAGTAAATAAAAGGGGGAAATTTGGGAGACTCTTGTGATTGTAAAACTCACATGATTCACCCATGAAGCCCGAGAGACATCATGATAGCCCTAGTGAAATGTATTCGTGGTTGTGTAGGATCACACTATCATGTCCCCTATCATTAAAAAGGATTTGGTTATATCTAGGTAGTCTAAAACTCCCCCTTTGGGTCTATGGGACAAAAAGAATAGATTTCAATGAAATTCTTGTGTATATCCTATTGACCCTTTATTGGTCATGTGACATACCAACCAATTAAATAGTGATTATCTAAAAATCAATTGTCCATGCTCACAAGACCAGCCTAAATTTTCATGAAACGTGTTGTTAAAAGCCGAAAAAATTAGGGTGGTGAGGCCTATAGATCCCTCACCCCAACATAAAAAATTAAAGCCCGTACAGACTAACAATCATTGCAAAATCACATTTTAATCAAAGAATATTTCTTGGTGTAGATGATCAGAGGAATGGGAAGTTATTCATAAATTGATATTCGGTGAACAACAAGTGTAATCATAATGCATTAATATGATCATTTCATGATCACCCATATGTCATGCAATAGACGTTTGGTGAGTCAAATGAAAAACATATTTCATTTCTAATACATCATGTGGGACATAAAACAAGTTAACACTGAAAAAATATAATGCATTCAAAATATTAAGGATAGAAAAAAAGACTAAAAGATGTTAATATTTTGTTATGAACTGATACAATGATCCTCATGCGCTTTTAGGGAACCTTTTAGGTTATGTGAAAACACTAGGACATGTCACACCGATCATAATTCACTATTATGTAATAATACATGGATCATGATAAGAACCCTAGACATGTCAAAGTAAGTCACATAAGAGCCCATGGATATGCCTCCCGTGTCTTGAAAAAACATATGGGCTAGCCATCCAAGCCACACAATGTCCCCTCGACATGTCACCCAAATCATATGGTGGAACCAGTTCATGTCAGTTGAGACTTTTGGGCGCACCAAGTTATGTCAACTGGAACTCATGAAACCATATAGAAATGACATCAAGATTTCATGATTGCATCCATACATGTTATTCTAGGTCATGCATCACCCTCCTGGAAAGTCTCATAGACTCTCACAATTCCCTATAAATAGTGTCAGTATGATTTTTCAGTGACACTAGGGAAAGTCGTCTAGATCATGCAATACCCTCTAGATAATCCTTCCACAATCATGCAATGTCTTCTAGGAAAATTTGGTTGGGTCTTGTGATGACATCTGGACAAGTCATCTAAGGTCATGTGACTCCCTTTGCATAATCCAGCTAAGATCATGTGATGGATTCTTGGAAAAGCTGGTTGGGTCTTGTGATTTACTCAAGAAATGTAATCCTATATCTTATAATTTCCTCTAGATATGTCATACGGTTATCATGATGACTCCCGGAAAGGTTATCTAGGAAATTCAGAACCCTCTGAGACTTGTAACATTAACTCAGGTGACATCCCCCCAAGTGTGTTAGCCAACATTCATGATGGAACTAAAGAATTTATGTGGGATCATAAAACACCCTCTAATACTGGTAATCCAAGATCATGCAACATATTATTAGAAAAACTGGCTGAGTCTTGCAATGCCCTAGAGAAAAGTCATCATTGATCATGCAACATCCTTTACACATGCATTATAGTTTGTTCTCTATCCCTTAAAAAATTTAATTAGATCATGAAATATTCATTGGACATTTCAAGAAAACAGTTTTAATCAGGTCATGTAGGAAACCAAGGCATGTTGAGTGGACAATCAATGAGGGTCTGGAAGACAAGAAGGCCAAGTCATATTCTGAAAAACTCAATGTCTAAGCTTGACCTAGTGGAATAATATGATATGTCCCAAATATAATGGGAACCACTGTGTGTAATCCTTGACTGGTGGAATAATATAATATGTCCCACATATAAGGGAATCCTTAGTGTGTAAGACATGATTAAAGGGAACCCACAATGGTATAAACCCATAACATTCATGAAACATCAGGGATAGAAACAATGTCTCCAAGAATGATCATCCACATTAGTAATAAGTTGGATAAGGGATGAAAAAACTATGAGAACTATGATTCCCCTCCAAGAAGGATATGTAGGACACCTCAATGAGGAATGATATCCAAAGGGAATCTATCATGGTATAATCCTCTAAAATTCCTAAAAATTAGGGACAACAATAATATCTCTTATCATTATCATACACCTTATCCCATCAGTGGGTTAATGGATGAATGATCCATGAGAACTCTAATTCCCCCCATAGTCAGGATACATAGGATTCCTTCCTATGGCCTGTGCTCCATTGGGCATCCACTTTGGTGTAAGTTCCCAAATTTATCTAACATTTCAATCAAAATGATCTAATAATTCATATGGGCTTTCCAATCTTCCTCATCCATCAGCAAATGAGAAGTGGGATAATACACATTCATCATTTTATGTATTAGTGCTGACCAGGTACCCAAGTACCTCATTCCCATCATTGTGTTAGGAAAAATCAAACTATGATGACTATGATTCCTAATATCAAATAGGATATGTTGGACACCTTATCAAGGACTGATCTTCATACCACATCCTCGATAAGACAATTAATCATGAAACTCAATGGGAAACATAAATGTACAATCCCTATATGAATGTTCTTTAATACTACGTGTCTGATCTTCTGCAATCTCTTGTTTCTCAGACTGATCATGACTCATGAGGGCTTATAGTTTTGAAATGATTGCTCCTATAGCATGATGAGGATTCCTTGGGTGGCCCCATCATTGGTATGTATGTCTGATTATGTCTCATCTTCGCTCAATGGGACATAAATTGTGAGATGTAATCAAGGGAAATCCTAAATGCATAAGTCTTATCTAGGGAATATATTGTTCTATCTATCCTGATAGAAACACCTATAATAAGAACTATGTAGAACCTGATTCCTCTCTCAAGAAGGATTCACAAGATGCCTCACCGTGGTCTACCCTTGATATTCACATCCTTAACACATGATGTTAAACTGTATGGAAAAATCAAATCACATGACATTAAACAATGTAGGTTCTGATTATGATTTTCACAGGATACGTAGGATTCCTCATAGTAGTTCAATCCCATCTCAAAGAAACCACACGCCTCCATGGGTTAAAATAATCTTAAAAGTTTTGGAATATTTCCTTAACCCAAAGCATCATACAAAAATTAGACAGTGATAGAGAACTCATGATATGCAATCACTTTTTCTTATTGACACATGTCTTAATCATTCCATTGATATAGGGTTAAAAAGTCCCGTATCATGGTCTATGAAGGATTTTCAAAACATTTATTAAATCTCTAAGAGAGTATTGGAGTTAGAAAAAATTCCCCCCAAAAGGGTGAGATGATCCATACCTCCCATCCTTTTGATCAGTGTGAATTCATATCCATTATTGGGTGTGAAACATCGAAGGACCACCTACCTTTAGAAAGAAGGTTCATACTTTGTTATCGATATGAGAACCATTGGGAGTTTCTAGGGATGATTAGAAAATGGGAATCCATATACAAATGATTGAGAAATTCATTGAACCCCATACAGTTAATAAAACAACCATGATGAAATCTCATCCACATGTCTTTCCTGAAAAAACAATATTGTGAGGACGATGTGAAATTATTTAATCATTTCATCCCTTTCATGGGTAAAAATGGATAGATTTTCTGGTTCACACCAGGTCTTCTGGTTTTGTACTCATCACGTAACAAAATGGTGAACCTGAAACATTTATTTTAACAACACTGAACTATACATACAAAGAAGGAACCACCAATTTATCCTTCAAAATGTGAGTTTTATTGATCTGACATATACTCTTATATATTATTCGTAACTACTAAGATGTATTATTTCTTTAAGACACTAGTTTCTTTTAAATTGAAATGATACCATTGAATGTGAAAAATGATCTCGAGATCATTGGAAAAGATTCTTTATGCTTTCACCAACACACCACTTCCCATACCAGTTGATAATCATATTTACCAAGAAGTACCACATCAATATCTCAATCCGAAATATGGAATTAGTCCATGTAATATTTTATAGGATTGGTTTTCACTGGCTATCCTTCCCACAATAGGAAACTAGAGAGGAAGATTCCCAAATTTTCACAATCTCTTTGAGATCCTAGCTCGTGAGAACTACAACACATACGTTCCCTATGTTAGGGAGGAGGATGAGGACATTCAGCATGACAAATCAATAAATCAGGGGATTCTTATGAGGTCTCCCATCCATTTTTCTCATCATCATCGAAATATAATCATGATTACACAAGGAGCAGTAAAGTAAGTTATGCCTAAACTATCTATCCATATTGGGGAATCCAATATGATATCCCACTAGGGGTATCCAAACAACACAACTTCAGAGCATGCTTATATCCCCACTACTACCATTATAAGTGAGGCCCACCAGTGTATTCTAATATTGACCCAAAATAAATCATATGTCAACAATATCCTAGAGCTTATAACTTAATAAAAACTATCCTTGATGTCTATGGAATCCCAAGGAGCACTCCAAAGCATAGGGTTGGGGGAATATTTATCATATTTTACCCTCAGATCATCTTCAATATGGGAACTAACCACTCAAATGGTACCATGGGAACTGAACCCTCAAATGGTACAATAGGTACTGACCCAAAAAACATTACCACGGGCAATGAACCCTCAAATGGTATAGTGGGAACCGACCCTACAAATGGTATACTAGGTACTGGACCACAAAATAAGATACTCAATTGAGGAGGAACATCATACCAACTTTGTCTCAGCCAATTTAATGTCAATTGAATCTAAGGACTCCTCAAAATATCTAGAAGAGAACACTCATTAAGATTCCCAACATTCCCTCATATATTCATATACACAACAATAGGTTGTCTTACCTTCTACTACTGTTGTAGGAAAATAAAGGCTTAGAAGTATCTTTCGGAATATTTGAAAGGTGATATTGACCACATTGTAATTTTCATGGGTAATGAAAATGGATCATATGGCCAGTGGAAATAATGGATTTAGTCTATGGGGTCCACATCACAACTCCCCTCACAATCCACTCACCCAAACACTAATGGAGGAGAGGGTGTTCTCATTGCTACTTCCATACAATCCCTTGAAGATGAAGATATAATTTCCATATAAGAACACATCACCCAACTCCAAGGATAGAATAAGGATATCTGGGAAACAATTGTGGGAATACTCTTAAGTTCTCTACCTCAAGAAGATGTTTCAGTACTTTACTATGGAATCCCACATTGTAGTGATGTTCCCTAACCCACAGGGTTGGTTTTATTTTAATATTTTTTATCCCCTCGTTAGGAGTTTTGGGATATTTTTATTAGTGTAAATAATCAACATTATCCAAGAACGCTAATGATTCAACACATTCCCTCGAACCTATAATGATCGGGACTCTATACCCTAGGATCCAAAATTAACCATGTGTTCTCAACAATAGAGGAATATATAACATGAGGGATAAGTAGCATGGGATCCCATCTCTTGGAGACAACAAATGAAAATTATATTTCTTCTAATCAAGAAATGTTCCCTAGTATTTCAACAATTCCATGTAAAATGAATTGATTGTGCTCCCGACAGTGTGAAATCCAAGCGAGGAAAGGATGTAAGTCTATGATAATAATTTCCTATATCATTAACATATTATGAAGAAAATATAATATTAATTATCCATTAAATTAAATCTTCATGATTAGATAGACATGGGGATATCATAAGCATCAAATCCTAGATCCCTACAATATTCATCTGGTAACTGTGAATGGGACACCATGGTTGTGTGACATAGCATGATCCACATACCTCTTAGGGATAATCAATCGTCCTTCAATAAAACATTTCATAAAACCTATTATTTCCCAAAAGTAAATTTCCCTTGGTATTTCAAATGTTCCATGAAAAATGGTTTGATGGAACTCCCAATAATAAGGAAACCGAATGAGTAAGGGTTGATAAGAAATGAAAACCATTTCCCCTACAATTTAAGTCTCAACTACACAATAGGGAGTTACTTTGTATTCAAGGATTGGTTAGAGATACAAGTATGGGAATGCTTGATAGAGTTAAAGGATCCCGAAACTCATTAAATATGCATAAGTTTACTAGAAGCTTCATCAGATGATCTACTCTTCTAATAGGATATTCATAAACATTCTTAATTCAAGACATCAAATGACATGTATGATGTCTGTACCACAAGAAATTAAACTAAACAGATGATTTCCTTATAGAAAGTCATTAAAATACATATCCATCATCTTTACCATAATAAATTAAACCACATTGATCATGTCCTTACCACAAGATGTTAAACTGTAAATTCATATTTTTTCACAAAAAATAAAACAATACAAGTTTTCTAGAAATATGTAGGGATTGACTCTCATCTAAATGAAATGTATGGGGATTCCATATTCTGTATCTTATCCTAGCCACCTATATTCAAAGCCTTACCTTGTGATGGTAAATTGCATGGAACTCATCCCAATCACATGATAAAAAACATAGTGGTATTTTAATCTCTAGGAGACATCATCAACATAAGAAGGAAATTTGAGTTTCTATAATTACCAACGATATAGTATAATCTCAATTCAATAAATATTAAAAAACCACTAATACCCTTTAGTCACATACTAAGGGAATTCTCTGATAGGTTTCCTCCCCAAAAACATAGACCTGGGTGACAAGGAAACCTTTTCAAATGAGAAAATTTGTAGACCATAGAGAGAACAAACATATCCCTACTAACTCAGAGTATGTATATAGGAATATCCCTACAATAGAAATGGGAGAGGTTCATATCCCTACCCCCATGATTGAAGTCCATCAACATATTCTAATGGGATAAGGAGAACACAAGTTGGTGTATATACCAACTTCAATAAAAGGCATCAACTAACATTCACTTACAGCTAAGAGGTTGCATGCACATATTTCTGTACATACACTATTGATGTGCTAGTGCTTTGTGACAATAATAGAGGAGATCCACCAGTATATTCTTGTTAAGATTATTGGACATGAACATATTCCTATTCCTTTAGCTAGCGAAGCTCGAAACTCTCATCATTATGAACAGGTGGATTATATGGGTAAAGTGCATTTTCATGATCCATTCTAGGAGGATTATTTATATATTTTTGTAAAGAAAAGATGACGGACTAGGATCATATTCAAATTCAAACTGGTGCTCACTGGGTGAGAGATTCACATGCATTGATAAATGCTCATATCCCTATCACAAAAGTTTGACATATTATTCCAAAGGTCTGAGATCAGGATCATCTCCCTATTCTAGTTTGGGCTCACTAGGTGAGAAGGGAACATTACTCAGGATAGGCGCATATTTATATTGAAAATATCATTATAGTATTCCAAAGGCCCATGAGTTGGTTCATATCCCTATTCTAGTTGAGGTTCACCAATTTATAGCACAAAATAACTTGGGACATTCTCATATTCTTTTCAAAAAATATACTCAAAATATTCCAGTGGTTTTTAGAGGAGGCTCATATCACTACTCCCATTCTCGAGGTCTATCGAAATATTCTGTTGTAGAATGCATATTCATAACATGCTCATTTCATGTTCTAACCAGGGCTTTACAAGTGAGAGATACACATACCTTGGGATGTGATTATACTCCTATCAAAAAAATACCAGCAATATATTCCAAAGGTCCACGACTGGGCTCATATCCCTGTTTTGAATGAGGTCCACCATATGAGAGAGGCACATGCCTCTGGATACACTCAAGTCCCTATTAGAGAAGCTCATTTTCATAATCCATCAACTTATCAGTAGCAGGATCATATCCTCGTAGCACCAGAAAAATATCATTATATTCTTGTAGCCATCATAGAATATTATTATATCCCTGCTTAATCAAAAAAAGGAAGGAATATATATTCTGTCCATGATGTAGAATGATGCTCGTACCCTATAACTTTTCAATGTAATGTGGACATGAGGCTGTTTGAGACACATTATCAATAAAGAATGGTCCTTCTACTCTTCAATTGAAGAAGAAGGTGTTCATAATGGTGATAGTCCTCCCCATGGTAGTGTGGAGATGGATCACATATACTCTACTCCTGATATCTACCTTGGTCAACCACCCCACAATCAAATTTCTCATGGAAAAAGAAATCCACCCCTTTCCCAAAAACCTTCTTATAGAGAGGTTCTAAAACATATCAGACACCTTCTTATAGAGAGGTGATAGAAACTATTAGTCACCTTCCATTACAAAGATGCTCACAATACATGGGTTAACTATATATAGTCCCCCATAAGCAATCAACATCACCTCAACACAGTCAGAAGTTGACCTAGAGAGGTTTCTTCTATTGTACGAATAAGTTAAGGATATACAACTCTAATGGAGAAGCATATAACATGGAGATATGAAGATTATTTTCTAGAATAAACCTCACAAACATGCGTAGACCCATTTCCACTTCCAATTAAGAGATCCCAAATGGGTTAAAAAGGGAGTTCCTATAAATTTCTTAACTACGTGACATTAAACTATATGGATTTTTTTCCTAACCACGTGACATTAAACTTTATGGAGCATGTATTAACCACATAAAGTTAAATTGTACTGAGTTTTTCTTAACAACATGATGTTAAACTATACAGAGCATGTCCTAACCAAAATATGTTAAATTGTATGGAGTTCATGATAACCATATGATGTCAATATATATGTAGAACATCCTAAACACATGAAGTTAAACTATATAGAGTTCAAATTAGCCACTTGAAGTTAAATTGTACAAATAAAATCCTAACCACATGAAATTTAAACTGTATGGATCTCCTTATAGTAGAAATATCTTAAATTTCATAGCATCTCTCTTCCAGGTTGCAAGATGTTAAAATACCCAACATCTCATGTCCTAACTAGATGGCCTAAATTGCATAGAGAACATCCCCACCACTTGATTTTAAAATTTATGGGAAGAAATATCTCACTAATGACCCAACAAACATGTTCTAGATCTATAAGAATCAAGGATGATATGTCCCCATCACTATGTGAGAGGTATCTCCACACAGGGAATCTCATTATTCATGGACTATGTGTATCTTGATTCCTTCCATAACATGATACATAGTGATTTCTAAGCTTCTCATCTTGGGACCATAAAAAATATTCCTTTCCTTTCATATCAGGTGATCCTCATCATCACCTCATGAAATTAAACATCTTGATAGATGTCTTTACTGTGAAGTGTAAAAATATAAGGATCAATAGAGTTACTTCCCTTTCACATTGCGTGAACCATTTAATTTTTTTAAGATGTTAAAATATATGGAATATGTCATTTCAAAATGACATCAAAACTACACAGGTTTTCTAGAACTATGAATGGATTGATTCACATTTTTAAAGTGTTATGTAGGGACCGATCGATCCTATATCTTGGTCCATCCACCATATGACACTAAATGTCCCTTTTACATCCCTAATTTCCTTTTAATGGTAATAGGAACACTTTCAATTTATTATTTATCGCACAAAACATATCTCACATGATCTTAGGAATTTTAGTAAGGTCTTCCCACAAAAACAAGTCATAAAACCTCATGAATTTTCATCATGATCCTGAATGCATGACTGAAAAATAAATATCTTGAGTCGTCACTACATAATGTTAAACTTCACGGTTTATGTCTCTTGCATGGAATAATGTCTCGCATTTATGTGGATATTTCTTGAGAAAACCACTATTGTTATTGCTGGTCTCCCAACCCACCTCCATTTGAGATTTAAATGTGGATTTATTTAGATAATTATGTGATACATAGTGATACCCATATTTATAACCTTGGGGTAGCCGTAATACCCATTATCATGTTGGGAGGACTACATCATTTCTACATAACATTATTGTATATGGTTCCTAAATAACTAGGTATGAATTTATTCCTTTACTCACATGATACATTGTGATTCTCAGACCACCATCTCTAGGAATTTTCACAAAAAATAAGTATAAAAATATACCCTTCCTACAAACAGGGAAGACCTATATAAGGATATTTAATAAGAACTACATGTGGCATGATTACTATTACCATGGTATATTTAATGACATCCACAATTCCATTCATCGACCCAAACACAATATTCCCATTTCACATCAGGGAACCCATGTCCTTACAATATTATGTTAAACAACACAACCCCTCATAAACTATATACCAAATGATTCCTTCCGTCATAGGTTACACACTAACACCTAGATCTCCATTCTAAGGTCTAGATATGAAAACTGATAAAAATTCACCCAAACTACAAAATGGTGGAGTCATACAACACCATTTTCACTTATGTATGAGCCAGATCTACGTATGAATTTCTCATGCATACAATACTCCTTTCAAAAAAATTTCATTCCAGTTCCCATATCATTATCACGTGATGTTAAAATGTAATTAAAACATCTTGTTATCATGAAATTATGATTTCAAAACAAAAAAAATCCCCATCATATGGCTTTAAACTACAAGGCAACATCATTACCACATGACCTTAAACCACATAGTAAGAGTCCTTCTAAAAAGATGTTAAACTACACATAGATAAAAATTTCATGTATATACAACATTAGATTGTGAAAACCATCACAAATTATCATCTCTTATAAAAGGATAAAAATATCCTTAATTGATTCAACCATTGCATGTGGTTCTTCTTACATCTTTTAAATCATCACAATTGTATAGCAAACTTTATGTCTTGAGCACCATGCTTTTCAAAAATACATTCATGGCCCATGAAAATGAAAATATATCTCTCAGTTCATCTATTATATTGATGTATAGGGGATTAGAAACACCAACTAGAGAAATATTAGCTTTGTATAGAGGACTTTCTAATCCTTGTGATAATTATGTCATTTTGGAAGAACTCATCACCTGAGGGTGTTTTTGTTAATCCCTGGAATGATTGTCCCATATAATACTTATTACCTGAGAACATCGAGCCATGATTTACAAAATATTCATCTCATGCTCAAAATTATGTTGGAGTACCCTTGGACTTGGGTATCCCAATTGGGGCCTTATGTAACATTCCTCAAATTAGGCCCATGAGTGTCAGGACCATAAACATAATAATCTTTTTTCAATGATCTATGACCACAAAAACAAGCCTAAGATGATTCATATCATAATACCTTAAACTCCAAATAAAAGAGACACAAAAAATGTTAGGTTGAAAACCCATAAAGGGTGGCCTAAAAAAATTCAAGTATTTTCTCTCTCTAAAGACTTCATATCTAGATTTTAGCAAAAACATTAGAGGTAAAATAAAAATGGAATAAATCTCATAGGGTTCAATTTATGGCCCTCGTAAAAGATAAGATATGTTCATCAGAATGCTAGTCTTGGAAAATGTTATATTAATGGCTTGTCATGTCTCTTTATTGTGATTACATGTTTACTAAGTGGTGACACAACCTATATGGTTCCAGATACCTTACTAAATCCTATATTTTCTATAAATCACAATTGAAGATTTAATTTTCCTTGGTTCTTCAGAAACCATTAAAGACCATTAGAATGGAAAAGAGATCTCTCGTATTGGCCATTCTATTAAAGCAGAGGGTCTTAAACTAACGAACCTGAGACTTATTGGATAAATATAAAGGGATTTCTGATTCTTATCAGTTTGACGTCACTATGGATGTTTCGAGAACCTGAGGGTGATTTGTGTCATTCCCATTATGATTTTCCCATACATTCCTCATAAACTGAGGATTTTGACCATGATTTATGATTACCTTAAATGAACTATTCAAAAGGATTTTACATCCTCATCGTTATGTCCCTATGTTTTGAACCCTTTTTCAAATAAGAAATGTGACACTCTATTCACGAACCTTTGATGGCCCAAAAGCCATGATTGAAAGCACAAGGCATACTGATAGAGCATCACATACGAAGATAAATTTTCCAAGGGTGATAGATCCATTTTTTATATCTTTTCTTCCATACCGAACATCATTAGAAAGACTCTTGAGTCTTCACCGATATTCCCTAGACCTCTGAAAAATGTGTGGATGAAATCTACATGGTTATAAATGTAATCCCTATAGACTCATGCATATGTTCTTAGACCTACCAATTATAAGAATCTTCTATTTACAAGAAAGGAACTCCAATCATCATGAGCTCTGATGAAACTGTGGTGTAACCTAGCACTTTAGGGTGTAAGGGGTCATTCCCAACATATGTAGACCATCCCATATTCAATGACTAAAAGTTTTGGGTTATGACTTAGATCACCCATACTCGGACTATCCAGGTTGAGATAGCTCGAATGGCCCGAAGTCCTTCATTTTTTATTTTATTATGGACATTCCCCCTTTTAAGGGTTGAAGGGGAAAACGTACATGACTCGCAGGCCCAAGGCACAAGGCCCGACAGACCCCCAATACATGAACCAAAACCCCAAATGCATAACATGTCCAATACCTGACCCGTAGGCCCAACCCACTTGAACTACCCCTCCCTATCTTCTGCATCATTGATCACCTAGCACATCACCATGCATTGTTGATCATCTAGCATTGCCCCATACGAAGCTGCATGGTGCCTGGTCCAAATGGCAGTTGTCATACCATCTCATTTTTCCAATCCGATTAGCTCTGCTTCTGGTAGCGGCTACTCTTTTTGCTCTGATCCTCTTCTAGGGCCTGTTCTGTGTGACCCAGGCTACTCCATGATCTACGTGTCCCAAAGGCCCTGTGGCCCGAAGGTCCTGTGGCCCGAAGGCCTTTGATGACCCGAAGGCCCTGGAGACTCGTAGGCCCAAACCGGTGGCCCAAAGGCCCAAATCGGGTGAATACTTCCAGCTGCAATAGTATCGAACAGTAACTGCTACAGTAACTACTACAATACTACTACTGTACCCCGGAAATTCGCCTCCACCCGGTTTTGAACCTGGGTCTCTTGGATGCCAATCAGGAGCCCTTACCAATCAGGTATGGGCTTTTTGGCATCCAAGTTGAGATAGAATCCCAATTATTTATCCTTAAACCAATATCCCCCCGCATAAATCTTCTATGACCTTTGGTAAAGAGTGGTGACCAAGGGATTTGACCTACTAACTAGTGGTATATCCCCCTTGTAAAAAATGAACTCCAATCCTCATGAGCCCAAGAAACACCATACAAAACATTGCAACCTAGAATATTTTAAGTCATCCTTGGTCTATCTACCCCACATTTCATATTAATTAACCATTTCCCAAATGAAAGAATTTAATCTGTATAACATCTCAATGACCAAGTTAGAAGACCTTAAAAAACACATCAATGTACCAAATTAGAAGACTTTAAACTATAACACATCAAAGGTCTGATCTAGGATACCCTAAACTATAGTTCAACTAAGGCCCAACCTAAAATACTTTAATGTACATCAAAATGATGATCTATCATGAAATACAATAAAACATCCAACTCAAAGAGAGATAATTATCTCTAGAATGAAGAATCGATAAGGGAATCCTCAGATAAAATAGGATCTTTGCTCACTGGACATGAATTTTTTGTAATCTATGTAATATTGATCATTTATAAAATTAAAGAGGCACAGAAACATGATAAGTATAATACCTTTAAGTTGGTGGCCTATGTAAATGAAAATTTTATTTCCTATATCACTTCTTCTATAAAAATCTTTGGAAAGATTTAAAAAAATGAAATAAAGAGATACAACACATTTGGGGCTAACCATATGGACTTATAAAAAATCAAGATACATATTCTATGTTCCCTAAATTTAGAAGAAGTTAGATTATTTTATCTTTTGGAAGGATACCATGTCCAAATTGTCCTTGTAAATCATAAAATCTCAAGACTATTGGAGCAGGTGTATCAATGAATAATTTCATGCAAGTTGGAATTCTTGAACATTTATCAAAGAATAACCTATTGTATGTCAATCACTCAAATCCAAGTGAATTGATTATTTTAGTTTTACATAGAATGGATAGAAATCATGGATAATCAGTACAACATCTCTACATGAACAAGGATCTCTACCTTGGATTTTGTCACCAAATATCGACATTCCCCTTCCTACATAAGATCTAGAACCATGTAAGGACATTCGTTAAAGAATTATTTATCTGTGAACCTATGTTCCATGTACATGAGTTTGATAAACATAGTGGTATATTGATGAACTACGTACAACCTAATTCCCATTCGAATGGGATACATAATGATGTCCACTTACATCTCTTTGGATCCTACCGCTTGTTTCTTTTCATCCAATCCATGTTCCATATTGGAATTCATACTCATTCTAATTTCAGGGTATCCATGACCTAATAAAAAGCCACTTCCTATCTTGAATTTAGACCGAACTCATATTCAGAAGTCTCCTATGGATAGAACCTCAAACCCCTCAGTCAACATAGTCATGAAAAATCCTCTATTGGGTATCATTATCAAATACCACTAGATTTTCGGATAGGTGGAAAAGTGATATAAAATTTCCTTCTAATAAAATTCTTCTCATAATGAATGAATCTAATTCTTTGAGGGGGAATTTTTTTTAAACTCACAATTACACATCACACACTTCTCCATGGGAGGATTCATGAGGGGCATATCATGTGACAAATAAGTGATATTTGGAGTCATCTTAATCTTAGTGCTCAAAATCTTGAATGACTTCATGTTACCATGGAAAAAAGTATATACTATGGTCCCTCCTCTCCCTAGAGGAAGATTAAAATATCGTATACACAATAATGTGAATAATTTTTGACAATGACTTAGTATATAGATATGATAAATTCCTAAAAAATTTACTTGATTCACTACATAAATAAAGAAAAAAAATATTCATGACTCGATGCACCATGACAATCTGACAGAACTCTATACCACACAGATAAAATATTCATGGGGGTATACGAATATCAATGTTCTTCTTGAAATCTTCATATTGAGATAATAAATATACCTTATTTGTGTGTCATGGGATTTGGATATGTGACATTTATGTGAAAACTTTCAACACTATCCATTCACCCTTTGGCATATGGACTTGACATGAAAATTGCCTTCATCAGCCTATAGAATCATATAACCATGAATACGTGACACATCAAATGTGATCAAAGTGACTTTACCTAACAATATTCACATGCCATCACAAGATACATCAATAAATACCCGAAAAATATATGGTGATGAAAAATTTTGTCCCTAAAAATTCCGGCATGACTTCATGAGATCCTTCATTGAATATGCGACACATAAAATTGAGAAAATAAACCATCCCTAATAATGTTTTCCAGCCATCATTAGATCCATATATGAATATATGACACATAAAAGGTGTGAAAAGCTACTATACCTGAAAATGTCTAAATTTTTTCATGAGATCTATCAATATACATGCAACACATAAAATTAAATCATAAAAAAATTCATCAAAAATTTATGCATGACATAGAATGATCCAGAACTAAATCATGGGTTGTGGAATAGGAAAAAAGGGAAAAAGTATAGGACAAGGTGCGTGTGAACATTAGAAGGGATTTCTCCTAAATTACTCACACATTAGCACAAGGTCCACTTTTTTCACTCGATGAATCATCGATGGGGAGAATTAATATCCTTGAAAACATCAATATAATCTGGTGAGATCCCCAACCATTCTAAAATAATCCACAGAAATAAAATGGAGAATGGATGTATCCTTTTGTAGTCGTAAAACTCATGCGACAAAAACATGAAGCCCATGAGACACATCGAAAGACCCTATGACAAGTCGACTTGGTTATGAAAGATCTTATTGGAATGTCACTCCGATAATACAGAATTTGTTGGCCATGTACAAGTATTATCGTTCTCCCCCTTTGGAAAAAAAGGGAAAATACTTTTTTGTCTGTTAAGTGCTCACACATTTTCACAAGAACCTTTGTTCATCAGATGATGAATCACTGATGGGAAGAATTATTATCCTTGAAAAAAACCAAACAATATAATGGGATTCAAAACCCTTGTAAAATAAGAAAATGAATTAAAACTGATAAAGTCTATAGCGTCTTTTGGCCATACGACTCATGTGATACACCCATGTAGCGCAAGAGAAACTATGGAGGACCTAGTGACATGGACACCTTGTCATGCTTAAGTTGGATAACATGTCACCCCCATCACGAAAAATGATTTGGACATGTCCAGGATGTCTCACACTACCCATTTGGCTCTATAAGATAAACATAAGGGGTTTTCTATTAAGTGCTCATGAAAAAACCACAAGACCCTTTGTTGGTCATGAGAAGAATCACTGATGGGGGGAATTATTTTCCTTGATAATGTAAATACAATCTCTCAAGATCACAAAACACTATAAAATAAGAAAATGAAATAAAAGCTAGAAATAATGGAGCCTCTTATGGTAAAAAACACATGAGATGAACCCAAAAATAATGCAAGACACCATGAAATCCCTAAAGACATGTCTGACTGGTTTTCTCAAGAGCCTGATAGCATGTCACCCTCATCACACGAAAGTATTTTGACATGTACAAGATGTCTTGTTCTCCCCCTTTAGCTCTACAAGAAAAAATGGATGATATTTTCCATGAAATTATAACCCATCTCCCGAAGACATTTTATTTGTCACCTGATGAAACACCAATGGGAAGAGTTATTTTATTTGACAACACCTATGTACACTCGTAGGAAAAGAATGGATTCACGCGAAACACACCACAAAAAGAGGTAAACAATTGGTGTGGAAAGGCCTATAAGCCCCCACCCCTTCATGAAAAATGTTGACACATGTGGACAAGAAATCCTTGGAACCTTCTTTTGGTATCAGATTATATTTATTAGAGAAAATAATCTCGTTACCAGGATGTTTTCTTTCTAGTGAGATATGGAGAACAACTTGAGAGATCATCCAACATGCATAGTCACTTCACGTGATCAGTCATATGTCAAAATAATGACTTCTAGTGATTCTTACAAAGAACATATCATATTTTTTCTAGATCACATAAGACATTAAACAAGTTAAAAAATAAAATATATATTGAATTATCAATTTGAAGGCTATAACAAAGACTAAAAGATGAGAGACTTATCAAAAGAACATATATTCTGATATTCATGCACGTTGGATGAACCATTAACGTTATGTGACAACACTGGGACATGTCACCCAAATCATGATACCCTCCTTTTTCATAATATTTGGATCATGCGAATTCCCATATACATGTCAAAGTAAGTAACATATCACCCCTAAGGAATTCCTCACATGTCTTGAGAAACACTCTAGGATAGCCATCCAAGACTCGCAATTTGCACTAGACATGTCACCCAAATCATATATTGGCACCCGTTCATGTTATATTAGTCACGCTGTAGCACTAGGGTATGGTAGCTGGCTCATGTGACATCCCTTGGAAATGTTAGATGGATTTCACAATGACATCCAAACACTTTAGCCTGGGTCATGCATCACCCTCCAGACATGTTGAATTGAATCTCATGATGACCTCCCAAGAGTGTCAACCAGCTTCAATGGTGACACCAGAGAAAGTCTGTTGGATCATGGGACATCTTATGGAAAATCCTTCCATGATCCTATGATGGCTTACAAGATAATCCAGCTGGGCCTTCCGATGTCCTCTAGACAAGTAATCCAAAATCATGTGAATCCCTCTAGAAAAGCCAACATAGTTCATGTGATGACTTCTAATAAAATTTATCCAGGACTAGAAATTTCCTCAAAAAAATTCTGCCAAGATATTATGACATCACCATGACATTTTAGATGATTATTACGATCACACCTAAACATGTTATCCAGGACATTGATCTCCTTTCAAGATAAAACAAATTGACTCTTGCAATTTTCTCCAAGCATGTCATTAAGATTTCACGATGAAACTAGGTAAATTTGGCATGATCAAATGATTCTCTCTAAGAGAGGGAAACTGATATCATGGTATAGATTCAAAAAAAATAGGATGAGCCTTACAAAATCTTCCAGACAAGACAGTATTCATCATGCATTAGCCTTCAAAAATTACATCCAAGTTTGGTGATGTCCCTTAGAAAAGTCAACTGGATCTGGAAATTTTCATTAGACATGTTAGACAGACATTTTTTGACATTTCAAATAGAGAACCAAGGCATGTTTATTGGAAAATCAAAGGAGTTAATTTATACAAGTAGACCATGTCATAAAAGGGAATATTCTTAGCATAAGCCCCAACCAGTGACATAATATTATATGTTCAACATATAAGGGAAACCATAGGGTTTAATCACCGTCTAGTGGGATAATATGATATTTCCCACATATAAGGTGAGCATCAATGTGTAAGACCCGATCAAAGGGCACCAATCTATGTATAAGCCCATAAAATCTTCAATACTTGGGGTTATCTATACTGTCTTCATGAATGATCATCCACCTTAGACTATTATAGGGATGAGGGATAAATGAACTGTGAGAATTTTTAATCCTATCCAACCAAGATACATTTGATACCTCTCTAAGTCATGAGTTCCCAGGTGAATCCATCCTAGAATAAGACACTAAAATTCCTGAAACCTAAGGAATAAAAATAATGACCATGAGTGTGATCATCCAAATTATCCAATTGTAGGATTAAGGGATGAATGAAATATGATAACTTTAATTCCATCCATAGCTCATATACGTAAGATGTTTTCCTGAGACCTAATCTCCAATAAAAATCCACATCAGTACAAGTCCCCTAATGTCCCTGATATATCAAGAATCAAGATCAAATTATTCCCATAAATTGATCACTATTCCTCATCTATCAATGAATGAGAAGTGCAATCATACATGAGAATAATTTTATGTATCAATGTTGACCATCCCTCAAATACCTCAAGACCTCCCAGGGGTTAGGGGTGAACTGAACTATGATGACTATGATTTCTCTCAAACATGATATATAGGATTTCGTACAAAGGCATTATCTATATACAACATCCTCTATAATATGGGAAATCCTTCAACTAAAAGGGAAATTAAAATACAGAATCCTTCTATGGATGTACTCTCATGAAACATGTCTGATCTTCTACTATCTCTTATTTTTATAACTAAGCCTGACTCAAGTGGGCTTAGAGATTGGAAATAATAATCCCAATTGTGTGATGAGAATGACATAGTGTGGACCCATCATTAGGATGTAAGTCTGATTATGTCTCATCTTCTCTAAAAGGTCTATACTGTAACAAACTGGTCTTGACATACATAGACATTATAATAAATTTTCATAATACTTAAAACATGAAAATAACAGATTCTGAAGACCATACTTGTATACTTCCTTTGAAAACACAAAATACACAAAAATAGGTACATAAAAGGGATACATAATCACCTACTAGGATCTTCTTATTTATCACACTTCTTACACACATCAAACACATTATAAATCTTCATAAGCTAGAAGAGGAAACATAAAAATGGCTGAGATAACATTCTAAGTATGGGTAATAAAGGGAGACCTATAAGGATAAACATGAGAATATTTTATAATAACACAGTCGTGAAAATAAAATATCATCCCTTACAAATCAAAGAACATAAAAAATAACCCAGGAATAAATATTTGCAGTACACAAGACATGAATCATAAATAAATAAAGAACATAAGCCATAAAAATATAACATAGAAATACAAACTGAATATTTAGAAAACATATAAACACATAATATTATTTACCATAGTAGATAAGTCATTGCTTCCAAGACTATATTAGTTGAAAAATTCCTTTACTAAATATGGAACACCCCTATTCTAGCCCTATATTATTTGACCGAGTAATCCCCAATTCCAAATCTATATTACTGAACTGGGTTAACCCCTATTTCAATATAGTATTATTGAACCAAGTTTGTTTAATATTCCTTTAATGTATATGTCATTAGATATAAATCTTTACCCAATTCATTTGATGGAGATATAGGTACCACCCATATCATAGTAAAATCATACATACATGATTCATAAGATCATAAATAATCATATCATATCCCATAAAATTAAATGGGTATTATAAACATGTAATAATATCAAAACCTATAGAAATACACATATTTTCTAATCCTTTCATCATAAACATTTCCCTTGAAAAGAAGTGGGTTTCAAAATCATACAACCCATGGAAGAGAAACTAGTTTCATAAACATCATGCCATTAAAACAGAATCCATCCAGAGAAAGATTATTAATTGAAACATAGAATAATTTTCTTATAATATCATTAGTAATAGAAATGAATGTTATCTTATATGTGAAATAATTTTAAAATACATTTTAAAACCATTTTGAGGAAAATACCCTTTCTTCTTTGAAAAATTATTTTTAAAACATAAAAACATTAGAAAACATTTTTCTTTGATAATAGCATTGAAAACATATAAAGGATGAATTGAAAATGATAAACCATTTTTAAAATTGTTTTTCCTTTAAAATTATACCACGGTATCCATTGAAAACATTTTTAAAAACATATTAAAAAACAAGGTTTTTGAATATAATAAATTTCTAACTATTGAGTGAGACGATAAAATTTTACGTAAAAACATTATATTAAGTACCAAAGAGTATAAATAATGGTAATAACACATTATTATATGTTTAATAAATAGGTTATAAGGAATCTCATGTATATTATTGAGAGGTAGATCATAATATTTCATCAAATATGCGTAATCCTTAAAAATATTGAAAATCGTTGAGATTGTTTCAAAAAACGCATACTTCATGGTTACTTGAGAATATAATATCCATGTAAGAAAAATAAATTTCATGATGCTAAAATATCATGTAAAGAAATAGATTCATTATATAAAATTTAAAATGGAAGTTTATACACCTCAACAAATAATTTAGATTCATAATAAAACATGGTTCTCAAAAAAGAAAAATTGAGGCAAAACTATTTTTCTGATTTTGTAAATTATGAAACATAAAACTGAAGAAAGAATTATAAAAAAATGGATATGTAAATACCAATAAATTTTATAATAATAATAATTTAATTAAATCATGGGTATTAAAAATAAGACATAAAAATATATGAGTGGAGAACATAGATTGAATCTCACTAAAATAAAAAGTGCGATGAAATCCTCCTTACCTTGAGTCTTGACTTTCGTTGTACTCATTAAAAACAATTGTATAATAAATATAAATTTATTATACATATTTTAAAGAATGGTATTATTATATCTAATAACAAATATTTCTTTATTATGACCTTACATTAACCTCTTGTTAACCATTCTATTTTATGGATTTACTTCGAATAACATTCACATTGTTCTTCACATGTGTCTTAATTTGTTATATCATTAGACATTATAATTATATCATGATTACAAAATGTAAAACATGATATAAATATCATGTATATCAAGTATACATGTATTATAATAATCTATAAAATATAAAAGTATCCAACAGAAAACACTGTTCATGGAGATGGTAAGTTGTACGTACACATGAACAAAATTCTTGTTTAATTGTCGTGTTGAAAGAAAGAAATTGAAATAAATATATATTTATATATATAATTATTAAATTACCTTTAATATATAATATATATCATATATATTTAGTAAATACATTAATTATAAATTCCATGTAGTGTATGAAAAAATCACATCACTCGGAGGGGGCGGTAGTCCGCACTTCCTCAAACGAAATTATCATATTAACACAAAATGGATAATATAAATATGTGTGTGTAAAATAATTAAATAAGATTAAATAAATAATAAATATTTTATATAAAAGATATAAATATAGTTTCCATAAGAATGGCCACCATGAGAGGTGGTAAAGAAAATCGAACAATCATCGTTTAGCGAGGCAGTAGTCCGTCTACTCGTAAATAGTATGTTCATTTCCCATTTGATGGATGTGTGTGTAAGTGTAGGTAAATATCATAATATAAAAACACCTTAACTTATTATTGATAATTGTTTTGTTATATTATCAGGGAATAAGAATATTTGAGGGAGTGGAGGGAGGAAAAAATAATGGACTTTGAGGAAGGGTGTTACCTCTAGATCGGGTAACTCCATTTGGTTTGAGACAAAATGATTCCTTTGATTGATTTGTTCCCAAGGGGAGGGTTCAAGGTAATATTTAGGTATTTTTGTGAATTAATTAGTTATATTTTGGCCGATCCTAAGGGGCATGAGAGGTGTGAGGATATGGAAGTGAATGATGCCTTTTATAATAGAGGAGGATTGGAATCTCTTGTAATATTTTAAAAGAAAGGATCCCCATAAAAGTTTTTATTGAATGTAGTTAAATAATTGTTAAAATTAGAGATATGGGTGGTTATTATATTTATTTTTTATTCCAAAAAACACAATTAGGAAAATCTTATAGGTCATTTTGGGTCTTATTGTTATAGTTTTTCCCTTATTATGCTCAATTTAACCTTAATCGTTGTAATTAATTTTAATTTCTTCAATAATAATTTTGTTCAAAAACAGTGTTGAGATTATTAGACAATATAAATTATGCATATTCAAAATATGGAATCCATTTTTTCAAATTCGAATAATATAAGTGGCAGAAATTAATTTAAAATTAATTCCATAGTCGGGTCGACAATGCAGGGTTTTTAAACTAAAAAATATCCAAAGTTCCTATGTTTTATATCCAATTTCAATGTGAAAATAGTCATAATTACCTAAATTTTATAAATTGGTAAAAATATAATCTAATTAAACAGTTAAATCAAATTTAAATTTAATTTAAACATATATTTATAATGGGTTTTGAGTTAAAATCCAATATTTTTCACTGTTCACCCAAAAATTAAGTTTCTTAGAAAAATAAAAAAAAATTGACCCTAATATAAGTTAGAACATATAAATTAAAAAATGATTTTTTTACCATATAAAATTTTTAAATGTGTCTAAAATTTATTGTATTATTTTTTTGAGGACATTTAAAGCAGTTTATTCCAGGAAACGATATTTTTAAACATAAAAGGACTTTTTCAGAAATTATATCCTCAGTTATCAATATGTTTTATTTATATAAACAAATAATTAAAGATATTTTAAAATAATTTATTACTAATTTATGTATGTTTTACATAGAGGTTATAATTATCTCATTTGATCAATTACGAAATTAAAATGATATTTCTTAGACGCATCAGTGTTCCATGCAATGTACGCAAAGTCGATGTTCCATGTAACATACTCCAAGTCCATTCCATGTGAAATTAATGTCTAAATTAGTTAATTGATATACATAAATGAAAATTTATTTGAAAAAAAGGCCCATAAAAACAGAGGGTGTCACATTCTACACCCTTAAAATGTTTTTTCCTCAGAATTGATCTTTATGTAACAAAAAAATTAGGATAATTCTAAATCATAATATCCTTAAGTTACCACATTGATTCCTCTAACAAGTTATCTCTCTAAAAAATTGACAAGGTGAGTTGTCGTTTTTTGTATAAAATTCTCTGTATGGTCCATAATTTCAATTTTTTATCCTCATATATATGATCCTGCTCCTGTAGTATGACCTCTAAGTTTAGCACATGTGAAGGGCTAGGTATATACTTCCTCAAGAGAGATACATGGAACACATAATGGGATGAGAGGGATTTGGAGGAAGTTAAAAGTGATAGGCTACCATCCCAATACGATAAAGAATCTCAAAGGGACTTGTATACCTAGAGCTTGGTTTCTCTTTCTACCTGAATCTCATTAACTTTTTCTGTGTATAGATTCATAGAAACATATTTTCACCAACTTAAAATTATAGATCACACTGAAGTTTATCGTCATAAATTTTCTTACGACTTTGAGATTCCTTGATATTCTACCGAATGACTCCAACTTTCTCTGCTATCTCTTCATCGATCTATGGTCCCAATAGCTTTTTTCTCCAACATCATCCAAACTCATTGGAGCTATACATTTTTTCAAATAGAGGGATTTATAAAGTTCCATTTGAATGAATTAGTGGAAGATATTGTTGTAATAAAACTCAACTAGAGGAATGTGTTGATCCCAATGACCTTTTATATCCTGGGAACAAGATCTTAACATATTCTCTGGGGATTAAATTTTTATTTCAGACTAACCATCTATCTGGGTATAATAAGTAGTTATGAAACTCAATTCTGCATCATGTTCATGCAATAGACATTTCAAAAAATAGAGGTAAACCTCATATCCTGATCTGATATAAAAGAAGGTGGAACTCTATGTATCGTTACCACTTCTTTAATTTATATCTTGAAATGATGATCCTTATAGAAATCATCTTCGATAGAAATGAATTCTGTTGACATTGTAATGAGATTGACTATCACCCATATAGCATTAAACCCTTTATAGGTTTTGTGTAGTACAATGAAAAAATCCATAGCACGGTTCTCTCATTTCTACTTTGATATGTGTGATGGATGCAACATCCCTTTATAGTTTTTTCGTTTAGCCTTAACATATTGGCATACCACCATGATACAAAACCTGTGATTTCTTTCTTCATTCTATCCCACATGAAATATTCTTTTAAATCCCTATACATCTTCATACTTCCAAGATGAATAATGAATAGAGAACTATGAGCATCTTCTAAAAGCTCCTTCTTGAAATATGGTATGTAACGAACACATACATAGTTCTAACACCCTATCATTCCATCCTTATCAAGGATAAACTCAGGTACATTCATAACTTTTCTTTTATAGATATACATATTCTTTTCATGCCTCTTTAATCATTACTAAAATAGAGGGTTGAACATTAATTTTATAAAGATAATATTTTCCCCTTCCATTAGAATTTATAGATCCATCATTTTAAAATATATAAATATTGGGTTTTTTCTGATCAATGTCATTGATAAGATTGTATGATCTTTTCGAATCAAAGCATCGACCACCATGTTCAATTTCCAAGGGTGGTAATATATTGAGTATTCAAAATGCTTTATCATCTCCAAACATCTTCTCTGACACATGTTAAGCACCTTATATGTAAATATATTTCATACTATTATGATTAGTATATATATCAAAATTTTCCCCATAAAGATATTCCCCCATATCATTAATGAAAAAATCACAGTTGCTAAATCCAAATCATCAGTTTGGTAATTCTACTCATGAATCATCAGATATTGGGAGGCATAAGCTAAAACCATGTTATTATACATAATAAAACTTCCTAATCCATTTTTTGATGCATCACTATATATTATAAACCCTTCTCCACTACAAGGTAATATACGCATAGGTTCACTGACCAATATTTTGTTCATTTCCATGAAATTTTACTCACATTTGACTTCTCTAAAGGAACTTGAATCCTTTCCGAGTTAACTTATTTATAAGATTATATAGTCTTTATAATTTATCTATAAACTGTTGATAATATCCCCCAAATCCAAAAAATGATATGTATGTCAGTCACCATGGTTGTTCTAGGCCATCACTCAATAGCATCTATTTTTTGGATATACTACTATACTATCTCTTGATATTATATGACCAAAAATGAAACCTTTTTTTGCCAAATTTCACACTTTGTAAATTTTATAATTTTTTTCTCCTTCCATAGGGTCTTTAGTCAATTCTCAGGTCTTCTTCATGGCCTTTCTTTCTCATTTATTAGATAACAAAATAATCTATAACGACCACAAAAAATTGATCGAGGTAATCTATAAAGAATCCATTCATTAAATACATGAATATAGTAGTGCAATTAGTAAGACCAAATGGAATCACTATATATTAATAGGGACCATGCCTTGTATGGAATGCTTTATTGGGTATATCCTAATCTGTGAACCTCAATTGATGATATTTAGAATGATGGTCAATGTTGGAAAGTATTGAAATCCACATATTAGATCAAACAATTCATCAATACAGGGAGGATGATAATTATTATTTAATGTGATCTTGTTCAATTACCTATAATCAATGTTTTTAGACATTATTCTATCTTTAATTTTCAAAAAAATAACAGTAGGACCCCATGGTGACACAGTTAGCCGAATGAATCCCTTTTCAAGGTTTACCTGGAGTTTCTTCTTCAATTATTTCAACTCAATCTAGGCCATTCTATATAGAGTCTTTGAAATTGGTGTGGAACAAGGTATGAGTAATATTGAGAATTAAACATCTGGTTCTATTGGAAGGCTATAAAAATATTTCATAAATACATCCAAAAAATCCTGAACAACTGGAATATCATCGATGTTGATTTTCTCCCCAAACTTCTGAGATAAAAAACACGTCTTAAAGGGAATTAAGACCCACACACTAGATGTAATCTATACAGGATGTTTTTATTTATCTCAAATTGATGGATGATCATATGGGGGGTTTGAAATATCAAATGTAACATCATTTCCTTGACAATTTAAGTGGGAATTATGTAAAGAAAAAAAATAAATGCCTAAGAAGACATTAAATACAACCAATAGAAGAATGAAAAGATTCATAGGAATAACATTCCCAAAACATCAACTAGAGAGGAATCATAGTCTTCAAATAAAATAATCATTCCATTAGGGGGTTTCCCTGCTAATTCCAAATCTATTAATTTTTGTTGAATCTTAACACCCTTATAAAATTAATTAGAAATGAAAGAGTTGTAGATCTAGAATCAAATAAGAAATTAACTGTTCTAGAATGGATTGTAAGTGTACATTTCATCACATAATTATCACACCAATAATAATAAATAGTGATTGTGTGATATTTTCCATTGTCCCTTGGCATAAAAGGTTACCTACTTCGATCATCATCACTAGCCCTTGGGTTTTGGATATGGTTAGCATAATGTCCACACTTCTTACAATTCTATCCATCAATCAGGGAGGTTCATTCTGTGCGGATTTTTATCTATTAACATTTCGAGATAAATTATTCCCATCAATTTGGTAATCAATTCTTGGGTACCCTTCCTTTACATGATTAACAAATTTTCTATACCCCTTAATACAAGTTCCTCCATGATTCTTCAACCATTTATACCATAAAACAACTCATCCTATTTCTCTATTGTTTTTAGAGTTATTTTGAAATCCATATTCTTTTATTGTGAAAATCAAGAGGTTTATATGTGACTCTAACATCCATTTTAACCTTGATTGTACAATGAAAATTCTCTTTGTACCTAATAAAGTCTCTTATGGAAAACTCTATTATGATACTTGGATTTAGGCCACTAAAGTACCTATCAACATTACTTTCAAGTTGGATAATAATTCCGGAAGAATACCTCAGATATCTTGTGATATTATCCTCATAGATTCCAACAGACTCATCATTCCTTTTCTTCAACTCAAAGAACAATTTCTCCATCATTTTATGAATAATACGAGGAAAGTACTAATTGAAAAATATTTTTTTGAACCCATCCCATTCAATTTATTCAATCTCATATTGCTACCCTATATTCTTGATTAGAGCCCACCACTGGTCCACTTCACCTTTAAAATGGTAAATGGAAAGAATTAACTTGTCATGTTCCAAACACTGGTGAATTAAGAATATACTTATAGTATTACTGATCCATTGTTCAGAAAAAAGTGGATCATAAGACCCTCTGAAAAAAGGTAGAAACTGCCTCATGAAAGACTTAACAGAATTTTATTCCCTCCTTTTCTCATTAGGAAGTCCACCATGATTCATAGAATGATAAATCTTTGTGATAATATCAAAAATATTTTTCATTCTTCATCTCATAGCATTTGGTTTCTCTGAAGGAAAATCATTTCCTTGTCTGCTGCAAGAACTATTAAAACGGTTCCTTCAAGTTCTATCCATTGACTAAAACCAAAATCATAGAGTAAGAAATAATTATCATAACATGGAACCACATAATCATGAAAATCCAATTTTAGAATATCTATGTTATGAAAAATTCCTTAATCTATAAAAACTAAGTTTTATCCAAGGTTATTCATTGCCAACTTTTATTCAAATCTTTCATAATGGTTTGTCAATATTTTTTAAATTTCCAATGAATACCCCCCAGGTGTTTTAAACCAGGTTTGTAGTAAGGACCATTATTGTGTACCAGATTACACCGAGTCAGGCCCCGAACATATTATCAGAGTTGTTACTCTTTGGTAAATTTATTCCAACACCACATCCACTTTTAGTATCCAAACATGGATGTATTACAAAAAAATAACTAATTGTATCCTGCACCAAAATTACTAGACATTTTCATCTGATTTTGCTCAACCTTATACATACCTTAATACATTTCCATATAGTTATCACTAAGGTTTTCTTATCCTAGTTTCTAAATTTTAACTAAAAATTCAATCTGAAACGAACTGTAACAACCCGGTCTTGACGTACATAAACATTAAATTTAATTTTCTAAATACCTAAAACATTACAATAACAGGTGTTCAAAGACCATATTAGTCTTGTGCCTTTGGAAACAAGGAATACATAAACATATGTAGATAAAAGGGAAACATAATCTCCCACTAGGATCATCCTACATGTCACACTTCTTACACACATCAAACATAAATACAAATATTCATAACCTAAGGAAGGAAACATAAAAATGGGTGATAAAAAATGCTCAGTAAGAGGAAACTAGGGATACATGTAAGAATAACCATGATCATAAGGTATAAAAATATGGTCATTAAAATAAAAGATCATCCCCTGTGTATCAAATATCATAAATAAGAATAATAGAATATAGATTTGTAGTTTATAAGACATGAATCATATATAAATAAAGGACCTAATCCATAAATTAATAACATAGGAATAAAGTATGAAAACATGGAAAAAACATAAGAACATGATATTATTTACCATATTATCCAAGGCATCACTTCCAATACAATCATTGTAGGAAAATTGTTTTATTGAACTAGGTAGACCCCCGTTCTAGCCCAGTATTACTGAACTGTGTAAACCCCCATTCTAGCCCTATATTACTGAACCAGGTGAACCCCTATTATAGAACTGTATTACCAAACCAAGTTCATTACATATTCAATATATGTTTATATCATGAGATATAAATCTTTATCCAATGCGTTGGAGGGAGATATAGGTCCCACCAATCTCATAGTGAAATCATACATACATATGACACAAGTTCATAAAGAAGAATATCTTAACCCATGAAATGAAATGGGTATTATAAACATGTAATCATTTCATAACCTAGGGAAAGTGTCAGGTTTCATAATAATTTCATCATAAACATTACCTATGAAAAGAAGTTGTTTTAAAAAGCATTTAAACTGTGAAAGGGAAACGAGTTTCATAAACATAATTCCATAAAAACATAATCCATTCATAGAAATAATATTATTGGAAACATTGAAAAATTTTCTCCTAAAATCACGAGTAAACCAATTTATGTTATCTTAGATGGGAAATAATTTTAAAATATCATTTAAAAACATTTCTTGAGGAAAATATCCTTTCATATTTGAGAAATTATTTTTATAACATAAAACCTTTTGAAAACAAATTTGTTGAATATAGATTAGAAACCATATAAATGATGATTCGAAAACAATAAAAAAAAATTAATATTATTTTACCTTCAAAAAGATCCTCAATGATCCTTTTAAAACATTTTAAAAATCATTATCTCTCCATATAATATATGTCCACAATGAGAGAGATGGTCGGATTTTAAGTAAGAACATTATCTTAAGTACCATAGAGTGGAAAAAATAGTACTAACTCATGAATAAATATAGGATAATAAAAAACATGTATATTATTGGGAGATGGATCATAATATTTAATCAAGGACACATAATCATTAACAATATCAAGAATTGATGAGATTGTTTCAACAAACTCTTACCACTTGGTTACTTGGGACCATACTATCCCTGTAAGAAATAGAAATGAAATGAATCATAAAATATCATTAAAAGTCATATATTCATGGTATAAACTGTAAAATGGATGTATATACACATCAAAAATGAATTTAGGTTCATAACAAAACTTGAGTCTCAAAGATGACAAATTGAGAAAAAACTATTTTACCAATTTTGTCACTTTTGAAACATAAAAACCATGATTAAAAGATCATAAAATAGTTATGTTAATACCCATAAATTTATGTATAATATCCATTTAAAAAAATCATGGTAATTATATACATCACAAAAAATTTAAAGAGTGGCGAACAAAGCATGTATCTCAGAGAAAAAAGTGGATGAAATCCTCCTTACCTTGAGTATTGACTCTCGTTGTACTCATTCAAACCGCCTATATAATAAATATAAATTCATTATAAATAATTTAAAGAAAAATATTATTATATATAATACCATATATGGATTTATTATGACCTTATATTACCCTCTTGTTAACCATCATATGTTAAGGTTTCACTTCGGATAACATTCACTTTGTTCTTTGCATGTGTCTAAATTTGTTATATAGTTGTTCCTTATAATTATATCATTATTAAATAATGTCAACCATGATATAAATATCATTTATATATAGTATATTTTTATTATAATAATTTATATAATATAGATTTATCAAATGTAATACACAGTTCATGGAGACGGTAAGACGTATCTATGAATGAACGCAATTTCTGTTGAATTGTCGTGCTAAAAAAAAGTAAAAGAAATAAATATGTATATATATATATTTATATATAATTATTATATAAGATTTATTTTATCATATATATCATATATATTTAGTACATCCATCCGTTATACAATCCATGTAGTGTTTGAACGAATTGCATCGCTTTGAGGGGGCAGTAGTCCGCACTTTTTCAAACAAAATTATCATTTGGAAAAAAAGATAGTGTAAAGTTGCAAGTTATAAAATAATTAAAGAAGATTAAATAAATAATAAATAATTTATATAATATTTATAAATATTTTTCCCCCATAATGACCACTATTAGAGGTAGTGAGAGAAAATTGAACAATAATCATTTAGCGAGGCAGTAGTCTTCCTACACATAAATTGTTTGTTCGTTACCCATTAGATTGATTTGTGTGAGAGTGAAGGTAGAAATATTAATATAAAAACATATAATTATATTTGGTATAAATATTTTTATATTATATTGGTATAAGAATATTTTAGGGGGTGGATAAAGGAAATAAAAGAAAGGAGTTTGAGGTAGGGTGTTACCTCTGGATCAGGTAACTCCTTTTGGTTTGGGCCAAAAGTATTCCTTGGATTACTTTCTTCTTAAGGGGAGTATTCGATATCAAAGGGAGGAATGTTTGGGAGTTAATTGGGTAGATTTTGGCCAATATTGATGGGTTTGATAGGTATGGAAAAGTGGATGTGAAGGAAGCCATTTATAATGAAATATGATTGGAATCTCTTGTAATATTTTTGAGGAAAAGAATCCCACCCACATTGTTTTATTTAAAGTGGATAAATAATGGTTCTAGGTCCAGAAAATGGAATATAATGTCTAAATATGTCTATAAAATGGCCTTATTACAATTTATAGGGGTTTTTGGGACTTAATGTTAGGTTTTAGTCACTTTTTATACTTAATTTGACATTAATCATTGTCAGGAATTTTAATTACTTCACTGATATTTTTGGTGAAAAAATAATTTGACCTTATTAGACATTATAAATTTTTCTAATTGAAAATATAAAATCAATTTTTGAAAATTCCAATCGTATAAGGGGAAGAAATTAATTTAAAATTAATGCCATAGTTGGGTCAAAAATGTTGGGTTTTAAAGTAAAACAAATCAAAAGGTTGCTAGGTTTTTATATCAAATTTCAATGTGAAATTGTTTCCAATTAACTATATTGTATAAATTGGTAGAAATATAATCTAATTAAAATTCTAAACTAAATTAAAATATAATTTAACTTTATAAAAAAACTAGATGAAAAATTAGTTTGAGTTAAAATACATAATTTTTCACTATTTACTAAAAAATCATGTTTCTCGAAAAAATATAAAAAATTTACTCTAAGATAATTGTGACATTATAAATTAAAAATGTAAATTTATATTATCATATTATATATATGAATGTTTCTAAAATTAATTTTATTATTTTTCATATAAGGACATTAAAAGCGGTATATTTGAAAAAACACTATATTTAAACATAAAAAAACATTACTAAAAATATATCTTTCATTATCAATATGTTTTATTTATATAAAAATTTTATAAAAAATATGTAATATGTATTTATTCCTATTAAAACAGTTTTTTATAAATAGTTTATAATTATACCCTTTAAACAACTATAAAAATACAAATGATGTATTCATAGAAGCACTGATGTTGCACGGAACATAGGCCATGTTGATTTATTGTGTAACGTATGACAAGTCCATGAAGTGTGAAAGGAATGATTTATTTGTGCATCGAAGGACATAAATTAAATTTTATTTAAAAAATCTATAAAAACATATGGTGTTACACATACTCCCGAAGTATCAATCAAGGGAAGTCATATATGCATAAGTCCAAAAAGGGGACTCTATTTTAATTTCTCTGATGACACAGATGCCCAATATAAGAACTATGTTAAGTTTTATTCCTATATCAAGTGAGATAAATAGGATTTCTCAATTAACCTGATATTTATGTTCTCACAACATGATATTAAACTGCATGGAGGAGTCTAGTCACATGACTTTAAATTATGTCAAAATAACATCATCGGGTTTGATTTCTCTTTTCAAAGGATACATAGGATACCTTATACAGGTTAAATCCCATATCCAAGGAACTAATAACCTCCTTGAATGATAATAAAAATCATAGTTACTAAATATGGACATATCCCAAAGTATCATAATTAAATAAGAGAGTGATAGAGAACCTGTGATATTCATGAACATGTTTCCATCGATACATGTTCATAATCAAGCCATTGACACAGGGGTAACCAATCCCAAATCAGGGTATAGGAATAATTTCATGAAAACATTATAAATCTATAATATATTTCTAGAGTAGACAATAATTCCCCATAAAAGGATGTGATAAGCCCAACCTCACATCATATCAACCAATGTTATTTCCAAAGAACCATTTGGTGTGAAACCACAATGGACCACCTACCATGGTGAGGCAAATCCATAATAAGTTATGGATATGGGAACCATTTGTAGTTTTTAGGGATGATTAAAAAATAGGAAACTGAATAAGATTGATTGAACAAGGTATTGAACCACCCAAAATCAATAAAACCATAATGATGAAATCCCAACCACATATCTTTCACAATGAATCGTTACTAATCTCTACTAAAAATAACTAATAAAACCATACATATGACCTTGTCTAACTTATCATGTACAATATATTTCTAGATTATCCTTGTATTTTCTACACTTTTATGGTTATTTTAATATCATTATATCTCTATATAGTTATTTTCATATGTCTATATGATCATCTAATAAAATCCTTGTACTAAAATCTTTTATTGAGTATCATATATTAATAAATATAGTTTGAATAATGGTAAGAATTAGAAATCATATTCCAAATTTTTAACTCTTTGAATAATTATTCAAACTCTCTTATCTTCTCAACATAAAAAGATAAGATTTATTGGAATTTATTTCTACGTAGATCTATTTTTTGTTTATTATCATCATTAATGGAACTACCTACATAATAAATTATCCTTGAAAATGAAATTCACTTTTCAATTTGACTAAAATAATACATTATATATTTAAATTTATCTTTTTAAATTCCAAATAAAATCACACTATCCTCCTATACGCTAATATTTTTAACTGGGAAGTGATCATATTAAGAAAGGGTTGTAGGGGACTATTTTGGAGGTGGAATACCAGGATAATACTAGGTAATCAGGGGGATCAGGTTCAAGGAACCAGCCTTTAATTTAGTTCACAAACTGATTCGAATGGATTGTGGAGTTCGGATTGACCTCTGAACTGCTTATCCCTCCGGAGATAGACAAGGTACATGTGAACACGTTCAATGAAACTAAAACTAGTCATTCAGTAGTTGAAGCATCATGTTCGAAGGAGAATAGGAGTTATAAGAGGAGGAAGGGTAGGAGGTATTAATCCACCTTACAACCTCCTTTGGAGAATCATTCGGCTAATAAGTCTAACATCAAAAAGATTGACTCAGTGGATGTTAGTCACTACAGAACAAGGACCCAGGGTGACCAAACCATAGAATTATTGTTATGCTCTGAGGAAGTAGTGGTTGAGTAAGTCTTGCTACTCAATGCTTCATAGGAGGATGATGCTAAAATGATGGGGAGGCATATAATGAAAATTCTTAACAACCAGCAATATGCTTGGATTGACAAATAAGACCTTCTTTTTTGGGGGGGGGGGTTCAACAAAGGGATGATTAGTATTGAGGATTATGTATAGCCTTGGGACCAGATTGCTTCTAATTTTGAATGTCTGATGAGGGATGCACCTAAAATCCAAGTACAATCTATTGTATTGAAATTATATAGATACATAGATTATTGTAAGATAAAATTTCTTTTCCAAGACACTGGTTTACTAATGGAGGTTGTTTCTTGTCTTGGATGGGTTACTGGTGGTCCGTCTTTGTGCTTTTTGGAGAGAAGTTTTATGTTTTAACTTTGTTTTTGGATCTTCTTCAGATGGGGATCAGAGCAAGAAGCCTTCACCTGTTCACACCACTTGGATTGTGGGTCTGAGAGGGTATAACTTTGTCACCAGTTCTGTTCCCATGCATCCTTACAAGGGTCAACTAGCCGAATTGTCATGAATTGGTGTAGGTTTGTTGACACGATGTAGTTTCTTGGGTGAGGTTGATTCTATTTTTCTGTTTGCTTGTAATGATGAATTTATAGTTTCTCACTTTCTCCTTAAAAGTGTTTTGATAATAAAAAATTAATTTTCAGTCTGTCAATCTATCTGAATTAGGAAATTTTAGATGAAATAAAATTATTCACTAAAATTTACTACTTATGGTGCAGAGATCATATATCTCACATTTTAACAAAGAACCATATAATTTTTTTGTCATGAATAAATCTTTTTTTATCATTTTTCCTTTTCAAGCATGTTATGAGTCCAATTAATTACAAACCATGGGTATTTAATCCATTATATCACATAATTCATAACAAATCTCTATTAGAAAAAAAATTCTATTATCTTATAATAGGTAAAAGATGAAAAACACGCATCCAATATTTAGATCCATCTTAGATTAATATAATCATTTTCATTTATCTCTTTCAGGTAGTGACTCTTATCTCTATCACTAGGATTTAAACTATAAGATTCATTATTTATTCACTTCTTTTTTAGAAACTATATATTGAAAACACTTGTAAAATATCCAATCCATATCTTATAACCTTAAATATCGAATATTTTATATATATAACAGTAATAACTGATATGTAAATTCTATGAACTTTCTCAAAATCCATTATGTGTTATGGATAATTCCATCTTATGGAATCATTAGTCATTCTTCTTCATAATAGCTTTAGGGTTCAATTAAATTTACGAGTTACTCATAATTTTTTTACTTTCCAAAAAACTTTTATTATTCTATTATAACTTTTTGACCACTTGTACTATCAATAAAACACCAATATCTGGAAATTATATTACCTATATCGTGTTTCAAAAAAAATTCATAAAATATGGTAAAATATTACTTAATTCATTCACATTTTTAGAACACTAATAAATATAATCCTAAAATAAATTTTCTAATTAGAATATTCTTTAAAAAACCTAATCTAATTCATTCTAATCTTTTTATAAGAGTAAAGATTCAACTTTTTAACAACATCAACAATTCTTTACAAGGGATATTGTTACTCTAACACATAAATTTATTCTTTCTTAGGAAATTTTTTTTTTGTTTTTATATATTTATAGAGAAATTTTTACATTAATGTTGTTTTTCAAAAATATTTATCTCAGTTATAGGTTTTAGGATAATGATGTTATTTATTTATAATAGAATATTTTATCAAATAAGTATCTTGTTTTTTATTCACATAAAAATTACTTTTATTAAACAAGTTCCCCCAAAAATAACGATGCCTTTTAAATTTCATCTTATATATTAGTGGTCTAAGATCTATATTTCACTATGAATTGTTAAGTTTAGAATTTATCTATTTTGGAAGGGCATCATACCAATCATATCATATATGACTCTTAGATAGTTGATTCGAAAAATTATTGGCCAATCCATCATACATATAAACTCAATTATATTCCTCAAGTTACCTAACCTTATTAGGGTATCTTATCTAATTGAAATAAATATTAATTCCAACCATAATAACCTAATCATATTAGGGTCACCCATTACCTACATATCATTCAGAATATAATCTAGGTGAACCTGACATTACCATAACCTACTCAATTGGATGATCTATGCCTTGAATACTGTTTACATTGGAATGAATATGACACTTAGTATTAATAAAGGTGATTTAATCTCGCCATCTTATACAAATTTTTCCTTTTTAAGTTTACATTCTTCCAAAAATTTATTTTTGATTCCTATTCTATTGACCAAATCAATGTGTTCAAACAATATTTATGTTAAACAATTTATAGAACTCGTAGAATATTTTAATAATACACATTAAAATATACTTATATTTTTACAAATTTAAAATTTTCCCTATAAAAGTTGTATTAAAATTTTTCTTGAAAATATCAAAATAACATGAAAAGAATTCTAAAAAGAGTAATCTTGGAGTGAAAAATAACCTACCCCCACATTTTCAATATATGACATAATCTTTTGGGCTAGTGAGAGGTCAAAACCAATGTATATCAACCAGAGTCAACATTAATAAAGAGATACATCAATTATATAAATATTCTAACACCTAAAAAGTATAAAACATAATTAGAATTTAAATTCTAACTCGTAAACTAATATAATAAAAAGTCAAGGTCGATGAAAACTGAATCAATTATCATACCTATCAGGTAACTCCATATATGCATGAATGAAAATTTATAACTGTAGATTAGCACTTCAAAGTAATTAACACATCATTTGATTAAAAAAATCATAGCTATGAATAAAATGTGGAAGATAACTAAAAGGATCCGACCTTAAACATTACATAATCAATCTATTTTATCTAGATTTAAATTATTTAAATTTCCAAATATCTATTTAGTTAATAGTTCTGTAATGTTAAGAACTATCTCATACATATAAACCCACAAGCACACAAATTGGGTACCATTATTATGATATCCATTTCTTCTAAAACATAAATATTTTAACACAAAATAACAACATGATTTCTTTGAAAAATAGTCATCACATTTAACTCAACTTCCTTTATTATCTTAAATATCTTTATAAACTATTAAAAACATTATAATCATGGGATAATCAAAAAAATCTCCATAAGGGATATAAAAATAATGAAAGAAACCATTATACCAGGAGTAGTTAAAAACATATGAAATCAATTAACAAAGACATATTTATCACCCATATATACTTACTTTGTGAAACAAAATATTTCCATAAAACATTAAGGAACATATATATAAAACCAAAAAGTTATCTTGGGGTATTAATTACTTATATTGTAGTACTCATGGCTACCTTATGATTTGAAACCATCATGACTACCTTATAGTGTAACCCTCATGGCTACCTTTTGGTGTAACTATCACGGTTACACTTAGAGTAACCATACGGCTGACCACCAACTTACACATACCCAATTCAATAAAGGGAGATATAGGTCCCACTCTTCATCATAAAATAATTACAAGAACTACAACATAATCTTAAAATATTAATAATTTCATAAAAATATTTTTTAAAATTATGTAAAATTGAATTTCAAAAGAGGATTTTAAAAGGAATGTCCCTCACAGATATCATATAATTAGTGTGAAAAATTAATATAATGAAATAAATATATTTATACACTGTAAATAAACATATTATAAAATAATATAAAAAAACTCATCAATAAAATAATTTTAGTACCATATAATTAATGATGTATATGGTTAACCGAAAGAATGGAAATTTGGTTATGAATTTCCATACCTCGAGTTTTTCTTACATAAAATGTTCTCAAACCATCTATATAATGGTTAAAAGAGTCTTATTAATATTTTAAAGAAAAAATATTCTCGATTATAACACAATATATGATCATTTTATAACATCATTCCACCCATTAATTATTAATATTTTGTTATTTACATTGTTTTTTCTGCATTCTTTACATGGTATTTGTTGTTGGTTCGTAAAGGATTTTCTTGTTGAAAGGATAAAAATATCGAAAATTGGAATGAGTTTTTATTATTCTGTTTCTAGAATATTAAATTATTACATAAATATTTTTTTTTATATGTTATGTGGATAAATCATTAGAAAAATCATTAGTGATATTCGTTTAGATCATTTTGGCAGTTATTCAATAATCACAAACTGTTTTCATCATATCCATTAAATATTAAGTGTGTAAGTTTATTCCAGAACATAATATAGGTTTTATAATATACTTTAAAAACTTTTTTAAATCATTAAAATGGTTTTATAACTATCTTTGAAGGAAGTAAATAAAATTTAAGTCGCATCGTCAACGATTTTGGTAAATTAGGAGATCGTGGAAGGTTTTTTTTATTTTTAGAATAAGAGGGGGTGGAGAAGAAGTAAATTGATGATTTTTCCATAAACATGATAATATAAAGAATATATAATATTATAGTTCTTTCAAGCCTCTTTTATAATGGTAGGGGAAGAGAGTATTTGAAAATAAAAAACATGAAAAGAGAACACACGAAAATAAAAGAGGATTTTTAGATCCTGATATATTCTCCTTGAGATCCTCCTTAAGGCCTTTGGTTTTTGACTTTTGGTGAGACCATAAGATATTTTACATGGTTAAGAGCATAGGGAAGTGTATTGTGTATAATTTATACAATTCCCAAATATTTATAGGTGTGAGAGGAAGAGGGGGATAAGAGTGGTATTTATAGTGGATGAGAGGAGGGATTTTCCATTATTTTAACCGTTAGTTTAATATTTTTGATAAAGATTATTAATAGTCTTGATTAATATGATACAAAATATTAATAATTTCATTTTATTTCTAACCATTTTCCATTTACATCATCCATTACTCAAGCATGATGAAGAAATTCATTTATTTATCATTTTTTGTAAATTAACGAATTTAACTATTCACCAAAAATTAGAGTATTTAAGAAAAATCCGCAAAATTTACCCTAATTTTTTTTTTGAAATGTTCAATTCAAAAATAAAATCCAATTTTAGAAAATAATTTTAGGTATAATATTAATTTAAATTTTAAATAAAATCATAATTTATATGAGAATTAAAAAATTTAAAACAATAACTCATTTTATATCCCGTTGATAAATTAATCAAGATCTCATTATCTTATAAAAATAATAAAACAAAGTAATAATATTATTTACTATTCAGAGGGGTCACATTACTATTAGTTTTACTATTCATAACGGTATGCTACTATTCACCAAAAACAAGTTGGATTTATCAGACACTAAATAACTTATTGATAACAACTGTAGATGTTTGTTTTTCAAAATTCAAATCATAGAAGTGGGAAAATTATGTTTAATATCTAGTTTATAACAATATCCTTACAAACATTAACAGTGTTTTATGCATTTTATTTTATTTTTAAAACCTTGTGGTGTTATATTCATCCATCATCTGTAAATTATCTCCTAAAAATTGTATTTATTTATCAAACAAATGAGGGTACATTTCCCTCATTGAATTTTCATATTCCCATGTGGTTTCTCCAAAAAACATTTACCTGGTGGATTTACTTATGCCGAAATATTTGTTCACTTCGATCAAGAATATGAATGGGTTTTTATTCATAAGAAAGACTCACTTCCAGCTGAACTGCTTTTGAGTTCAAAACATGAGTCGAATCTGGCACCTACTTTCTCAATATCGAAACATGGAAAACATTGTGTGCCTAAGGTAAACTCTATGGTAAATCAAATCAGTAGGAAAATGGTCCTGCATTATATAGGATTATATAACATCTTATAAACTATGGATTCAACTTCCATTTTTTTTCAAAACACATAACTTGTTTCCATGGGTATATTCTATGAAAAACATGACCACCTACCTTGAAAGAAAAGTCTTTCCTCCTATTATCTGCATCAATTTTCTGCCTTCTTTGAGATGTCCTCATGTATTTCTATATCTTCTTCACCTTCTCAACAAAATCCTATACTAATTATGGTCCCATCAACATTCTTTCCCCGAAATAAAACAAAAAATACGTATTTCAACACCGATTCACATTTAAGGCCTCAAAAGGTTCCATCTATATACAGGAATGAAAATAGTTATTATAAGAAAATTTAACTAATGAAATATGATCAGCACAACTTCCCTGGTAATCCATTTAACAAGTCGATTCATATCCTCCAAAGTCTAAATCATCCGTTATGACTACCATCCGACAGAGGATGAAAAGTTATACTAAAATTATTTTATGTTCCTAATGAGTTATGAAGACCTTTCCAAAAATTATTTGTAAACATGGGATCATGGTCAGATAAAATGGAAAGATGAACTCCATGTAACCAAGAAATAACTTTGAGGTATAGTCAAAAAATATGATCAAAGGGCATAATATCTCTAATGGGAAGAAAATGAGTAGATTTAGTCAGTCGATCAATAATAACCTAGATTGCATTGTTACATCGAGTATTCATTGGTTGTCCCATAATGAAAACCTTTTATATATTTTCCTATTTCCATTCTAGAACTAGTATGGGATGAATAATCTTCTTTGGTAGCTTCTGATCTTCTTTAACCTATTTACACATCAAACAATTCATGGTAAAATATACAATATCTCTTTTCATTCCATCCCACCAGTAATATTCTCAATGGTCTCAAAAAATATTAGTAGTACCAGGATGAACTCAAAATGGAAAAATATGAGTTTCCCAAAAAAAATATTTATTAAGTTGACAATCACAAGACACACATAATATCTTTCAAAATCATATAAAACAATATTTATCAATGTTAAATTTTTGAAAGTTACCAATTTTAACCATTTCAACATTTTTTATTAACTCCATGAATTCCTTTTTCACTTACATATTTCTGTTTGACAATGATGACTGTAATGAAACCTGAAACAAAACAAAAGAATTTCCTGCACCAACAAACATCCATTCCAAAATTTATCAAATAATTAATAAAATATTCTTGTTCAAGTCATAACATAGTTAATGATTCATGAAGTTTTCAACTCAAGGCTTCTTCCACATTATTTTATTTTCCATAATGGTAATTGATCACGAAATCAAAATATTTTATCAATTCAAGCCATCCTATCAGCCACATGTTTAACAAATTTTGACTGAGTATATACTTCAAACTTTTGTGGTCAGTATATATTTCATATTTGGCTCCATATAAATGATTAATCTGAATTTTTAATGTGAAAACAATAGTTTCTATTCAAATCATGTGTCAGATAATTTAACTCATGAGGTTTTAGTTGTCCTAAAACATAAGAAATTACCTGATCATTATGCATCAGAACACAACCAATTCTATTTAATGAAGTATCACTGTAGATGAAAAACTCTACATTTCTAGATGGTAGGGTTAGAACTAGATCATTCACCAATATTATTTTCAGTTCCTGAAGAAAAAAATCACATTCTTTTGTCCATTTGAATTAATATATTTTTTGAGTTAACTTATTTAGTAGACAAGATAATTGTGCAATGTTATAAAAAAACCTCTAATAATGGCATGCCAAACCAAGAAAACTACGAATCTAAAATATATTTATGGGTCATGGACATTATTCAACAACTTTCATTTTAGTAGGATCAATAGTTATGACATCTTTTGAAACAATGTAACCAAGGAATGAAATTTTCTATAACCAATATTCACAATTTCTTAATTTTCCATACAGTTACATTTATTTTAAGGTTTAAAAAACAACCCTTAATTTTTTTCATGATCCTATTTACTTCTAGAATACAGAAAAATGTCATAAATAAAAACAACCAATAACTTATCCGAGAAATCATGAAATATTCTATTCATAATATCCATGAAAAAAATGGTCCATTAGTTAACCCAAATAGAAAAAAACACATAATTACCATATCTTATTCAAAAAGATGTTTTTGGAAGGTTATCCTCCTTCACCTTCAACTGATGGTACCTAGATCTGAAGTCAATATTGAAAAAATACTGATCTCTATGGAGGGGATCAAACAAGTCTTCATTGTGATCCAAAGGATAATTATTATTAATAGTAATGTTATAAAAAGATCTATAATCAATGGAAAATATCATGAAAATGTAATTTTTTTAATGAAAAAATAAGAGTTCACATTGTGAAGTGATAGGACGAAGGAATACATTATTAAGTCACTCCTGTAACTGATGTTTTTCCATTATGGAAGTTTCATTTGAGATATTCGATAAGGGGGATTTGAAATTGGAGTAGAATCAGGGGCTTAGTCAATTGTGAATTCATATTCATGATCATGTATAAATCTGGGTAACTCATCATAAAAAACTTCAAGGTAATCATTTATTATAGGAACGTCATTAATCTGAAAGTTACATTATTTTCAGTAATTTGAGGAAGGTAAATTTCATTCTATATTTCAATAGTTTCTCATATTTCTAATATTTTATCAATTGTATGGTTTTTTTCGTGTATACAAATTGAATATTTTTCTAAAAAACAACTTTCTTTATCTCTACAATCAATCTTTTCTTGATAAATAGAAAGCCATTCCATACCCAGAATGACATGAAACACTACTAAGAAAAAAACAAGGTTTACAAGTAATTTATTTCCATTGATAAGAAAAAGAATATTCTTGAAATTACTTTTTTCTATTAAATTTCCCACTGGGATTTTAACAATATGTTCTGGCATCATTTTTTGAGGTGATATTTCCAAGTTACTAGAAAATTTATCAGAAATAATGGAAAGTGTAGAACCTATATCAAAAAAGACTTTAGAAAAATATGAGTTAATAAAAAAAAGTACACGATACCACATCATCTGATGACCCGACATCTGCTGACATAGCCGCAAAGGATCCCACTACCACTTCCCCCTAATTTTCTGGATGTTTTCCATCACTCAGATCTTTCTTTGGGAAGGAATTTTCAAAATGACCCATCTCACCACATTTGAAAAACTTTACAGTTTTCATATATGAATTGATCTTGGGATATTTTTCATTGTAATCTGAGTCCAAATATTGAAACATACTTATTCAAAAACACATCACGGTTTTGGTAAGACATTACCAGAGTTATTTTTAGCACACTCTTCACAAATGGGAAAAATGGACTTTCTTACCATCAGAGTTCTTTGATTGATTCTTACCCATCGATTTCCATATGTACCACTAATTGTTTTTGTCGTAAAAGTACACGTGATCATCAAAAAATTCCATTTATACCCTCACAGTACATCAAAAATGTTTTTATAACATTTTAATTCTCATCAGACCAATTCCCTTAAGTATCTAGGATTCAATCTTGAGTAAAAGAGAATGATTTTTCTATCAAGATCCTGAATAAGATTTGGCACCTACCTTTCCAATCGGGTGAAGTTTTCTTCATACACAGCCAATGAATCTTCCCACATTCCCCTCAATTCAATGAATTTATTCTCCATCCTATATCGAACCACCTTAGGAAAATATTATTCAAGGAAAATAACTTTAAATTCATCCCACTCCAAGACATTAATCTCCTCTCAATCCCTTAAATTCTTGACCATTAAATACCACTAATCAACTTTACCTTCAAAATGATAAATGGAAAGACTAACCATTTGATTATCTGAACATTCTATAAGATCGAATATATTTTCAAGGGATTTAATCAATCTTTTAGCCGTTACTAAGTCAAATTATCCACTAATTTCAGGAGGGCGTCGCCTCATAAAATGTTCCACTATCATCATATTCCTTCATGGTATATCTAGTTGTTGACTTCCATGGATTCCTCTACCATTTATATCCTGTGTCAACTAATACATTACAATAAAAAATTCTTGGTTCCAATTCCCACCATTCCCGATTGCAGATTCGGAAAGATATCGGCCTCTCGGTTCCTTCCAATATCAAATTCCCTTTTTCAATTACGGAAAACTATTCTGAACGAAAAAATTTAGAGGAAGAATCGTGGTAATATTTAAATACTATACCCTCTAAAATTAATAATAATGTAATAATAATTTATAGTATTCTATTAACATCATTATATCCCTTAAATTAATCTAAATAATTCTATGATACCAACTATAAGGTCCTGAATTTAAACATTACATAATCTAGCTATTTCAATTAGATTTAACTTCTTTAAATTCCCAATGATCTTCTTTGTTTAATGTTTTAGAAAGTTAGGACATAACAAATACACCACAAGCACACAAATTGGGAACCAATAAAAAAAATATCAATTTCTTCCAAAACATAATTTTTTTTACAAAATATCACAACATGATTTCATTGAGAAATATTCATAATATTTAACATGAATTCATTATTTCACTTAAAAATCCATATAACCTAGTAAAAATAAATAAAAACATAGGATTAGTGTAAAATGCTCAGTAAGACATATAAAAAATAGAAAAACCATTATAACATGAGTACTTATAAACAAATGAAATCATTTCACAAAGACATACTTCTCATCCATATATACTTACTTTTTAAAACATGATATTTCCATAAAAACATTAGGATCATATATAAAACCATAATGGTATCATGGTTAATTAATTACTTATATTATAACCCTCATGGGTACCCTATGATTTGTAACCCTCACAACCATCTTACAGTGTAACCATCACAAATACATTACAGTGTAAGTTTCGCAGTTAAACTTGGTGTAACCATACAACCTACCTCTTACTTACACATAATAAATTCATTATAGGGAGATATAGGTCCCACCATTCATCAAAAAAATTTCCATGAACCATAAATAATTATCATAAAACATGAATAATTTCATAAAAACATTAATTTTGAATTTCATAAAATATAATTTTAAAATAGGATTTCAAAAGGAACGTCCCATACAAATATCATATATTTATTGTGAGAAATTAGTAGAATAAAAGTAATATGTGTATAAAATATAAATACGAAGAATGAAACAAAATATAAAAAACAATTCATCACAAAAATAATCTTATTAACATATAATTAATGATGTAGAAGGATAACCCAAGGAATGGAAATTGGGTTTTGAATTCCCTTATATTAGGTTCATCTTAATTCAAATGTGTTTTAACCTCTTTTATATTGGTTAAAATAGTGTTATTAATATTCTAAGGAAACATATTCATGTTTATAACACGTTATATGATCATTTAATAACATCATTCCACCAATTAATTAATGATATTTCATTATTTATATTATTTCGGGTGTGTTCTTTTCATGGTTTCCATGGTTGGTTCGAAACAGATTTTATTCTAAAAAGGAAGAGAATATTTTGAAGTGGATTTATTTCTTATTAATACTTTTCCAGAATATTAAATTATTCCATAATTAATTTTTTCTATATATGGCATGACGATGAGTTATTAGATTAATCATTACTAGCATTCATTTAGATCATTTCGGTGGTTCTTCAATAATCACAAACTTATTTCATCATATTACATTAATATTAAGAGTATAATTTAATTCCATAACATTAGAGGGGTCATATAATAGAATTTTTAAACTATTTAAACAATTAAAATGTTTTTATAACCATATTTTTTTGAAGTAAATGAAATTAAAAACACATCATCCATGATTTTTGTAAATTAGCACATCGGAGATGGTGTTTTTATTTTTAGAATAAGTGGGGTGAGGGGAAGATGTAAATTGATTAATATCTACATAAACATGATAAAATACAGAATATATAATATTATGGAGCTTTCATGGATCTTGGATAAGGGTAGGGTAGGATAGTAAATGAAAAGAAAAGACTTGAAAAGAAAACACAAGAAAATAAAAGAGGATTTTTACCTCTTGTTCTTCTATCCTTATGATCCTCCTTAAGACAATTGTTTTTGGCCTTTTGGTGAGACCCACTAGTCTTGGACATGGGTAAGATCCTTGAGAAGTTTATTGGGTAGAATCTAGAAAATTATCAAATCATTATATGTGTGAGAAGAAGAAGGGGTGATGGTGGTATTTATAGTGGAGGTGAGGAGGGGTTTTCCATTATTTTAATCATTATTTTAATATTATTTCTAAAGACTATGAATAGTATTAACTTATGGGACCAAAAGAATTATATTTTAATGCAATTTTGAACCAATATCCCTTTACATCATCCATGAATCAAGCATGATGCAGAAATTCATTTATTTAGAAATTTTCATAAATTATTGAATTTAAATATTCCCCAAAAAATTATGTATTTCAGAAAAAATACAAAAAATTCACCTGGACCATTTTTCGACATGTAGAATAAAAAAAGAAATTCCATTTTTTGAAAATAATTTTCTAAATAGGATTAATTTAATATTAAAATAAAATCATAATTATTTTAATAAATAAAAATTTTAAAACTATGAATTAGTTTAAATCATTTCTAAAAATTAATCAAGATATCATTAAATTACAACCTTGAGAAAATAAAATAATAATATGATTCACTATTCATAAGGGTTGTGTTACTATTCATATTACCATTCACAATGTTACATTACTATTCACCAAAAAAACCAGTTTGTTCTATCATACTCCAAATAACTTAGTGATCACAACTACAGATGTCAATTTTTCAAAATTTAAATCATAGAAGCCGAAAATTTTTGTTTAAAATATATTTTATAACAATCTCTTTAAAAATATGTGTTATTGTTTCATGAATTTCAATTTATTTTTAGAAACTTGAGGTGTTACAAAAATAAATAAATAATTCATAAATTTAGTCATAAGATAAACTATGTATGAAAAATTCTTAAATCAGGTAATTGTAGAAACATTATAATGTAACATATATTATAGATATTAAATAATTAACAAATATAATCAAATTATATTTATTTTCAATGTTAAATTTGTAATTTTTTGATTATATTACATTTAATCTGAATATATGATATTAAATGAAATATAAATATTTCATATTCCAATTATATTTTGTATATAATTTAAAAAATCTAAATATCACACATTTAACCCTTATTTAAACCCGGATCAAACAAATTATTAAAACTATTTTTAATATTATCTATATAATTTTCAATTATATGAATTTTAATTTAAATAATACAAATAAATAATTATGAAAAATTAATAATTTTAAATGTAAACACATATATATTACATTATATTATAATTTATAAATATTTTATAAATTAGAATTTTAATTTAAATATTAAAAAATTATATCCAACTTTTATTTCATGCCATTAAATTTTTTTAAAAAAGTATTTTAATAATTAATAATATATATTGTTTATATAATAAATGTTTCATAAAAATTTATTAATTTAGTATAAACAGTTTATAATAATTAATTTTTAAATTAATTTATAAATTAAATAAATAACCAAAAACATATTTTCAATAATTTATAAATAAATTATAAATTATAAAATTATTTTATCAATTGAAGTCTTCAAGAAATCATATTTTCATTCATATATCATATTTAATGATATAAATAAAATCACAGTATACGAGTGATTGGTCACAGCACTTAAACTTGTTTAAGTGGTTTCAACCACATTATATGACTGATAACCATGGCTTAAGATAAGATATAATGGTTGTATGTAGCACTATCTGTGAATTAAAATAAACTTTTTGAGGATAAATCCTCTAGTGTCTAGTTGTAAAAAAAATATGATATATGCACCTATGTAATATTAAAATGGTCCTCCAAAAGCCTACATAGGATTAATTTTCATACTCCAAGAACAAAAGAGAATATGTTTTGGTTATATCATAATGTCAGGATTACCCGTGTATGAATATCTTTACACATTTCTACCTTGACTTATGTTAAGCTACTATATAGGCATACTCTTTTGATATTGAAAACTAGATATTATCATATGTATCAATACCATTATTAAAATTTTATGATTTTTTTTCTATTCAAGGAATGACACCATCATACATATGAAATCCCCATATTGTACACTATTGTATGTTGTACATCGATGGATTACACCATGTCACTACCTTGGATATCTTCTATTGTATAGTGTTACAATAACAAATCTTACAATATTAAATATTGTAAAGAAAACCATAATTCAAATGATCAATAATTTTTATTTCCTTCCATACCATGCTCTATTAAAATATCATACCTTATGATACTTTCCATAACATATTATATGTTATTGTTTTTTAGGGAATATTTCCTTTCATCTCTCACTTCAACTAATTCCAAATAAAACTAGTTACATTTAATCGTATATGATTTCATATTTTCTATAATGTATTAAAAAATATAAAATTATTATAATTAACTTTATTTATGAATTTTTCATAAATTTATATCTCATGTGTACATTTAAGAATTATTTATTTATTTATTTTATTAATTTCTTTATTCATGAGTATAATTTTTATATTTCGAATAAATTTATATTCTTTTTTAAAGAGTTAAACGACTTCTATATATTTTCACACATTCACTTAAGAAAATATATTCTTGATCTGAGAATTTGTTTAGTTTTATTTTACCATGAATTTGGTTTTTATTTTGTTATGAGCAAGAATTAAAAGGATAATTGTCATTTATACATGTTAGGTTTTATAATTATTAAGGAATTGAAATTTATCTTGGGTAAAGTATCTTTGGGTTCTGGGGATTTGGGTTAGAATACTCAATCGACAAGAGGATTATGCGTTGTCTAGAAAAAATGTGGGGTTGGCCACCTATAAATTTAATTTTACTCTCAAATGAATTGTTGATTTCGTATGATTAAAAGGATTTGAGTAAAATAATTTCATTTTCCATGTTAATGAGTTACATTTGAATATGTTTGAATGTAGTTGGATTTTAATATAGGTTGTTTGGACAAGATATTATTTGTGTAAAGAGTTACACATTAATATATTTTGAACATATTGATATGGTAGAGTAAATTGGAATCAAAACTAAATAAATAGAAACTTTCCTAAATTTGAAGGGAATAACATGTGATAACTTTGGCAGATTAAATCCACATTAAAATACTTAGTGTTTTATTCCATCAAATTAAAACACATCTTAAGACCTCAACAATAAGGACCCATCCTTAAAACATTACATAATCTTGAATTGAATGAATAATTCACATTAAGGATCTTTTCAGTTTTAGAGTTTTAGAGAATTAGGACATAACTATTAAATCTCAAAAGATTACAATGTAGACACTTCTACTCAGTTTCAATTTTTTTTCATAAAATAAAAACTCTTAAAAAGAAACATGTCTAGTTCTAGGTTTTAGATAGAATTTCTTTCCTTGATCCCATCCTTGACCCTATTCACCTTTAAGTCATGTGGAAAACATTTCAAAAACATGGGGTGAGCGTAAAAATCTCAGTAAGAGTTATAAAAAATATGAGAAGAAAACATTAGTACATGTATACATAAGAATCAATGAAATCCTACATTACTCATAAAACATAAGAACTTTAACATACCTTATGAAATCATAATATTTATGAAAAACTCATAGAAATCATAAGACATAATGGTATCTGGAGGCATTCATAACATTCTTATGTAGGGAGTTACCCTCATGGTTACGTTTGGAATACCCACCATAGTATATTCCCTAAATATCTTCAGAGAAATCATAGCGTTTAACTCCTTCACGTTACCCAATGCATTATAGAGCTATCACGGGCACACCCACCCTTAGTTTATCACAGAACCAGCCATCTTCATAAACAATTCCCAAGAACCATACCATAATCGAATCACATAAAACATGCATAAAGGAAATCTAACATTTCCACATTCAATCACAAGATATCAAAAACACATTGATATAATAAAAAAATTATCAAAACCATTTTCAATAACAAAATAAAATAATAGTAAAACATGGTATTTATTTTTCATTTTAAAAAATGTTATGGCCTGTAGAGGAAGCTGAAACTCAAATAATGGTCACGGCGGCGGAGAAGTCATTGTCGCCACGTACGTAAGAAAAAAACATTCCTTTTTTGTTTAGTAAAATGCTTCATATAAAAATATTCCTTTTGAATAAAAGTAAAAGTCAAAGGGGTTTATACACCATATAAAATAAAGTTGTGTATAAAAGAAAATATGCCTCAATGAAAGGATATTGAGACGAAGTCCCTTACAAAGACGATATCCTTAGATTAAGGATAAATCAATTACATAAATATGTGTAACAAACATAAATACACCTAGTATAAGTGGATATTAAGTGTAAAATAACCAAAGGTCATCCACACATATTCATATCACTACATAATCAAGAAGTAGAGGTTTAACCCAAGGAATTGAAATTGGGTTAAGAAGTTCCCTTACAAAAATTCGACAGACTAACGACGTCACTTTAAAATTCAGAAAATGAGATGATGAGAGATAAAAAGGGTATCTCATCACATGGACATAACATTTACAACAATAAGTATATATAAGAACATATCCCAATATAAGAATATGTAAATTAAAATACCTAACAAAAAGAAGTCTTTTAAAAAGAGGAGGGTGAATGGTTCCCTTACCGATTTGGGTAACATTCAAAACGTACACCCATGAAATAAGGGTCATACAATGAAGATGTAAATACCCATAAATTAAATTTTATTAAAAAAATAATACAATCATGGGTAGTACACACAACAAACTAAAAGTAAATAGTGGCAAATGTATCATGAATCTCACGAGAATAAAAGTGAGATGAAAAATCCCTTACGAAAACTCAGCAGCCTAACGACGCCACATAAAACTTCAAAAAAATGGATTGACGAGATCAAATAGGGTCTCTCAACATATTTAAATAAAAATTACGGTAATATTAATATAAAATAACATCCCCATCATAGGAAAAAAGATCTTAAAGGAAATGACATAAAAGAGAGTACTTAAAAAGAAAGAGAGAGGTAGGATCCCTTACATCAAGTCTGACTTGTCTTGTTCGTTTATTTATATTCCTGAATAATAAACTATGGTCAATTAATAATTTATTAAGTACCTAATTTAATGTTTATTATTAAATTTATATCACATATTATAATTTTATAATAATTAGTTAATTATGTGAGTTCATATCAAACGTTTTTGTCGATGTTCGGTATATGAGTCAAAAATAAAATTGTTTGAAAATAATTGCCTATGTATTTATAAGTAAATCATATATAGAATGGAATTAATGATTTAAATATCATATATATCTAGTATATATTCATTTTATACTATTACATAGCATTTGGAGATAAAAATTAAATGCACTATTCGTGGAGACGGTAGGCTGTACGTACGCATGTACCCTACATTGATTTCTTTGCCACATTAATGGAATTAAAACTAAATTAGAAATATATATATATTATAATTAAATTATAATATATATGTTATATAGGTCACATAATTTCATTAATTTCATTCTTTATACATTCCATGTATTGCATGAATGAGTCACATCACTTTAGGGGGTGGTAGTCCACACTTCCTCAAATGAAATTATCGCATTTTCACAACATTTAAAGCATAATGGTATGTTTGAAATGTAAAATATAGAAGAATATAGAGGAAATAAATATAATATATATCACAAATAAATATACTTCCATCGTAATGGATACCATGATTGGTGGTAGGAGAAGATAGAGCCATCATCATTTCGTGAGGCAGTAATTCGCCATCCACGGAAACTGTATGTTCTTTAACCATTAGACAGAGGTGTGTGTAAGTGTAGCTAGAATACTTCTCATAACAACATCCTATTATATTTAAGATACTGTTTTTGTTACAAAATAAAGGAATGAAAATAGTTTACGGAGTTGGAGAAGCAAAACAAATCATAAGAACATAAGAAAAGACATTACCTTTAAGTCGGGTAACTCCCTTTAGTTTGAACCAAAAGGGTTTCTAGAAAAGCTTTCTGCCTAAGGTAAGGCTTCTAAGGTGAAGAGAGGGATGTGGAGAGATAAAATGAGCAGATTTTTGTCGATACAAAGGCTTGAGGGGTGTGGGTAAGGGGGTAGAGGTGGGGGCCTTTTATTAGAGGGAGGAGGGGTACTCTTGGAAAGTATTAAAAAGTTACTTTATTATAAAATGATATTCGGATATTAATGGTCTCAAAATTATATATTTATAGTATAAGGTGATAAGGGTTCCAAATCCACCAATACAATAGGCTTTTTAAAAGTTTAAGTATTAGAATTTACCTTATCTTCTCATTTTATTTAAATAGTTCATTAATGAGGAAACCACGACATCATCACGGTTTCATAAATAAATTTATTTATTTAATGTCTAAAAATTATAAAAAAATTATCATCATGTAGGAAATAGTTTTATCTTTACAAATAATGTTTATAGTCAAAGAGATCATTTATGTAAACAAAATAAAAATTGTTATACTTAGGTGATACATACTTTGGTTACATTTTCATTTCTTTAAAAAAATGATAAAAGGCCACTATCACACTAAAATGATTCCATGGGGTACCAAGGATGGCACAAGGAATCCCATGATCGTCCATGAAACCAAAAATATTATTAGTACACATTTTGGGGTCATTTTATATTTTTATGATTTTATTTTATTACCCATAACTACCCGATTACTAATTAAACACGATAATTAAAGATAATTACCGTCGTTACTATTCATAATATCCAAAAAAAGAGTCTTAATTAGAAAATTTGGACCTTATGATTCCAAATATTGAATCCATATTATCAAATTATAAACATATAAATTGCAATAATTAATTTAAAATAATTCTCATTGTCAAAACCAATGACGGGTTTTTAAGAAGTAAAATCTATCAAAAGATTGATTTGTTTTTACTTCCAATTTAAAAGTGAAATTACATAAAATGACCAACATTGTATTAAATGATAAAAACATAATTAAATTACACCTTAAAACCAATTAAAATGAAAATCTATTTATATAAATAAATTGGATGAAAAGACAATTTTGAATTAAAATGTAGTATTTCTCACTATTCATTGAAAATGGAAATTTGTCAGATAAAAACAAAAAATTCACCTTAAGCTATATTTTATTTTCCAAATTAAAAATTAATATCAATTATTCCAGATTTAAAACATATAAGTTTCATTAATTAAATTTATAATCAATTCCTACTGTCAAAACAAATAGTGTGTTTTTAAGAAACAATATCTATTAAAAGATTGACACATGTTTATGTCCAATTTCAATGTTAAATTAATTAAAATGACCACAATTGGATTAAATGATAAAAATATATTTTAATTAAACTTTAAAACTAATTAAGAAGACAATCTATCCATATAAATAAATTATACTAAAAGGTGGTTTTGAATTAAAATACAACATTTTCACTATTCATTAAAAAATGAACTTTATCGGGAAAATAACAAAAATTTACACAAAGTAAATTTTGATGTATTTATTCTAAAGAAGGATTTTATTTTTTCAAATATAACATATAAAATTGTCCAAAATAGATTTAAAAATGGGTTTCCATTAAAAGGCGGTTAATCTCCCTTTAAAGAATATTTAAAGATTTATGCTTAAAATTGGATTTATTTTCATTTTAAGCCTCTAAAATTTATTTGGATAAATGAAAAAATATTTGACAAGCATATATAATCAGTTGGTAGTTAGTTATGTTCATTACTACCATTACAATGGCTAGGCGTTAACTACCATTTAAAATAATATTATTATATTATTAGTGTGCAACGTAAGATTTCAAAGAAACTCATTGTTGTGTATTGAGTACGCCATTGAAAATAGCATTCCCTTTAAAGTAATATTAATATTTTATTCACAAATATTAATAAATATGAAAATATAATATTCTTTATTTACCTGGGATGTTACATCCTTCCCCCATTTTGGGAATTGCGTCCTCAAAATTATAAAATTGGGCTTGGAAATTTCATTGAAAGCCCCACATCGGAAAATGAGTCAATTAAACTGTCACATTAAAAGAAAGAAAGAGAAGTAAAAAGGTCACTCGAGTGAACCCATACTATGATTCAATGAAAACATGGATATGGAGGAGAAAACAAAGTGTCATGTTCTGATGGAGAGTGATAGAAAACATGATTAGGAGAAAGTTAACCCCAAGAAAATCACATACTTATGATGGGTTAAATGGTATTTGATTCCCCAGTAGTAAAAGTTAACAGACAACATTTTTGTTTTTAGTTACTTTTCATAGAGTAATTTATTTATGATCTTAACTAAATCATAAGGAAACATAGCCACTTGTCATGTAGACTTTCATCTTTTACTATATTTCTAACACAAACTCAAATTTTCTCCAAACGATGAGTATTTCAGGATGAATTATTCCTATTAAGAGTGCTATAATAAACATATAGAGAATAACCTAACCCACAAGATGAAATATATATTTCCCATGTCTTTAGACCTTAACCAAACCCACAAATTGTTAGTACAATATCAGATAATACCCAAAAATGACAATCCTTTATAAAAATAAATACTACTCTTAATCTCTGAAATTTTTCCAAAAAAACCAAAAGTTCATTAAAGACCATTCAATAAACAACTATACATAAAATTCTTCAAATTAATCCAAACTACGAATAAAACTAAAATCTCCAAAGGATTTAATCACATTGTCTTCCAAGAAAAATCTTAATATTTATCTCCAAATAACATGAGTTACTCTTAAAGTCTCTATGAAAACCCTCCTTTTATAACAAACATAAATGTGATTTATTACATAAACTATTCACTTGATACAACATATATGATCAAGAGGTCTAGTGTCTTTGGGTATTAGGATCATTACATAACGACTGAAAACATGAAATAAAACATCATTATTGAAAACTTCCTTTACATGACCAATACATTCCCTATACTTAGCATTACATGGGATAACCTGAGGACATGCACAAGAAAAGGTTGAGCTATAAATCCCATTAAGGGAATAAAAAAGGAATACATGAGGATTACAATACATGTTAGACAATAGGAATATTAATATAGCACAAGAGAAATATGAACATAAAGTTATGGTAAAGCATGATAATCATAACATGGAAATGTGGAAACAACACTTAACATGGAATTAGCATGAGCCAAAGCCTATTGCACATAAAGCATGAGTAAATCCTCATTGCACATGAAGCACGAGTAAACCCTAATTGCACTTGAATTAGAATGAGTCATCACTCATTGCACATGACGTATCATGATACTATACTTTACCCAATGCATTGGAGCGCTATAAGGGTGCACCCTTCTAAATCATTTCATTTCATGAATAAGTGTGCCACATGGATAATAAAACATGGATTCATAAAAAATAATCATTTATTCCACGACAAAGTAATGTGGAAAGAAACTTTATAATTAATAAGTAATTGTGCATGAAGATGAATACCCTTGATGGAGAAATAGGCATGGTATTCACTACACAATGGCATTGGCTTAGAAAATTGGTGCAATTTCGGCAGCGTAACGGCGTGACATAAGAATTCATTAAAACGGTTGATAAGAGAGAAAGGGGTGTATCATCTTATCTACATGAAATGAAATGTAAGGGGGTAATATAGATACATGTCCCAACAATTGTAATGGAATTTAGATTCATGATACAGAATTATTGCTTGAATGTAAATGAGGAGAGAGAAGTTCCTTTCGGAATTTCGGCATAGTAACATGGGTACATGGGGGGCATTTAATGAGAGAGGAAGAGGTATCCCATCATTCAAACAATAATAGGGCAGTATGGGGGAGGTGAGAAACCATACCCCAGCATTTATAATTGAAATTAATAGGGAATAACAACATTATGAAATTTGGACAAAAAAGTGAAAGGAAGAAAACCCTTACATGGAAATGTGCCTTCAAAGGCTTGAGAGAGGCTTTATAAAGGAGTCTTGGGAGCTTGGGGCACCTTGGGAGGATTCTAGAGAGATTTCTGAAGATTTTGGATGAACTCTAAAGGCTTTGAGTGAGGAGGAAGTGGGAGCTTGGGTGGGTTTATATAGGAAAGGTGAGTGAATTCTTTATTATTTAGGTTTGGGACCCCTTACATTAAACTAATCCAAACATAAAATCAGCTCATGGTTTTTGCCCATGGTTTTTGTCAAAGGGAAGATGAAAAAAATATTTTATAAGGCCAATTTCCTAACTTCTTAAAATAATGGGGTTGCATATGTGGAGGTGTGTCACACTCCCATGGAAAATAATTTAAAAAGACAAGATGTTTAATAAGTCTTGAGTGGTCCATTAATGCTTTGTCAAATAAGTAAAACAAACCCAAAATCACATTATTTTAACGGTAAAACATATATTGGCCGATCATAAATCATATATTATTTTAGTACATCACTATTGGGTCATTATGATGTCATAAAACACATTATATATTTAAACGGTATTTAATTTTTACCCAAATATTTGACTGTCTCAAAAAATTATGAAAAATTCACCGTTGGATAATTTAGACATCCTAATTCCAGAAATAACATTTATTTTATCTAAATAATTTTCTAAATATGTAAATTTTCAATTTTAAAATAAAAACTGACATTTATCCAAAATTCACGGGTTTTGACAAAAATTGCATTCAAACCTTAATAAAAATTACAATTGCATTCATAAAATTATAAGATCATTTATATAAAATAAAAATTAATTTATTAATAATAATAATATTTTATTAAAGTAATATTTAATTAAAAAATCCATTAATTCATCAAAATAGATTTCTTATCTGAATATTAACTAAAACAATACTATTTGTGCTTTAAAAAACTATTTACAATGTTTCAATAATTACAAGAAGTTATATTCATTATTATATACAAAAAATAATATACATGAACATAGTACTAGTGAATTGTTACATAACACCTTAAAACAGCCGCATAAGAACTAAGGGTAAGGTGTGCGATGGTGACAGACTCTGGTGTGGCTCGAATAACATTGCTCAAGTGGTAATCTCTATCAACTTCCACTTTTCCCGTAGACGTTCTTGTTCGAGCTTGAAATGATGAAGCACAGCTTGGGATTGGTCAAGAGCGAAGCCCAAAGACACCACCTCTTTTCCATGATCTGGCAAATGGGATTCGTATGGAGCAATTCTACTGGATGAGGAAATCGATTCTTTTGTCTGAGTAAAATGGATTTGTTAAAGCCCTATATTTATACTAATCATGTGATCACTGTTCAAAAACTATTTTAGAAACGGTAATAATTATTCACATAAATCCAAAGAAGTTGTCATTTTATATAAACATTTTACATAAAGAGACATTTAATTAGATCCAGAGAGATTTCCATTAATAAAACTATGAGTCATTACAATATCCCCCCCTTAAGAAATTTCTCCCTCAAAATTTCCTTTTCCCAAACTAAAATAGATGCGGGTAACTCAGCTTCATCATTTCCTTCGATTCCCAAGTCACTTCTTCAAACATGTGGTTCGCCACAACACCTTGATAAGGGGCATTGTCTTATTTCGTAGACCGTTTTCTCTATAATCTAAGATCTTCACTGGTTGCTCCTCATAAGAAAGATCATCCTCCGACCATACAAACTCCAAAGAGAGTAAATGTGAAGGGTCCGGTATGTACTTCCTTAAGAGGGATACATGAAAGACATCATGTACGTTGGCAATGGTAGGTGGAAGTGCTATTCGATAGGAGACAGCCCCGAAACAGTCATGAATCTCATAGGGACTGATGTACCATGGACTTAACTTACCTTTCTTTCCAAACCTCATGACCTTATTCCACGAAGATATGTGTAGAAAAACAATGTCTCCAAATTTAAACTCAAGATATCATTGACAGTTATCTACATAACTCTTCTATCAAATCTGGGCTGCCTTGATAAGCTTTTGAATGGTTTTCACCTTCTCCACCATTTCTTCGACCATTTCTGGTCCAAGTAGCGTACGTTCACCGACCTCATCCCAACATGCTGGTGTTCTGCACCTTTTCCCATACAGGGCTTTATAAGGTGCCATTTGGATGGTCGAGTGGAAACTATGATTATAAGAGAACTCAAACAGAGGAAGATGTTGATCCCATCCTCCGTTAAAGTCCATTGAGCATGATCTCAACATGTCCTCAAGTGTTTGGATAGTCCACTAGGATTGGCCATAAGTTTGATGATGATAGGACCTACTGAAGTTCAGTTCAGTATCCAGAGCATGTTGAAGACTCTTCCAAAACTTATAGGTGAATCTTTGATCTCGGTCATACATAATAGATAGTGGCACTCCATGCAGCCTTACCACTTCCCTGGTATATATTCGTGCTTGCTGATCCAATGAGAAATCCTCCCGAATAGAAATGAAGTGTGCAGTCTTTGTAAGATGATCCACCACAACCCAGATTGCATTGTTGCCTTTGGATGTCCTCAGATGTCCAGTGACAAAGTCCATGGTGATGTTCTCCCATTTCCATTCTAGTATGGGAAATGGTTGCATCATCCCCTTAGACTTCTGCCTTTCTGCCTTCACTTGATGGAAGCCTAGGGACTTTTATGTATATACAACGATATCCTTCTTCATATTATCCCACAAAAAATTTCCTTGGAGATCCTGATACATCTTTGTTCTCCCTATGTGAATTGGGAAATTTGAACTATGTGCATCATCCAAAAGTTCCTTCTTCAGATCCGGACATGATGGAACACATAGTCTTTTCCCAAATCACACAATTCCTTCCTCATTAACATTAAACTCGAAGGATTTTCCTTTTTCTATAGCTTATAGGTTTTCCTGAATTCCCACATCATCCTTTTGAGCATCCTTTAACCTTTCCAAAAGAGACGATTGAGAAATAATTTGTGAAAGGATTGATGATGTTCACTTCTTTATGATTCCCATGTCCATCTTCATCAAGTCTAAGAAGATTGCATCCTTCTCAATTCTCATCATTGATAGTATCGATGGGTCCTTTCTACTTAGGGCATCTTCCACCTTGTTCACTTTCCCAGGGTGGTAATATATTGAACAATCATAATACTTGGTGAGCTCTATCGATCTTCTCTTGCACATATTAAGCTATTTCTGTGTGAATATATATTTAAGACTCTTGTGGTCAGTATATATCTCACATTTCTCCCCATAAGGATAATGCCGCCAGATTTTCAAGGCACTGATCACTACGGCCAACTCCAAGTCATGCGTTGGATAGTTTCTCTCATAGATTTTCAACTGTATTGAGGCATAGGATATCACTTTATCATTCTACATCAACACTCAGCCTAATACCTTCTTTGAAGCATCACTGAATATCACAAAAGGTTCTCCAATTGTGGGTAAAGTGAGAACGGGAAAAGTGATAAGCCTTCTTTTAAACTCCATGAAGCTTTCAACGCATTCATCACTCCAATCAAACTTTACTCCCATTCAAGTTAGCAAGGTAAGAGGTTTGGACAATCATGAGAAATTTCTCACAAATCGTCGATAATATCCAGCTAACCCCAAGAATCTGCGGAAATCTGTTACTGATGTTGGCCTCAACCATCCCTCAATTGCATCTGTTTTGGAGGGATCCGTAGATATCCCATTGTTTGTGATGATATGCCCCAAGAATGAGACCTTCTTCAACCAGAACTCACACTTTCTGTGCTTTTCATAGAGCTTCTCCTTGCACATATTCTCTAGTACAGTTCTTAAATTCTCCTCATAAGCCTCCTTGTTTTTGGAGTATATTAGAATATCATCTATAAAGACTACCAAAAATTTGTCAAGGTAATCTCTAAAGACTCTATTAATCATGTCCAAAAATATTTTTGGAGCATTATTGAGTCCGAAAGGAATTACTATGAATTCATAGTGCCTGTATCTTGTGCGAAAAGCAGTCTTGGGGATATCTTCCTTCTTCACCCTTACTAGATAATATCCCAACCGCAATTCCACCTTGGAGAAGAATTTTGGTCCATGTAGCCGATCAAACAAGTCATCAATTAATGGGAGAGGATAATTGTTCTCAATCATGATTTTGTTGAGCTCACGATAATCGATGCAAAGGCGCATTGACCCATCCTTCTTCTTGACGAAGAGGACTGGTGCACCCCATGGTGAAGCACTTTGGCGTATAAACCCTTTATCTATATTCTCCTATAGTTGTTTCTTCATCTCTTAAAGATCCATGAAAACCATTCTATATGGAGTCATGGATATTGGTAGAGCCCCTGGTATAGGTTAAATTGAGAATTCAACATCTCTTCTAGGAGGAAGACCAGACAGTTCCTCGGGAAACACTTCAGTGAATTCCCTCACAATAGGAATTTATTCAGGGATGGTTTGTTCCTTGGACTCAATAATTTGTGCCAGATAATCATGCTCACAGGGAAGTAATATCCATGCTTGAGATGATTGAGAAAAAAGAGATTCATCTTCCTCCTTACACTTGTAAATAATTCGGGGTAGATTCTCCATATGGAGCGTGATTTAACTTTCCTGATAATTTTTGTTGGCTCTATATAAGGAAAGTCAATCCATTTCAAGAATTGCATCAAATTCCACCAGTGGGAGTATGACGAGGTTCACTGAGAAATTAAATCCATAGATTATAATAGGGGAGGACTTATATTCATGGGATAAAATGATTTCCAAATTTTCTGTACTCACCGACATCTTCACTTCCATGATTTGTGGTGGTACTAGGATTGTTCTACTAAACTTTTTGAGATATAAAAGAATGTGTAGAACCTGAATAAAAAAATATGTTCGCTATTCTTGAATGAATAACTAGCATACATGTCACTACTTTATTGTCAGGGTTCACTTCGGTAGAAGTGATAGAAAAAGATCTTCCTTGCTGCATTGGAGGTTGTTTGTTGCCTCCGAAAACCCTTGGATTATGGAACTGATTTTTAAAATTCCCAGGATCTTTGCAGTTGTAGAAATGAACAATTTGTTGAGGTTCAAATGGAGCATTCCTCTCCTCTGTTGCAGCCGCGGGTCTTTCTTGCCGACAGTTAATATCTAGGTTCCCTTCTCTTCCACACCTAAAGCATTTCCTCGTCCCCTTGAGGCAATTTCCAGGGTGATTTTTTCTGCACTTTTGGAAAATGTGGTGTTGGATCTTCTTAGAACTGTTGGATTTATCCATTGGACCACCAGTATTGAAGTCCACCTTATACTTATTGTCCCCATGATACCCCTGTGATTCCCCGATCTCCCTTTTGACCTTGAGGGCACATCAGACAATTTCCTCATGGTTGTCGAAGTCATGGATCGCTAATGCTTTCTGTAGGCTAGGCTTCATTCTACCAAAGAAGCGGTCAACTTTGCATTCGGGGGTAATGACAAAGCCTGAAGTCTATCATGCAAGCCTTGCGAAATTTTCTTCGTATGCTCCAACAGATTCTTCATCTTTTTTCTTGAGGGAATGGAAGTCCCTTTCCATCTTAAGCAGGAGGGTGCACGGAAAATATTTATCGAAAAACATCTTCCGAAAATCCTTCCATTCCAACACCTCGATATGCTCCTCAAGATTCGTATTTTTGATTAATTTCCATCATTGATCAGCTTCACCCTCCATACGATAAGCCACCAAGAGATCCTTCTCTGGTTCAAAACATTAAAGGATTGAGAAGATCTTTTCAATGGATTTGATCCATTTTTCAGCGATCGTGGGATCAGATGATCCACTAAAAGTAGGAGGCCTTTGTCTCATGAAGCTCTCGATAGCGACTGGTTCCTTCTTAGGGGGGTTGGGACCTTCCTCTTGACCTGTGTTTCTATTCAAAGATTGAGTTAGCTAAGAGAGAAGTGTGACAATGTTCGTGATTCCCACTCCCATTGGATTGGTCATCTCATTAGTACAGTCATCACACTGATCTTCACATCAGCTGTTAGCATGAGTCCTCCTATTACCGGCCATTGGCTGGAATAAAAGGAAAGTTAGGGATAACACCTAAATGGTAATCCAAAGGCAAAAGTTTATGACTTATAAATAAACTTTTATTTCCTTAACTCATGAGTCTATAGGCCTCAATCTAGGATTTTCATGATCTACTTTATAACATATATTCTTAGGGGCATTATTTTTAATTACCTTAATAAGGGTTCATACTAAGCTTTTGAAGTTATCAAAACATATCCCCCGGGAGTGTCATAACCAAGATTCGAGCAAGGCCCGTTGTCGTGCACCAGTTCTCATTAGAGTCTAGCTCAAAGTTGTGTTTTCGGGTATTACCCCAAGGATACATCTGTGCCAGAGCGGCCTCTACCTCCTCGTATCGAGACAGAGATGTATTTTTTTGATAAACCACACACTTAGTACTTACCAAAACTTAGGGATGTTTTTATTATACTTAGTCTTCTCTCTAAGGCTTTACTGGGGTTTTCTAATCTTAATCCCAAAAAAAACTAAACCTATCCTTTGAAACCAACTATGACAACCCTGCTTTTATTACAAACTTAAACGTGATTTATTACATAAACTATTCAATTGATACAACATGGAAGATAGAGAGGTCAAGTGTATTTGGGGCTTAGGATCATTACATAATGACTTAAATCATGAAATACAACATCTTTATTAAAAACTTCCTTTACATGACCACTACATTCCTTTGTACACAGCATTGCATGGGATAACCTGAGGACATGCATAAGAAAAGGGTGAGCTATAAAGCCCAGTAAGGGAATAAACATGGAATACATGAGGAGTACAATACATGTTAGCCAATAGGAATATAAATAGAGAATAATAGAAACATGGACATAACGTTAAGGTAAATCATGATAATCATAACATGGAAATGTGGCAACAACACTTAACATGGAATTAGCATGAGCCAAGGCCCATAGCAGATGAAGCATGAGTAAATCCTAATTACACATGAAGCACGAGTAAACCCTCGTTGCCCTTGAATTATCATGATTCAAAACTCATTTCACATAACGTATCATGATACTATACTTTACCCAATGCATTGGAGTGCTATAAGGGCGCACCCTTCTTAATCATTTCATTTCATGTATAAGTGTTCCACATGGATCATAAAACATGGATCCATAAAACATAATAATTTATTCCACGACAAATGAATGTGGAATGAAACTTTATAATTAATAATTAAATTTGCATGAAGGTGAATACCCTTGATGGAGAAATGGGCATGGTATTCAATACACAATGGCATTGCCTTAGAAAATTGGTGCAATTTCGGCATCGTAACAGTGTGATATAAGAATTCATAAAAACAGTTGATGAGAGAGAAAGGGGTTTCTCATCATATCTACATGAAATGGACAGTACGAGGGTCTTATAGATACATGTCCCAACAATTTTAATGTAATTTAGATTCATGATACAAAATTATTGCTTGAATGTAAATGAGGAGAGAGAAGTTCCTTTCGGAATTTCGGCATAGTAACCGGTGTACATGGGAGGAATTTAATAAGAGAGAAAGGGGTCTCCCATCATTCAAACAATAATATTGAAATATGGGGGAGGTGAGAAACCATGCCTCGTCATTTATAATTGAAATTAAAAGGGCATAACAATATTAATAAAATTGGACAAAAAGTGAAAGGAAGAAAACTCTTACTTGGAAGTGTGATTCCAAAGGCATGAGAGAGGCTTGAGAGAGGCTTATTGGGAGCTTGGGGCACATTTGGAGGATTCTAGAGAGAGTAGGTCAAGTGATGGACGAACTAAAAAGTCTTTGAGTGAGGAGGAAGTGGGATATTTGGTGGGTTTATATAGGAATGGTGAGTGAATTCTTTATTATTTAGGTTTCGGACCCCTTACATTAAACTAATCCAAAACACAAATCAGCTCATGTTTTTTGCCCGTGGTTTTTGGAAAATGGAAGAGGAAAACAATATTTTATAAGGCCAAAGTCCGAACTTCTTAAAATAATGGGGTTTCCTATGTGCAGGTGAGTCACACTCCCATGGAAAATAATTTGAAAAGACAAGATGTTTAATAAGTCTTGATGGGTCCATTAATGATTTGTAAAATAAGTCAAACAAACCCGAAATCACATTATTTTAATGGTAAAACATATATTGTCCAAAATTAAACCTTATATTATTTTATTACATCACTATTGGGTCATTATGATGCCATAAAACACATTATATATTTAAACAGTATTTAATTTTTACCCAAAAATTTGACTGTCTCAGAAAATTCTGAAAAATTCACCGTTGGATAATTTAGAAATCCTTATTCCATAAATAACATTTATTTTATCTAAATTTTTTTCTAAATATGTTGATTTTTACTTTTAAAATAAAAACTGATATTTATCAGAAATTCATGGGCTTTGATAAAATGGATTTCAAACTTTAATAAAAATTACAATTGCATTCATAAAATTATAAGATCATTTATATTTAAAAAAATTACTTAATAATAATAATAATATTTTATTAAAGTATTATTTAATTCAAAAATCCATTAATTCATCATAATATATTTCTTATCTGAATATTAACTAAATAAAATACTATTTTTGATTTTAAAAAAACTATTTACAATGTGTCAATAATGACAAGAAGGTATATTCATTATTATATACAAAAAATAATATACATGAACATAGTACTAGCGATTTGTTACATAACCCCTTAAAAAAGCCGCATAAGACCTAAGTTAAGGTGTGCGATGGTGACATACTCTTGGGGTGGCTCAGATAACATCGCTCGAGTGGTAATCTCTATAAACTTCCACTTTTCCCATAGACGGTCTCATCCGATCATGACATGATGAAGCTCAGCTTGGGCTTGGTCAAGAGCAAAGCACAAAGATTCCACCTCTTTTCTGAGCTCCGACAAATGGGCTTCGTATGGAGTAGTTCTACTGGATGAGGCCATCTCATCTTTTGTCTAAGTAAAATGGATTTGTTAAAGCCCTATATTTATACTAATCATGTGATCACTTTTCAACGAATATATTAGAAATGGTCAAAATTATTAACATAAAACCAATGAAATTGACATTTTATATAAAAATTTTACAAAAAGAGACATTTAATTAGATCAAGATGGATTTCCATTAATGAAACATAGGGTCGTTATAGTCTCATACTGATATGTAACTGACCTAATCTCATATCCCCCGTGATAGGCTAATCATTTCCATAGATAACCCAAAATCAACTTATTCCTGATTCATAAGATCATCTAACTAAAAATAATTTTTCATACTCACCAGGGACTTCACGTAGTCCAGTGGTAGGTGATAAATACCAGTCGCAGTTTGGTTATGGGTTTGATTCCCATATCTTTGTCTGATACGATGGGTTGTCACACGGTCTACGTGTTGTCCTTTTTCCAAAACTATATAATTCTTAAAAAATTCCCCAAAAATAGATAAAATCATCAAAATAACCATAACATAATTTAACCTCATGTTTATCTCATGCCTTTAATTTTTCACCATAACATATTGTAACCCATAATTACAACAAAAGTAAGGATCATATAAACCCTAATGGTTACCTTTATAATTATTACCTGAACTTCCACATCGGATTGGTTATCTCGTACATGATGCATTAGAGAACTCACCAAGGTTCAAGTGGTTAATCATGACTCCTGATATTTGGTTGAGAAAAACCACAAGAGTTCCCATTGCAACTCCCATATCATTCAGTTGTTATTTCAGAAAACCATCATAGTTTTCTTCACATCCACTATTACTTTGGTGCCTGCTAGATCCATCCATTTACAAAAACCAAAAAGATCAGTGTGATTATATCAATAGAATCATCATATAATAATGAGGTAGATAAACACTAAGATATACATATCCATGTTATCTCAAACTCATTCCAACTGTCTAAAGAAACAATGACTCCATCCAATATACTAACCATTGTGGTTATCTACAACTTGTCACTTATGCTTAAATAACACTCTAACCTCAAAATTTAGCTAAACTGACCATTGATACCAATTATAGGGACCTAGCCTTAAAACATTACATAATATTCAATTAAATGAATAATTCACTTTTATGATCTTTACAGGTTTAGAGTTTTATAGAATTAGGACATAACTATTGCATCTCACTAGATTAAAAAGTAGGCACTTCTACTCAGTTTCCATTTTGTTCATAAAATAAAAACTCCTAAAAATAAACTTGTCTAGTTCCATGTTTTAGATAGCATGTCTTTCCTTGATCCCATCCTGGACATTATTCACCTTTATGTCATGCGGAAAACATTTCAAAAACTTGGGGTGAGCGTAAAAAGCTCAGTAAGGGATATAAATAATTTGGAAAGAAAACATTAGTCCATGTATACATAATAATCAATGAAATCATACATTACTCTTAAAACATAAGTAGTTTAACATACCTTATGAAATCATAAGATTTATGAATAACTCATAGAAATCACAATATGTAAAGGTAACTTGAGGCATTCATAACATTCTTACGTAGGGAGTAACCCTCATGGTTACTTTTGGAATACCCACCACAGTATATTCCCTAAATATATTCGGAGAAACCTTAGAGTTTAACTCCTTCGCATTACCCAATTCATTGGAGTGCTATCACGGGCTCACCCACCCTTAATTTATCAGGGAACCACCTGTCATTATAAACAATTTCCACGAACCATAACATAATCGTATCACATAAAACATGCATAAAGGAAACCTAACATTCCACATTTCAATCACAAGATATAAAAAACACATTGATATAATCACAAAATTATCAAAACCATTCTCAATACCAAAATAAATGAAGTGTAAAACATGAAATTTATTTTTCATTTTAAAAAAAGTCATTTCTTGTAGAGGAAAATGAATCCCAGATAATGGTCACGGCGGCGGAGAAGTTGTTGTCGCCGCTTACATAAGACAAAAACATTCCTTTTGTTGTTTAGTAAAATAATTTGAATAAAAATATTCCATTCAAATAAAATTAAAATTCAAAGGGGATTAAACACTGTTTAAAATAAAGTTGTGTATAAAACAAAATATGCATCAATTAAAGGAGATTGGGATGAAGTCCCTTACAAATATGGTATCATTAGATTAAGGATAAATCAATTATATAAATATGTGTGACAAACATAAATACACCCAATATAAGGGGATATTAATTTTAAAACAATCAGAGTTCATCCACATATATTCATATCATGAAATAATCAAGAAGTAGAGGTTTAACCCAAAGAATTGAAATTGGGTTAAGATGTTCCCTTACAGAAATTCGACAGCTTAACGACGTCACTTTAAAATTTAGAAATTGAGATGATAAGAGATAAAAAGGGTACCTCATCACATGGAAATAACATTTACAACAATAAGTATATATAATAACATATCCAAATATAATAATATGTAAATTAAAATACCTAAAAAAAATAAGTCTTTTAAAAAGAGGAGGGTGAATTGCACCCTTACCGATTTTGGTAACTTTCAAAACATACACCCCATGAAAGAAGGGTCATAAAATGAAGATGTAAATACCCATAAAATAAATTATATTAAACAAAGAATAAAATCATGGGAAGTACGCACATAACACAAAAAGGAAATAGTGGCAAATGTAGCATGAATCTCACGGTAATAAAAATGAGATGAAAAATACCTTACAAAAACTCGGCAGCCTAACGACACCACTTAAAACTTAAAAAAATAGATTAAAGAGATAAAATAGGTTATCTCATTATATGAACATAAAATTTAAAGTAAAAGGAATATAAAATAGCATCCCCCAACATAAGAAAAAGGATCTTAATGGAAATGACATAAAAGAGTGTACTTAAAAAGAAAGAGAGAGGTAGGATCCCTTACCTCAAGTCCGACTTGTCTTGTTCGTTTCTTTATATTCTAGAATAATAACCTTTGGTCAATTAATAATTGATTAAGGACCTCATTTAATGTTTATTATTCAATTTATATCACATATTATAATGTTATAATAATTATTTAATTATTTGAGTTCATATCAGACGTTTTTGTCGATGTTCGGTATATGAGCCAAAAATATACTTGTTTGAAAATAATTGCCTATGTAGTTATAAGTACATCATCTACAGAATGTAATTAATTATTTAAATATCATATATATCCAGTATATATTCATTTTATATTGTTGGATAACATTTGTAAATAAAAATGAAATGCACCATTCATAGAGACGGTAGGTCGTACATACACATGATCGCTACTTTAATTTCTTTGTCACATTAATTGAATTAAAAATAAATGAGATATATATATATATATATATATATATTATAATTCCAGTATAATATATATTTTATAAAGGTCACATAATTTAATTAATTTAATTCTTTATACATTCCATGTATTGCATGAACGAGTACCATCACTTGAGGGGGCGGTAGTCCACACTTCCTCAAATGAAGTTTTCACATTTGCACAACATGAAAAACATAAAGGTATGTTTTAAATATAAAATACAGAAGCATAGAGAGGAAAGAAATATAATATATATCATAAATAAATACAGTTCCATCATAATGGCCACCATGAGAAGTGGTATGAGAAGATAGAACAATCATCGTTTCGTGAGGCAGTAATTCTCCATCCACAGAAACAATATGTTCTTTAACCATTAGACGGAGGTGTGTGTAAGTGTAGCTCGAATAATTTTCATACCAACATCTTAGTATATTGAAGATACTTTATTTGTTAAATATAAAGGATTAAAAAGAGTTTAAGGAGTTGGAGAATCAAAATAAAATAAAAGAACATAAGAAAAGACATTACCTTTAAATCGTGTAACTCCCTTTGGTTTGAACCAAAATGGTTTCTTGAAGATCTTTCTGCCTAAGTTAAGTCTTCTAGGATGAAGAAAGGTATGTTTAGAGATAAAAGGATCAGATTTTGTTCGAGCTAAAGGCTTGAGAGGTGTGGGTAAAGAGGTAGAGGTGAGGGCCTTTTATAAGAGGGAGGAGGGGAACTCTTGGAAAGTGTTGAAAAGTTACTTTATTATTAAATGATTTTGGTTATTAAAGGTCCCAAAATTATATATTTTGAGGATAAGGTGATAATGGTTAGAAATACACCCATCCAATAGGTTTTTGACAATTTTAAGTCTTATATTTTACCTTATCTTCTTGTTTTATTTAAATATTTCATTGATGAGGTAATCAATGCATCATCACAGTGTCATAAATAACTTTATTTATTTAATGTCTAAAAATTATAAAAAAATTACCATCATGTAGTAAATATTTTTAGATTTATAAATAATTTTTATAGTCAAAGAGATAATTTAGGTAAACAAAATTAAAATTGTTTTACTTAGGTGATACATACTTTGGTTACATTTTCTATTCTTAAAAAAATATGATAAAAGGTCACTATCAAACTAAAGTGATTCCATGGGGTCCCAAGGTTGGAAAAATGTAACACCCCGGGTAAATAAAGAATATGAAATTTTCTTATTTATCCAAATTTGTGAATAAAATATTAATATGACTTTAAAGGGGATGCAATGCTCGATGGCGTACCCAACACGCAATAACGAGTCTCTTGGGAATTTTACGTTGCACTCTAATAATAAAATAATATTATTTTAAATGGTAGTTAACATGTAGCCGTTGTATTGGCGGGAATGGATATAAATAACTAAAATAAGATTATATATGTTTTTAAATGTTTTTACATTTATCCAATAAAGGATAGATGCTTAAAATACGGAAAGAATTCAATTTTAGGCGTATATGCCCTAGTTTTTACTAAAGGTTCACTTATCGCCTTTTGATGGCATAATATCATTAAATATATTTTTGATCACTCTTATACATTCTTTTGGACCAAATAAAACTCTTCTTTAGAATCGGGACATTAAATTTTACTTTGTGTAAATTTTTGGTATTTTTCTGATAAAGTTCATTTTTTAATGAATAGTGTAAAATGTTGTATTTTAATTCAAAACCTCTTTTTAATATAATTTATTTATATGATTAGATTATCTTTTGAATTGGTTTTAATGTGAAATTAGAATATATTTTTACCACTAAATCCAATAGTGGTCATTGGAATTAATTTCACTTTGAAATCGGACTTAAACTAGTATCAATCGTTTGATACTTATTATTTCATAAAAACACGCTATTTGCTCTGACAGCGGGAATTAATTATTAAATTAATTAATGTGACTTATATGTTTTGAATTTTGTAAAATAGACTTCATTTTTGAATTCTGAATATCAAATATAGCTTAGGGTGAATTTTTGGTAATTTTCTGAAAAACTTCAATTTTTGATGAATAGTTAAACCACTAAGTGGTACATATAAAGATTGATTTTCCGTTTAAATGAAATTTTTCCATCATTGTGTTTTGAATTTCAAAAATCAGACATACATAGTTGTCATTAAGAAGTAAAATGTGGTTCAATGGGATAATTTTTTTTGGTGAATAGAAACTTATTAATTTCTTAATCGCGATTAGTGGTAATTAGGGTAGTTTAAGGTATAAATAATGATTTAATAATATGAAATGACCTAGAAACATGTCCCACCCTTATTGGTTGTGTCATGGCCGACCAATAAAAGCCATGGGTCACCTTGGGGACCCCATGGAGACACATTGGTTGGGAAATGACATAAATAACTTTTTATTTAATGTAAAAGTAAAAATGACACAAACATAATATGTTTTACAAAAACAATTTTTATATGGGGTTATAAAGATCAGATTTTTGATTATAAATAGTCATTGGAAATCTAAAAATATTTCCTACATAATAGTAGTTTTTTTATAATTTTTAGACATTAAATAAATTAAATTATTTATTACATAATAATGATGCAGCGATGACATCATTATTTGACGATTTAAATAAAATGAGAAGATAATGTAAACTCTATGACCTAAACATGTCCAAAACTTATTGGATGGGTGGATTTAGAACCCTTATCACCTTATCCACGAATTATATCAATGTGGGACCTTTCAAAACCGAAACACATTTTCAAATAAAGTAATATTTTTTACATTCCAAAAGCGCCCCTCCTCTCCTCTTATAAAAGGCCCCCACCTCTACCTCATTTCACACACTCCTCAAGCCTTTGGCTCGGCCAACCCCTGACCATTTACTCTATCCAAATCCCTCTCCTCATCCTAGAGGATTCCATTTGGGCATAAGCCTTTCAAAGGAAGCCTTTAGGCTCAAATCAAAAGGAGTTACATTTTTAAAGGTAATTCATTCTCTCATGTTCATTTGTTTTATTTTGCTTCTCCAACCCACTAAACTCTTTTTATTTGCTTATTTTGTAACAACAACAGTATCGTAAATATACTAGGATGTTGTTAGAAGATTTATTCGAGCTACACTCTCACACAACTACATCAAATGGTTAAAGAACATACGGTTTCCGTGGATGGCGAAATTCTGCCTCCCGAAACGATGATTGTTCAATACTCATTTAACACCTTCAAAGGTGGCCATTATGATGTCACTATTTTTATATATGATATATAATATGTTTATGTTTTACTTATGCTTCTGTATTTTTCATTTGTGTCTTACCTTTATGGCTTCCATTATGTGTATACACGATATCTTCATTTAAGGAAGTGCGGACTACCGCCCCCTCAAAGTGATTTGATTCATTAAATACCATATGTGGGACGTATAAAGGATGGAACTATGATATTATATATGATATTATACTGGAATTATAATATACCTTTATATCATTATGATTCCACTCTATAAAATACGAAATAGAAATGAAAGTAGCGTTCATGCGTACGTACGGCTTACCGTCTCCATGAACGGTGCATTTCATTTCTTACCTCTAAATGATTATGTAATGTTATAAATGAATGAATGTACTGGATATATATGACATATATGATATCTACATCATGAATAAAATTCTGTATATAATAAACTTTTGGCCACACGAACAACATGTAATTGTAAGAAGTCCACTTTCGACTTAAGAACCAAAATATCGGCAAAACAAATATTATTAACTTAAATGATGACATAATGTTTATAACCTGGAAATAAGAGATATAAAAGGAATAATGATCTTGAAAAAGGATCTTAATGAAGTATAAATTAACTCAAGTTTATTATTCAGGAGATTAAAGAACGATCGAGTCAAGTCGGACCCGAGGTAAGGGATCCTACAACTCTCTTTCTTTTTAAGTACACTCTTTTATGTCATTTCTTTTAAGCTCATATTTCTTATGATTGGGATTTTCTTTTATATTACTCCTACTGTAATTTTTATGTTCATGTGATGAGAGACCCTATTATCTCTCATCAATCCATTTTGGAAGTTTTGAGTGGCGCCGTTAGGCTGCCGAACTTTCGTAAGAGATCTAACATCTCTCTTTCTTTTTAAGTACTCTCCTTTATGTCACTTATTTTAGGCTCCTCTTTGTAATGTTGGGGGATGTTATTTTATATTCCTCTTGCTGGAAATTTTATTGTAATGTGATGAGATACCCTATTTGATCTCATCAATCCATATTCGGAAGTTTTATGTGGCGCCGTTAGGCTGCCGAGTTTTCTTAAGGGATTTTTCATCTCACTTTTATTCCCGTGAGATTTATGCTACATTTTCCACAAATTACATTGAGTGGTGTATGTACTGCAAATTATTCTACTATTTGTGTAATATACTTTCGTTTTTGAGTATTTACATCAATGATCTATTGTCCTTCTTTCATGGGGTGTATGTTTTGAAAGATACCCAAGTCGGTAAGGGAACCTTTCACCCTTCTTTTTTTTAAAGACTTCTTTTGTTGGGTCTTTTAATTTACACATTGGTTATGTTGGGATATATTCTCATATATCCTTATTGATGTAAATTTTATGTCCAAGTGATGAGATACCCTTTTTTATCTCTCATCAACTCATTTTGATGTGACGTCGTTAGGCTGTCAAGGGAACTTCTTAACCCAATTTCGATTTCTTTGGGTTCAACATGTTGTTATTGAATATGTAATCCTTTGAATATGTGTGAATGACCTTTGATTATTTTACACTTAATATCTGCTTATATTTGGTGTATTCATTTGTCACACATAATTATGTGATTGATTTATCCTTAAACCAAGGATACCGTCTTTGTAAGGGACTTCGTCTCAATCTCCTTTCATTGAGGCATATTTCGTTGTATACACAACTTTCTTCAATACGGTGTATAAACCCCTTTGACTTTTACTTTTATACAAAAGGAATCTTTTTCTATGAATCGTTTTACTAAACGACAAAAAGGAATGTTTTTTTAACATACGCGGTGACAACGACCTTTTCCGCCACCGCGAGTATTATTTGGTCTTTGGCTTCCTCAACAAGCCGATATGTTTTTAAAATGAAATAAATACCATATACTCTTTTATGTATTTTGGTATTGAAAATGGGTTTGACAAAGGATTCCATTATATTGTGATTGAAATGTGGAAATGTTATCATTCCTTTATATTGGTTTTATGTTTTATGATTTTATATTGGTACTTGGACATTTTAATGGGTGGTTACGTTATAAACCATATGACGGGTGGTGCCGTGAATACCAGGACGGGTGGTTACGTTATAACCTCCAATGCATTGGGTATGGAAGTCGGCCGTATGGCTATTCCATTAAGTATGTATGGAAATTGGCCATATGGCTATTCCATTAAGTGATATGTGTGGGAGTCGACCGTATGGTTATTCCACTTAAGTATGTTTATGTCCAAAGTTACCTTTATATATGTTATGTGTTCTTTATATGGGTTTTATGGTAATCCTTTGGTTACAAAAAGGTAAGTAATGATATTTTATTCAGTGAAGAGTTTTTACTACTTCATAATGGTGAAAAGTATTACCTTGTTAAAGTATACTTGGTTTACTTTTTGTTTTGATAAACTAACAGTTTTTATTCTTTGTGTATCCCTTACTGAGTTTTTATGCTCATCAAATGTTTTTGAAATGTTTTTCACAGGAATTAGCATGGAATAGGGTCAAGGATGGGATCAAGGGAAAGACATGCTACCTAAAACATGAAACTAGACATGTTTCTTTTTTTAGAGTTTTCATTTTATGGAAATTTAGTAGAAGAGACTACTTTGTAATCTGTTGAGATGTAATAGTTATGTCCTAATATTCTAAAACTCTAAACCTGAAAAGATCCTCAATGTGTAATCTTGTAATAACTCAAGATTAAGTAAGTTTTAAGGCTGGGGCCTTATAGTTGGTATCAAAAGTCGGTTTAGATAACTTTAGAGGTTAGGGTATTCTTTAAGCATAAGTGACATTACCATAATGGTTAGGATTTCAGACAGAGTACAAGTTTTAGATAAAGTGAATGAGGAAGAATATCTTAGTGTTTATCTTCCTCATTAGTACATGATGGTTTTGTTGTTATACTCACACTGACCCTTTTTGGTTTTAGTAAATGGCTGGATCTAGCAGGCACCAAGGTAATGGTGGATGTGAAGGAAACTGTGGTGGTTCTATGATTAAGATACTAGATAAAATGGGGGATTCAATGAGGAAACTCATGGTTGTTCTAAACCAACTATCAAGGATTCATGATCAACCACTTCAACCTTGGTGAGTTCTCTAATGCATCATGTACGAGATGGCCAACTCAATGTGGAAATTCAGGTAATAATTATTAAGGTAACCATTAGGGTTTATATGATACTTAATTTTTAGGTAATTATGGGTTACTCTATGATATGATGGAAAATGAAAGGAATGAGATAAACTTGTGGTTAAAATATGTTATGATTATCCTTGAATATTTTATCTCATATTGGGGAATTTTTTAAGAATTATATAGTTTTGGAAAAAGGATAACACGCAGACCATGTGACATCCCATCGCGTCGGACAAAGCTGCGGGAATCGAACCCACAACCAAAGTGCGACTGGTATTTATCTCCTACCACTGGACTACGTGAAGTCCCTAGTTAGTTTTAATGATTCTTTTTAGTTATATGATTTTATGAATTAAGAGTAAGTTTATTTTGGGTTATTTATGAAAATGATTAACCTATCATGGAGGATATGTGATTAGGTTAATTACTTTTTAAAACGAGACTTTAGGAGCAACTGATATTGTTTGGAGATAAATGTTATGATTTATTTTGGAAGACTATGCGACTAAATCCTTCAAATATTTGGGTTTCAATATTATATTGGTTTACTTTGAAGAATTTTATGGACAATTTGATTATAGAATGGCTCTCGTTGATCTTTGGGTTTTGTTGGACAAATTTTGGAGATTGAGAATAGATTTTCTTTTTATAAACTGTTATCCTTTTCTAGATTATCTGATCTTTTACTAACCTTTTTGGTTTTTGTTTTGGTTAAAGTCTAAAGACATGGGAAGTATATAGTTCTCTTTGGTGGATTAGGTGATTCTCTAGAAGTTGATTATAGTACTCTTAATGCAAACAAGTCTCCCTAAATACTCGTCTTTTGAAAAAAAAATGAGTTTGATTAAGGAATCTAGTAAAAGTTGAAAGTCAACATGATAAGTGATTATGTTTCCTTATGAATAAATTCCTCAATAAAAAGTAACTTAAAACAAAAATTTTGTCTATTAACTTTTCCTACTGGGGAATCGAATACCGTTTAACCCATCACAAGTTTGTGATTCTCTCATGGTTAACTTTCTCCTAAACATGTTTTCTATCACTCTCCATTAGAACATGACCCTATGTTTTCTCCTCCATGTCCATGTTTTCCTACATGGAGTCCTAGTATGGGTTAACTCGGGTGACCTCTGTACTTATCTTTCTTTATTTTAAAGTGATTGTTTTACCGACTATTGTTCCGATGTGGGACTTTCAAGGATGTTTCCAAGCACAATTTTAAAAATTGCGAGGACGCAATTCCCAAAAGTGGGGAAGGATGTAAATAAAGAATATGAAATTTTCTTATTTATCCAAATTTGTGAATAAAATATTAATATGACTTTAAAGGGGATGCAATGCTCGATGGCGTACCCAACACGCAACAACGTGTCTCTTGGGAATCTTACGTTGCACTCTAATAATAAAATAATATTATTTTAAATGGTAGTTAACATATAGCCATTATATTGGCGGGAATGGATATAAATAACTAAAATAAGATTATATATGTTTTTAAATGTTTTTACATTTATCCAATAAAGGATAGATGCTTAAAATATGGAAAGAATTCAATTTTAGGCGTATATGCCCTAGTTTTCACTAAAGGTTCACTTATCGCCTTTTGATGGCGTACTGTCATTAAATATAGTTTTGATCACTCTTATACATTCTTTTGGACCAAATAAAACTCTTCTTTAGAATCGGGACATTACATTTTAATTTGTGTAAATTTTTGGTATTTTTCTGATAAAGTTCATTTTTAATGAATAGTGTAAAATGTTGTATTTTAATTCAAAACCTATTTTTAATATAATTTATTTATATGATTAGATTATCTTTTGAATTGGTTTTAATGTGAAATTATAAAATATATTTTTTCCATTAAATCCAACAGTGGTCGTTGGAATTAATTTCACTTTGAAATCGGACTTAAACTAGTATCAATCTTTTGATACTTATTGTTTCATAAAAACATGTTATTTGCTCTGACAGCGGGAATTAATTATTAAATTAATAAATGTGACTTGTATGTTTTGAATTTTGTAAAATAGACTTCATTTTTGAATTCGGAATTTCAAATATAGCTTAGGGTGAATTTTTGGTAATTTTCTGAAAAACTTCAATTTTTGATTAATAGTGAAACCACTAAGTGGTACTTATAAAGACTGATTTTCCGTTTAAATGAAATTTTGCAATCATTGTGTTTTGAATTTCAAAAATCCGACTTAAATGGTTGTCATTAAGAAGTAAAATGTGGTTCAATGGGATAAAAATAATTTTTTTTGGTGAATAGTAACTTATTAAGTTCTTAATCGCGATTAGTGGTAATTAGGGTAGTTTAAGGTATAAATAATGCTTTAATAATATGAAATGACCTAGACACATGTCCCACACTTATTGGTTGTGTCATGGCCAACCAAGACAATCCATGGGTCAGCTGGGGGACCCCATGGAGACACTTTGGTTGGGAAATGACATAAATAACTTTTTATTTAATGTAAAAGTAAAAATGACACAAACATAATATGTTTTACGAAAACAATTTTTATATGGGGTTATAAAGATCATATTTTTGATTATAAATAGTAATTGGAAATCTAAAAATATTTCCTACATCATAGTAGTTTTTTTTATAATTTTTAGACATTAAATAAATTAAATTATTTATGACATAATAATGATGCAGCGATGACATCATTATTTGACGATTTAAATAAAATGAGAAGATAATGTGAACTCTATGACCTACACATGTCCAAAACTTATTGGATGGGTGGATTTCGAACCCTTATCACCATATCCACGAATTATATCAATGTGGGACCTTTTAAAACCGAAAAACATTTTCAAATAAAGTAATATTTTTTTACTTTCCAAAAGTGCCCCTCCTCTCCTCTTATAAAAGGCCCCCACCTCTACCTCATTTCACACACTCCTCAAGCCTTTGGCTCGGACAAACCCTGCCCATTTACTCTCTCCACATCCCTCTCCTCATCCTAGAGGATTCCCTTTGGGCTGAATCCTTTCAAAGGAAGCCTTTAGGCTCAAATCAAAAGGAGTTACACTTTTAAAGGTAATTCATTCTCTCATGTTCATTTGTTTTATTTTGCTTCTCCAACCCCCTAAACTCTTTTAATTTACTTCTTTTGTAACAACACCAGTATCTTAAATATACTAGGATGTTTTTATAAGATTTATTAGAGCTAAAATCTCACACAACTACATCAAATGGTTAAATAACATACAGTTTCCGTGGATGGCGAAATTCTGCCTCCCGAAACGATGATTGTTCAATACTCATTTAACACCTTCAAATGCGGCCATTATGATGTCACTATTTTTATATATGATATATAATATGTTTATGTTTTACTTATGCTTCTGTATATTTCATTTGTGTCTTACCTTTATGGCTTCCATTATGTGTATACGCGATATCTTCATTTATGGAAGTGCGGACTACCGCCCCCTCAAAGTGATTTGATTCGTTAAATACCATATGTGGGACGTATAAAGGATGGAACTATGATATTATATATGATATTATACTGGAATTATAATATACCTTTATATCATTATGATTCCACTCTATAAAATACGAAATAGAAATGAAAGTAGCGTTCATGCGTACGTACGGCTTACCGTCTCCATGAACGGTGCATTTCATTTTTTACCTCTAAATGATTATGTAATGTTATAAATGAATGCATGTACTGGATATATATAAAATATATGATATCTAAATAATTAATACAATTCTGTATATAATAAACTTTTGTCCACACAAACAACATGTAATTGTAAGAAGTCCACTTTCGACTTAAGAACCAAAATATCGGCAAAACAAATATTATTAACTTAAATGATGACATAATGTTTATAACATGGAAATATGAGATATAAAAGGAATAATGATCTTGAAAAAGGATATTAAGGAAGTATAAATTAACTCATGTTTATTATTCATGAGATTAAAGAACGATCGAGTCAAGTCGGACCGAGGTAAGGGATCCTACAACTATCTTCTTTTTAAGTACACTCTTTTATGTCATTTCTTTTAAGCTCATATTTCTTATGATTGGGATTTTCTTTTATATTACCCCTACTGTAATTTTTATGTTCATGTGATGAGAGACCCTATTCTCTCTCATCAATCCATTTTGTAAGTTTTGAGTGGCGCCGTTAGGCTGCCGAACTTTCGTAAGAGATCTAACGTCTCTCTTTCTTTTTAAGTACTCTCCTTTATGTCACTTATTTTAGGCTCCTCTTTGTAATGCTGGGGGATGTTCTTTTATATTCCTCTTGCTGTAAATTTTATTTTAATGTGATGAGATACCCTATTTGATCTCATCAATCCATATTCGGATGTTTTATGTGGCACCGTTAGGCTGCCGAGTTTTCGTAAGGGATTTTTCATCTCACTTTTATTCCCGTGAGATTTATGCTACATTTGCCACAAATTACATTGAGTGGTGTATTTACTGCAAATTATTCTACTATTTTTGTAATATACTTTCGTTTATGAGTATTTACATCAATGATCTGTTGTCCTTCTTTCATGGGGTGTATGTTTTGAAAGATACCCAAGTCGGTAAAGGAACCTTTCACCCTTCTTTTTTTTAAAGACTTCTTTTGTTCGGTATTTTAATTTACATATTGTTATGTTGGGATATGTTCTCATATATCCTTATTGATGTAAATTTTATGTCCAAGGGATGAGATACCCTTTTTTTATCTCTCATCAACTCATTTTGATGTGACGCCGTTAGGCTATCAAGGGAACTTCTTAACCCAATTTCGATTTCTTGGGGTTCAACATGGTGTTATTGAATATGTAATCCTTTGAATATGTGTGAATGACCTTTGATTATTTTACACTTAATATCCACTTATATTTGGTGTATTCATTTGTCACACATAATTATGTCATTGATTTATCCTTAAACCAAGGATACCATCTTTGTAAGGGACTTCGTCTCAATCTCCTTTCATTGAGGAATATTTTGTTTTATACACAAAATTCTTTAATACGGTGTATAAACCCCTTTGACTTTTACTTTTATACAAAATGAATCTTTTTCTATGAAGCATTTTACTAAACGACAAAAAGGAATGTTTTTTTAACAAACGCGGTGACAACGACCTTTTCCGCCGCCGCGAGTATTATTTGGTCTTTGGCTTCCTCAACAAGCCGATATGTTTTTAAAATAAAATAAATACCATATACTCTTTTATGTATTTTGGTATTGAAAATGGTTTTGATAAAGGATTCTATTATATTTTGATTGAAATGTGGAAATGTTATCATTAATTTATATTGGTTTTATGTTTTATGATTTTATATTGGTACTTGGACATTTTAATGGGTGGTTACGTTATAAACCATATGACGGGTGGTGCCGTGAATACCAGGACGGGTGGTTACGTTATAACCTCCAATGCATTGGGTATGGAAGTCGGCCGTATGGCTATTCCATTAAGTATGTATGGAAATTGGCCGTATGGCTATTCCATTAAGTGATATGTGTGGGAGTTGACCGTATGGTTATTCCACTTAAGTATGTTTATGTCCAAAGTTACCTTTATATATGTTATGTGTTCTTTATATGGGTTTTATGGTAATCCTTTGGTTACAAAAAGGTAAGTAATGATATTTTATTCAGTGAAGAGTTTTTACTACTTCATAAAGGTGAAAATTATTACCTTGTTAATGTATACTTGGTTTACTTTTTGTTTTGATAAACTAACAGTTTTTATTCTTTGGGTATCCCTTACTGAGTTTTTATGCTCATCACAAGTTTTTGAAATGTTTTTCACAGGACTTAGCATGGAATAGGGTCAAGGATGGGATCAAGGGAAAGTCCTGCTACCTAAAACATGAAACTAGACATGTTTCTTTTTTTAGATTTTTCATTTTATAGAAATTTAGTAGAAGAGACTACTTTGTAATCTGTTGAGATGTAATAGTTATGTCCTAATTCTCTAAAAATCTAAACCTGAAAAGATCCTCAATGTGTAATCTTGTAATAACTCAAGATTAAGTAAGGTTTAAGGCTGGGGCCTTATACAAAAGGCATCACATGGTCGGACATTGTAAAGACCCTAAGCTTAACATACAAGTACATTACATTACTTTTTCGGAATACTTATTACATAACAAAAACACACACACAAGGACTGTAATAGTTTAGTGTATTTGGATGCTCGGAACGTAATCTTCTAATCATGGTGAAAGATCTTCAACATCTCCCATAAAGATCTTCCCTTTTTTTCTTACCTAAAACCTTTCTTTATATCCTGGGGAAAATAAAACATAAAAGGGTGAGCTCAAATGCTCAGTAAGGGTAAAAAAAAGAAAAATCAATCACATCATATTAATAAGAACATAACATTTTGGAAATCTTAACCTGCAAAAGAGATCATAATATCATAAAATGGGATAAATCATAGTAGTGAAATGAAATCCCAATAATCATAACATAAAACATGAAACTTTGTGGCATACACACATAATCATAGAGAATAATTTCTTATTAGTCAAGACTCATTGCCAAGACTATCTTAGTGGAACAAGTCCATTTCTGAACCGAGTTCACTCCTCGTTTTAGTCCTGTTTCACTGAACCGGTATAACCTACCGTTCCAGCCATGTCTATCTCATGAGAGATAAAATCTTTACCCAATGCATTGGAGGGAGATATAGTTCCCACCCATCTCATAATTATACCATTATTATGTGTGCCACAAAATCATAAACCATACATCATAGCATAACCCATGTAATAAAAATGTGAATCTTAAACATCATGACATCATCAAACAATTCATATAAGATAAAGGAATTAATAAAAATATTTCCATCACAACATAATTAAATCCATGTAATAGTAGGGATAGAAACAGAACCCTATATTATCTTAGATGGAAAATAATTTTGATAAAACACTTGAACTCCATTCTTGAAGAAAATATCCTTTCTACTTCAAAAACATTTTTCCTTTCTTAAAATGTCATAAAATTTTAAACTAAAAGAAGTTGATTCAAAATAAACATGAAAACTTGTAAAGGAAGATTCTTGGAAATTTTTTTAAAAAAATCCATTCATGTCGTATAAGTTAAAAAAAACATTCTTCTCGTACTTTTGTCGGAAAAGGCAAAAAGTACCTCGTACAAGAAACGAAAAAATATTCCTTTCATATGTTTTACTAAAAACTCACTGAAGGGTAAAATTGGATTTAAAAAATTGTAGGTGTATGGAAATAATATTACATATTGAGAAAACATGGATTTGGATGATAAAATACACACCAGTAAATAACGAAGTATAAACAATCTCGGATAAAAATGAGATTGTGATATTTCCCTTACCTTAGGTCTGATATGCTTTGTACGTGTCTGAACCTCCTCTATAGTGATTTAAATAATTTTATTGACTTATTACAGAATCATAATCATTGTTATGATATCACATATGGTCATATTCTTAACTTCTTATTAGTAATATTTCATTACAACTTGTTATTCGGGTGTTTATTACTTTTTGTTCTTATGCGTATTTTCTCAAATAAATTATTATTCTTCTCTTTAGGTTATAGATACCTCATTTCCAGAATATTATTAGTGTAACATATATCATATTCATTCATTCAATTCATTTATATAATCATTATGCAATGAAGATCATGTAGAACGAGTCGCATCACATCGTGGAGACGGTATTCCGTACGTACGCACGAGCGATGATATCGTTCCCATGATCATGGAATTGTATTGGAGTGTATGTATACTATTTCAGAATAAATATCACATTAAAATAATAATATATAGTCATTATTTACACCATTATACCCGTCCAATTAAGGTGGTGGTGGAAAATAGATTACACCACGGCATGGAGACGGTATTCCGTACGTACGCACGCGCGGTGATTTCATTTTCCGTAGGATGGATAGATGGTGAAATAAGGTTGTTTCATACTTATAATAACATATAATTATATGAGTGATATAGATTTTATTACTTGATAATGAAACAACTAAATAAGAATAAGTGGAAGAAGAAATAAAGATGAAAGAATCGGTAACGGACATTACCTCTTCTTTGAAGTGCTTCTTTGAGACCTCCTTTTAGGGCACTAAAATTGGTCTTTGAAGAAGACCAGGACCTCTAGGATGTATCTAGAGAAGTGTAGAGGATAAAGTGGCAGGTTTTGGACGATCTTTAAGGCTCAAAGTGGTGTGAGGAAGAGGGGGAGGAGGTTCCCTTTTATAAGGGAGGAGAGGGGCTCCTTTGGAAAAACTAAAAATATTATTTTATTATAAAGTCAAGTTCGGTTTTAAATAGCCCCAAATTGATTTATTTAGAAGCTAAAGTGGGGATGGGTAGAAATCCTCTAATCCAATAGAATTTAGACAAGTTTAGGTTCCTATTTTAACCTTATCATTTAGATTTAACATTAAGTAAAATAATTTTACTTTTACTGTGACTTCTTGTGTTCTTATACTATAAGGTTAATAAACATACTATAAGAAGTGAAGAGACCCCCAAGTCGTTTATTATTAATATATATAACCTTATATAAGTCATTTGACCGAACCATAGATTTTTAGGAATAAAATAAAAATTACTAATATAATATGTTTTAAAAAAACTATTTTATATCAATTTTGACACTATTTAGTAATTGATTTTTTTGAAAATAATAAAAAAATAATTAGTTCGAAAAAAGTTAATTAAATAAATACTAACATGTCATATTAACCTATAAAATTAGTGGAATTTATAAAAAGTCTCAAATTACATTTATTTGAGTATTTATAACATCAATTATGTCAATATTTCATTAATAATATAATTACTGCATCATCATTGTGTCATAAATAAATTAACTTATTTAAAGTCTAAAAATAACAAATAAAATATAATTATGTAGGAAATCGTTTTATATTTATAATTAATATTTATAGTCGAATTTATCTTATGTATAACCCTATATTAAAAATGATTTTCTTATTAAACTTTGATTTTAACTATTTTAACCTTTCTTTAAATAAATTAATAATAAATGTCCTAATCTAATCCAAGTGGGCCTAAATGGTCATATTTTATTCCTAAGGTTGTTTTTGGTCGAATTACACTTATCCAATAGAATTAGTACATGTGTTAGGGTAATAATAATATCATTTTTACCCTTAATTACCCTATTTACTTTTAACCGTGGTAAATAAAAGTAAAAAGTTACTATTCGTCAAAAATTATTTTCATCTGATTGAACCACATTTTACTTACTGACATCAACCATGTCTCTTGGATTTTTGAAATTACACTCACAGAAGCGGTAAAATTATGTTTTATGAAAAATTCAGTTTTTTTAACTACCACTTAGTGGTTTCACTATTCATAAAAAATTACAAGTTTTCAGAAAAATACCAAAATTTTACCCTAGGCTAATTTCGATATTCCGAATCCAAAAATGAAGTCCATTTTGAAAAATAAAATTTTTAAAATTTTAAAAAGTGGTTATTACTATTCATAACGGCTAGTTTTAATAATATTTTAATAGCATATCATTGTTTAGTGAAACTCAGTATTGCGTACGACACAAGCTATCGAGGAAGGTCGCGATTGCGTGTAAAGCAAGCCAAGATAGTGTTGTGTGTAGTTAAATATTCATTTTATGATTTATAAAGACAAAAATATTTCTCATAAAAGTCTCGGGTGTTACAAACTAAGAGGGATTTTGAGATAAACTCATTGAAATACTCTATGTTACCTATTTGGGGATGAATCCCATTGATACTAGTCATTATGGTAATGTTAGTATTCAATAAAATAAATCACATACTCTAGATACTATTAAGTACCTCTATGAATCCCCAACATAAAATCACATCAGGTTAGGCCCATTTGGACAGGCCCATCATCTATGTTCTAAGAATCACATATGGAATTCAAAGATTCATTAATAGTAACTGGTCCAAATAATAAATAAAAGAGTATGGAGGAAACATAGATGTGGAAATAATGTTTTAAAAATCCATTCATGCCGTATAATTTAAAAAAACATTCTTCTCGTACTTTTGTCGGAAAAGTAAAAAAGTACCTCGTACGAAAAACGACAAAAGATTCCTTTCATATCTTTTACTAAAAACACACCGAAGGGTAAAATAGGATTTAAACAATTGTAGGTGGATGGAAATAATATAACATATTGAGGAAACATAGATGTGGATGATAAAATACACCCCAATAAATACCAAAGTATAAACAATCTCGGATAAAAATGAGATTGTGATATTTTCCCTTACCTTAGGTCCGATTTGATTCGTAAGTGTCCGAACCTCCTGCATAATGATTTAAATAATGTCATTGACTTATTACAGAATCATACTCATTGTTATGATCTCATATATGGTTCACTTATGACTTTATATTACCCGTTCTTTTGTAAATTCCATGTTAAAGAGCATTCTAGGTAAAATTGTTTCATTTGTCGTCCGTGTTTTGACTTGTAATTATTCATATGATTACTTAGATCATAATTACATAATTTCAGAATATAAAACATTATTTATATATAATATATATTCAGAATATACATATATATAATAAATCAGTAAATGGAAAGAAATACACCGTTCATGGAGACGGTAGGCCGTACGTATGCATGAACGTTGTTTTCGTTTCCTCATTGAGTTGAATGGAATTAAGTAGATGACATACATATATATACACATAAATCAAGTATCATTATTATGTCATATATTTCATTAATACTTATTATATATACTTTATAATCATTCATTAATGGTTAACGTGGAGAATGAATCTCATCTCGTCGTGGAGATGGTAGTCCGTACGTACGCACGAGCGATGATATCGTTCTCATCATCTTAGAATTGTATTGAAGTGTATGTATACTATTTCAGAATCAATATCAATTTACAATAATCATATATAGTTATTATGTACACCATTATACCCATCCAAGTAAGGTGGTGGTGGAAAATAGATTACACCACGACGTGGAGACGGTATTCCGTACGTACGCACGCGCGGTGATTTCGTTTTCCGTAGGATGGATAGATGGTGAAATAGGGTTGTTTCATACTTATAATAACATATCAGTATATGAGTCATACTGATGTAATTACTTCATAATGAAACAACCTAAGAATAATAATTGGAAGAAGAAATAAAGTTGAAAGAATCGGTAACAGACATTACCTCTTCTTTGAAACACCTCTTTGATATCTCCTTTTAGGGAACTAAAATTTGTTTTTGAGGAAGACCAGAACCTCTAGTATGTTTCTATGGATGTGGAGATGATAATTTGGCAGGGTTTGGCCTAGTTTTAAGGCTCAAAGTGGTGTGAGGAAGAGGGGGAGGAGGGTCCCTTTTATATGGGGGGAGAGGGGTACCTTTGGAATAACTAAAACTATTATTTTGTTATAAAGTCCAATTCGGTTTAAAATAGCTACAAATAGATTTGTTTCTAAGCTAAGGTGGGGATGGGTCGAAATTATCTCATCCAATAGAATTTAGACAAGTTTTGGTTCCTATTTTAACCTTATCATTTAGATTTAACATTAAGTTAAATAATATTACTTTTACCGTGTCTTCTTGTGTTCTTACACTATAAGGTTAATAAACTTACTATAACAAGACAAAAGAACCCCAAGTTGTTTATTATTAATATATATAACCTTATATAAGTCATTTGGCCGAACCTTAGATTTTTAGGAATAAAATAACAATTAATAATATAATATATGTTTTAAAAAACTATTTTATGTCAATTTTGACACTATTTAGTAATTGATTTTTGTGAAAATCATAACAGAATTATTAGTTCAAAAAAAGTTAATTAAAGCAATACTAACATGTCATATTAACCTATAAAATTATTTTAATTCATAAAAAGTCTTAAATTACATTTATTTGGGTATTTAGAACATCAATTACGTCAATATTTCATTAATAATATAATTACTGCATCATCATTGTGTCATAAATAAATTAAATTATTTAATGTCTAAAAATTACAAATAAATTACCATTATGTAGGAAATCTGTTTATATTTCTAATGAGTATTTATAGTCGAATTTATCGTATGTATAACCCTATATTAAAAATGATTTACTTATTAAACATTGATTTTAACTATTTTAACCCTTCTTTAAATAAATTAATAATAAATGTCCTAATCTAATCCAAGTGGGCCTAAATGAACATATTTTATTCCTAAGGTTGTTTTTGGTCGAATTACACTTATCCAATAGAATTAGGACATGTGTTAGGGTAATAATAATTACATTTTTACCCTTAATTACCCTATTTACTTTTAACCATGGTAAAAAAAGTAAAGAGTTACTATTCACCAAAAATTATTTTCATCTCATTGAACCACATTTTAATTACTCACATCAACCGTGTCTCTAGGATTTTTTAAATTCCACTCACAGAAGTGGTAAAATTTTGTTTTATGAAAAATTAATTTTTTTTAACTACAACTTAGTGGTTTCACTATTCATCAAAAAATGAAAGTTTCCAGAAATATACCAAAAATTAGGCATAAGATATATTTGATATTATGAACTCAAAAATGATGTATATTTTACCAAATTCAAAACATATCAGTTTCATTAATTAATTTAAAAATTAATTTCCGTCGTCAAAACAAATAGCGTGTTCTTAAGAGATAATAATTATCAAAAGATTGACACTTGTTTATGTCTGGTTTAAATGTAGAATTACATACAATGACCAAAATTGTATTAAATTGTAAAAATATATTCTAAATATACTTTAAAACCACTCAAATTAATAATTTATCACTATTAATTATTTCTATTAAAAAAGTTGTTTTTAATTAAAATTTATTAATTTTCACTATTCATCAGAATATGAAAGTTATCCGAAAAGTACCAAAATTTCACTTTAGGCTAAATTTGATACTCCGAATCCAAAAATGAAGTCCATTTTGAAAGATAAAATTTCTAAAATTTTAAAAGGTGGTTATTAATATTCATAATGGCTAGTTTTAATAATATTTTAATAGCATATCATTGTTTAGTGAAACTCGGTATTGCATACTACACACGCTATCGAGGAAGGTCGTGATTGCGTGTAATGCAAGGCAAGTCAAGGATGAGTGTTGTGAAAGCTTCTTTTGGTGTAGCATACAACACAAGACATTAATAAAATTAAAAAGAATATTTTTCATAAAATCTCAGGGTGTTACATTCTACCCCCCTTTAAATGAATTTCGCCCTCGAAATTTATCGGGGTTATAAATGGTTTACTACTCGAAAGTTTCTTTAATAGAAACCCACATCGTAAAAAGGAATATCAAAACCAATATTTAAAAACAAAAGTATGAAATGTAACGGTTATCCAAATAAACTAATCATTAGGTTTCTACATAGGTGAAAATATGGATATGGAAGAGAAATCTAACCATCATGTTCTGATGGAGAGTGGTAGAGAACATGGCTATGGAAAAGCCAGCAATCACAAAGCCATAAATTTGTGATGATCTAAGGTACCATATGATTCATCAGATATAACAGCACTAGGACAATATTTTTGGTTTTCAAGATCATTTCCCTAAAGTAGATGAAATTTGAATTAGAAGAAATACTTTCGTGATTTTGGTATAGTCTCACCGTTGGTCGTTCTTTGGACAATTTCCACTTCATCTCTTAAAGAAATGAAGTTGAATTTTTCATTCGTGATATGTTAGCAGATCATGTGATAGAATGATGGGTCATTCCATCTGTCTCAAACAAAAGGTTAGACAAGTTATCAAAAAAATACATAAGTCCATCTATAGTGAGATTAATGATATATGGTTCCTAAAATGGACTTATACTTCATATATCATACTGCTTAATATAACTAAACTAGTTTCTACTAAGCAGGGACTTCCTGTAGGCCAGTGGTAGGCGATAAAGTCCAGTCGCACTTCGGTTGTGGGTTCGATTCCCACGGCCTTGTCCGACGCGATGGGTTGTCGCCCGTCCTGCGGGTTGTCCTTTTTCTAAAACTATATAATATCAAAAGTTCTTTCCTTAAATAATACTAACTTATGTCCAACATAATCCATTCCAATCTTTAGGCTTATCTAAAATACTTCGGTCTAAGCTCATAATATAAAGAAAATTATTACTTGAAATGTCATCAACCAAGCATGTTAATACCATCATTTATCCCCCATATATCTTGTTGGTCACATTCCAATCATGTGAAAACCGTAATAATGTATTCTCTTGAAAAATGAATACCCATTAAACCTTAGTGAAAACATGAATGCTTTCAAAAGTTAACTCTTTCCACATACCAAAATCCAAAAATTCTATATACTCAATCCATTACATAACCTTCTCCTTATATCAGTCATGAGCTCATGAATACTATCAAACATTTAATTTTCTCCGTATCCCTTCATTATGCGCATATAATCTATATTCCAAAAATATCTGAAAATCCTTTAATGGACACTGGTACCATTAATCATACACTTTCAAAACTCAAGGAAAGGCAACAGTGTAACAATCCTTAGATGTCTCTTTATTCCATAGTACCATGAGATTACTTATACAACATTACACTTGATAAACATGTAATCATTCCACTACCTTCTTAAACCATTGACTGAGCTTCAACAATTCTTTCAACTCACATATCATTTGTAGTCTCTTCATCATCAACAACATAAATACTACTCACACTGCCATACTAATTCTCTTCATGAGATTTTCCCTCAGGGAATTGGTTTGCCTAATGCCCGTACATTCCACATTTAAAACATTTAACCATTGTTGATGTCGTAGAAATACCATTATCCTCATCCATGTTGTTAACTGAACCTTTTCCTTTTCACTTACCGGCTTTGTGTCCTTCTTTTCCACACCCAAAGCATCTTCCAGTTCCCTTGAAACATTCTCCTCGATGCCTCTTCCCACATGATTTACATAGGGGAAATTGAACTTTCTTTCCTCTATGATCATCATGAAACTCCATCTTTCTCTTATTAGCTGAGTCCGGAAAATTACCAAATTTGAGTTTATTGATCATATTATGAGATTGCTGATTCGGCATAATAATGATTTTTGGACTTCCAAATCCCGTTTCATTTGGTTGCTCATGAAGAGAATCATTCCATTGTCCGTCATATCCTCCATTATTGTGAATCTTCCTATTTCCAGCCATTTTCTAAAACCCAAAAAGAATAGTGTGAGAGGAAAAAATCATGCTAGGGAAAACAACATAGTAAAGGGGGAGTACCCTCAATATCTAACATATTAGGTTAAATTCTATGATTGTTACCGTAGTTCTAGGAGTATATCCTATACGTATACTTATCCTTAGGGATATCCCTAGACATACCTTAGAAATATCTCTAGGGATCTCACTAACATTTTCACATCCTAGTTCCCAAATGTTGACTAATTCTTTCCTCTGATACCAACTGTAGATACCCGAAGCTTAACGTACAAGGACATTACATTACTTTTGCAGAATACTTATTACATAACAAAAACACACACACAAGGACCGTAATAGTTTAGTGTCTTTGGAAACTCGGAACATAATCTTCTAATCATGGTGAAAGATCTTCAACATATCCCATAAAGATCTTCCTTTTTTTTCTTACCTAAAACATTTCTTTATATCCTGGGGAAAAGAAAACATAAAAGGGTGAGCTCAAATGCTCAGTAAGCGTAAACAAAAGAAAAATCAATCACATAATATTCATAACAACATAACATTTTGGAAATCTTAACCTGCAAAAGAGATCATAGTATCATAACATGGGATAAATCATAGTAGTGAAATGAAGTCCCAATAATCATAACTTAAAACATGAAACATTGTGTCATACACACATAATCATAGAAAATCATTTCTTATTAGTCATGACTCATTGCCAAGACTAACTTAGTGGACAAAGTCCATTTCTGAACCGAGTTCACTCCTCGTTTCAGTCCTGTTTCACTGAACCGGTATAACCTACCATTCCAGCCATGTCTATCTCATGAGATATAAAATCTTTACCCAATGCATTAGAGGGAGATATAGGTCCCACCCATCTCATAATGATACCATTCTTATGTGTTCCACAAAATCATAAATCATACATCATTGCATAACCCATGTAAAAAATGGGATTCTTAAAGAACATGACATCATAAAAAAATTCATATAAGATAAAGGAATTCATAAAAATAATTCCATCACAACATAATCAAATAAATGTAATAATAGGGATAGAAATAGAACCCTATATTATCTTAGATAGAAAATAATTTTGATAAAACACTCGAACTCCATTCTTGAGTAAAATATCCTTTATACTTCAAAAACATTTTCCTTTCTTAACATGTCATACAATTTTAAACTAAAATAATTTGATTAAAAATAAACTTGAAAACTTGTAATGGAAGATTCTTGGAAATAATGTTTTAAAAATCCATTCATGCCGTACAAGTTAAAAAAACATTCTTCTCGTACGTTTGTCAGAAAAGTCAAAATGTACCTCGTACGAAAAACGACAAAAGATTCCTTTCATATCTTTTACTAAAAACTCACCGAAGGGTAAAATAGGATTTAAAAAATTGTAGGTGGATGGAAATAATATTACATATTGAGGAAACATAGATGTGGATGATAAAATACACCCCAATAAATACCAAAGTATAAACAATCTCGGATAAAAATGAGATTGTGATATTTTCCCTTACCTTAGGTCCGATTTGATTCGTAAGTGTCCGAACCTCCTGTATAATGATTTAAATAATGTCATTGAATTATTCCAGAATCATACTCATTGTTATGATCTCATATATGGTTCACTTATGACTTTATATTACCCGTTCTTTTGTAAATTCCATGTTAAAGATCGTTCTAGGTAAAATTGTTTCATTTGTCGTCCGTGTTTTGACTTGTAATTATTCATATGATTACTTAGATCATAATTACATAATTCCAGAATATAAAACATTACTTATATATAATATATATTCATAATATACATATATATAGTAAATCAGTAAATGGAAAGAAATACACCGTTCATGGAGACGGTAGGCCGTACGTATGCATGAACGTTGTTTTCGTTTCCTTATTGAGTTGAATGGAATTAAGTAGATGACATACATATATATACACATAAATCAAGTATCATTATTATGTCATATATTTCATTATTACTTATTATATATACTTTATAATCATTCATTAATGGTTAACATGGAGAATGAATCTCATCGCGTCGTGGAGATGGTAGTCCGTACGTACGCACGAGCGATGATATCATTCTCATGATCGTGGAATTGTACTGAAGTGTATGTATACTATTTCAGAATCAATATCAATTTACAATAATCATATATAGTTATTATTTACACCATTATACCCATCCAAGTAAGGTGGTGGTGGAAAATAGATTACACCACGGCGTGGAGACGGTATTCCGTACGTACGCACGCGCGGTGATTTCGTTTTCCGTAGGATGGATAGATGGTGAAATAGGGTTATTTAATACTTATAATAACATATAAGTATATGAGTCATACTGATGTAATTACTTCATAATGAAACAACCTAAGAATAAGAAGTGGAAGAATAAATAAAGTTGAAAGAATCGGTAACAGACATTACCTCTTCTTTGAAACACCTCTTTGAGATCTCCTTTTAGGGCACTAAAATTGGTCTTTGAGGAAGACCAGAACCTCTAGGATCTTGCTATGGAAGTGGAGAAGATAATTTGGCAGGGTTTTGCCAAGCTTGAAGGCTAAAAGTGGTGTGAGGAAGAGGGGGATGAGGTGCCCTTTTATAAGGGAGGAGAGGGGTACCTTTGGAATAACTAAAACTATTATTTTATTATAAAGTAAAATTCGGTTTTAAATAGCTCCAAATTGATTTATTTCTACGCTAAGGTGGGGATGGGTATAAATTATCTCATTCAATAGAATTTAGGCAAGATTAGGTTCCTATTTTAACCTTATCATTTATATTTAACATTAAGTTAAATAATTTTACTTTTACCGTGTCTTCTTGTGTTCTTACACTATAAGGTTAATAAACTTACTATAACAAGCCAAACGAACCCCAAGTTGTTTATTATTAATATATATAACCTTATCTAAGTCATTTGGACGAACCTTAGTTTTTTAGGAATAAAATAAAAATTAATAATATAATTTTTTTTAAAAAACTATTTTATGTCAATTTTGACAATATTTAGTAATTGATTTTTGTGAAAATCATAACAGAATTATTAGTTCCAAAAAAGTTAATTAAATCAATACTAACATGTCATATTAACCTATAAAATTATTGGAATTCATAAAAAGTCTCAAATTACATTTATTTGGGTATTTATAACATCAATTATGTCAATATTTCATTAATAAGATAATTACTGCATCATCATTGTGTCATAAATAAATTAAATTATTTAATGTCTAAAAATTACAAATAAAATACCATTATGTAGGAAATCGTTTTATATTTCTAATGAGTGTTTATATTCGAATTTATCTTATGTATAACTCTATATTAAAAATTATTTACTTATTAAACATTGATTTTAACTATTTTAACCCTTCTTTAAATAAATTAATAATAAATGTCCTAATCTAATCCAAGTGGGCCTAAATGAACATATTTTATTCCTAAGGTTGTTTTTGGTCTAATTACACTTATCCAATAGAATTAGGACATGTGTTAGGGTAATAATAATAACATTTTTACCCTTAATTACCCTATTTACTTTTAACTGTGGTAAAAATAAGTAAAAAGTTACTATTCACCAAAAATTATTTTCATCTCATTGAACCACATTTTACTTACTAACATCAACCGTGTCTCTCGGATTTTTGAAATTCCACTCACAGAAGCGGTAAAATTATGTTTTATGAAAAATTCATTTTTTTAACTACCACTTAGTGGTTTCACTATCCATCAAAAAATGAAAGTTTCCAGAAAAATACCAAAAATTAGGCCTAAGCTATATTTGATATTATGAATTAAAAAATGATGTCTATTTTACCAAATTCAAAACATATCAGTTGCATTAATTAATTTAAAAATTAATTCCCGTCTTCAAAACAAATAGCGTGTTCTTAAGATATAATAACTATCAAAAGATTGACACTTGTCTATGTCTGGTTTAAATGTAGAATTACATCCAATGAACAACATTGTATTAAATTGTAAAAATATATTCTAAATATACTTTAAAACCACTCAAATTAAAAATTTGTAACTATTAATTATTTCGATTAAAAAAGTTGTTTTTAATTAAAATTTAGTAATTTTCACTATTCATCAGAATTTGAAAGTTATCCAAAAAGTACCAAAATTTCACCTTAGGCTAAATTCAATACTCCGAATCCAAAAATGAAGTCCATTTTAAGAGTTAAAATTTAGAAAATTTTAAAAGGTGGTCATTAATATTCATAACGGCTAGTTTTAATAATATTTTAATAGCATATCGTTGTTTAGTGAAACTCGGTATTGCGTACTATACACGCTATCGAGGAAGGTCGTGATTTTGTGTAATGCAAGGCAAATCAAAGATGTGTGTTGTGCAAGCTTCTTTTGGTGTAGCGTACAACACAAGACATTAATTAAATTAAAAAGAATATTTTTCATAAAATCTCGGGGTTTTACAGACATGACACCACCAATAGCATTAAAACTCATTTTGGGGTCATTTTATTTTTTTATGATATTATTTTATTACCCTTAACTATACGATTACTAATTAAACACGATAATTAAAGATAATTACTGTCATTACTATTCATAATGTCCAAAATCAAAATATTCTTAATTACATAATTTGTACCTTATGATTCCAAATATGGAATCTATTTTATCAAATTCCAAACAAAAAAAATTTAATTAATTAATTTAAAATAATTCTCGTTGTCAAAACCAAAGACAAGTTTTTAAGAAGTAAAATCTATCAAAAGATTGATTTATTTTTACATCCAATTTAAAAGTGAAATTACATACAATGACCAAAATTTTATTAAATGATAAAAACCTAATTTAATTACACCTTAAAACCAATTAAAATGAAAATATAAGTATATAAATAAATTGGATGAAAAGGCAGTTTTGAATTAAAATGCAGTATTTTTCACTATTCATTTTAAATGAACATTTGTCAGAAAAATACCAAAAATTCAGCCTAAGCTATATTTGATATTCCAAATTCAAAAATAATATCAATTTTACCAAATTCAAAAAATATAAGTTTCATTAATTAATTTTATAATCAATTCTCACTGTCAAAACAAATAGCGTGTTTTTAAGAAACAATATCTATTAAAATATTGACACTTTTATGTCCAATTTAAATGTGAAATTAATTAAAATGCCCACCATTGGATTAAATGGTAAAAATATATTTTAATTACACATTAAATCAAATTAAAAATACAATCTGACCATATAAATAAATTAAACTAAAATGAGGTTTTGAATTAAAATATAACATTTTCACTATTCATTAAAAAATGAACTTTATCGGCAAAATAATAAAAATTTACACAAAGTAAATTTTGATGTCTTGATTATAAAAAAGGATTTTATTTTGTCAAATATAACATATAAAATTGTCAAAAACATATTTAAAAAGGGTTCACCATCAAAAGGTGGTTAATCAACCTTTTAAAGAATATTAGAAGATTTATGCTTAAAATTGGATTCATTTGCATTTTAAGCCTCTAACATTTAATTGGATAAATGAAAAAATATTTTAGAAGTATATATAATCAATTGGTAGTTATTTCAGTTCATTCCTGCCATTACAATGGCTAGGCGTTAACTACCATTTAAAATAATGTTATTATATTATTAGTGTGCAACGTAAGATTTCAAAGAAACTCATTGTTGCGTATTGGGTACGCCATTTAACATAGAATTCCCTTTAAAGTAATATTAAAATTTTATTCACAAAAATTAATAAATATGAAATTTTCATATTCTTTATTTACCTAGGATGTTACATCCTTCCCCCCTTTTGGGAATTGCATCCTTGCAATTTTAAAATTGGGCTGGGAAATTTCATTGAAAGCCCCACATCAGAAAAGGAGTCAACTAAACTGTCACTCTAAAAGAAAGAAAGAGAAGTACAAAGTTCACCTGAGTTAACCCATACTAGAATTCAATTAAAACATTGATATAGGGGAGAAAAAAATGGTCATGTTCTAATGGAGAGTGATGGAAAACATGATTAGGAGAAAGTTAACCCCAAGAAAATAACAAACTTACAATGGGTTAAATGATATTTTATTCCCCAGTAGGAAAAGTTAACAGGAAACATTTTTGTTTTAAGTTACTTTTCATAGAGGAATTTATTTACGATCTTAACTAAATCATAAGGAAACATACTCACTGGTCATGTAGACTTTGATCTTTTACTAGATTTCTAACACAAACTCAAATTTTCTCCAAACGATGAGTATTTCATGATGACTTGTTCATATTAAGAGTGCTATAATCAACTTCTAGATAATCACCAAACCCACAAAAGATGATCTATATATTTCTCATGTCTTTATACCATAACCAAAACCAAAAATTGTTAGTACAAGATCAGATAATACCCAAAAATGATAATCCTTTATAAAAAGAAATACTACTCTTAATCTCCAAAATTTGTCCAACAAAACCCAAAGTTCATCAATGTCAATTTAATAAAAATATATCCATAAAATTTTTCAAAGTAATCCAAAATAATTATTAAACCGAAATCTCCGAAGGATTTAATCACATAGTCTTCCAAGACAAATCTTAACATTTATCTCCAAATAACATCGGCTACTCTTAAAGTCTCATACTGAAAAGTAACTAACCTAAGCACATATCCTCCACGATAGGCTAATAATTTACATAGATAACCCAAAATCAACTTATTCCCGATTCATAAGATCATCTAACTAAAAACAACTTTTCATATTAACTAGGGACTTCACGTAGTCCGGTGGTTGGTGATAAATACTAGTCGCACTTTGGTTGTGGGTTCGATTCTCACAGCTTTGTCTGATGCAATGGGTTGTCACACGGTCTACATGTTGTCATTTTTCCAAAACTATATATTTCTTAAAACATTCCCCAAAAAGAGATAAAATCATCAAAAATAACCATAACATAATTTAACCTCATGTTTATCTCATGCCTTTAATTTTTCATTCCTAACATATAGTAACCCATAATTACCACAAAAGTAAGGATCATATAAACCCTAATGGTTACATTTATAATTATTACCTGAACATACACATTGAGTTGGTTATCTCATAAATGATACATTAGAGAACTCACCAAGGTTCAAGTGGTAAATCATGACTCCTAATATTTTGATGAGAAAAACCACAACGTTTCTCATTACAGCTCCCATATCATTCAGTTGTTCTTTTAGAAAACCGTCACAGTTTTCTTCACATCCACTATTACCTTGGTGACTACTAGATCCAACCATTTAATAAAACCAAAAAGGTTCGTGTGAGTATATCATTAGAATCATCATATAATAATGAGGTAGATAAACACTAAGATATAATTATCCAAGTTATATCAAACTCATTCCAACTTTCTAAGAAAACAACGACTCCATCCAATATACTAACCATTGTAGTTATCTACAACTTTTCACTTATTCTTAAATAACACTCTAACCTCTAAAGTTATCTATACCGACCTCTGATACCAACTATAAGGACCCATCCTTAAAACATTACATAATCTTGAATTAAATGAATATTTCACATTGAGGATCTTTTCAGGTTTAGAGTTCGCTACCACAAAACTGGGCAAGGCCAGTGCCACCCCTTTATCAGCGCTAACGAAAAAGCGATGATAAAGGGGGGCCTTTATCAGCGTTCAAAAAAGCGCTGATAAAAGTACCCCTTTATCAGTGCTTTTTCTAGCATTGATAAAGGGACCCCATTTATCAGCGCTTGTTTAGTAGCTCTGATAAAGGGACGACTTCAAAAAAAAATTAAAAAATATATTAAAATATAAATATAGTTATATATTTATATTAATATAAATATAATATATAATTTTTAAATATATTTTAGATAAGTATAAATGTACATTTACACTTATTATACTTAATATATGAAGATATTTAGTGAGAATGGCTTATAAAAAAATTAAAAAAGTATTTTTAATTAATAATTTTCTAATTATTATGGAGTAATAGTCATTTAATAACAATTTGAAGACTAAAAATTAAAAAAAATTAAAAAAAGATCCAAAATATGTTGAAAACGCAACTCAAACTTCAAAAGGCCATAACTTTTGATCCGGGTGTCCGTTTGAGCTCTACCCCATGTCAAATAGAAGCCTGCGATGAGCTCTACGTCGCTATGACCTGGTGGACCTTGGTCAAGCATTATTCGATGCCAAAAGAGGCCCATAAGGCCTCCAAAAAAGAGTTTTTATTCAGAGTACCCAGATTTTTTAACATTTTGTGGATTTTCAGCCTCATTTAAGGGGGTATTATTGGCTTTTTTTGGTGGGGACTAAATTTATTCCAAGGTATTAAATTCATATTGATATTATGTCTTTGAAATTTCATTCTTTTTTATAATGCAATACTATTTATAATCAAATATATAACTATATGTACATATTTTTTATATATTCACACCTAAAAAATAAATTTTTTAAATAAATAATTAAACATATTTACATATAAAATATATTAGCTTTATCTAAATAATAAATAATATCCATTTTATTGAAAATACCAATATATTAATTTTTATATAACTACTATATATTAATATAACTATACATATATTAATATAACTATATGTATATATTAATATAACTATATGTATATATTAATATAACTATATATATATATATTAATATAATTATATATATTAATATAATTATATATTACTATATGAATAAATATAACTAAATATATATATAAATAAATAGATATATCTTGAATAAGAGAACCAATCAATATAGGGTAGTGGCAAAGGCTTTAGGTGCGCAGGGGGGAGGTCTCGAGATCAAATCCGGGTGGAAGCACGGGTGCACGCGCAAGGGTGATTTAAAGGGATAGCACTAATAAAGTGTGTAGGTGGTGCGGGCGGGCGCTAGAGATGCAGGAAAGTGCTGATAAAGGGGGGATCAAGCGCCGTAAAAATCCTCCCTGATATTGGCAGTTTTTTTTTTTATATTTTTCTCAGCACTAAAAAAGCCCTGATTAAAGTTGTCTATTCTCAGCGCTAAAAATAAAGCGCTGATAAAATGGTCTTTTATCAGTGCTTCATTTTAGCGCTGATAAAAGTGGTCTTTATTAGCGCTGATAAAGGGGATCCCCCCTTTATCTTCACCGGAATTAATAACGCTTTTTCTAGCGCTGTTAATGGCCATTTTTAGCACTGATAAAAGTCATATTTGTAGTAGTGGTTTTAGATAATTAGGACATAACTATTACATCTCACAAGATTACAAAGTAGTCACTTCTACTCAGTTTCCATTTTTTTCATTAAATAAAATCTCTTAATAAGAAACATGTCTAGTTCCATGTTTTAGATAGCATGTCTTTCCTTGATCCCATCCTTGACCTTATTCACCTTTAAGTCATGTGGAAAACATTTCAAAAACTTGGGGTGAGCGTAAAAAGCTCAGTAAGGGATATAAAAAATACGGAAAAAACATTAGTCCATGTATACATAAGAATCAAAGAAATTAAACTTTACTCTTAAAACATAAGCACTTTAACATACCTTATGAAATCTTATGATTTATGAATAACTCATAGAAATCATAATACCTAAAGGTAACTTGTGGCATTCATAACATTCTTACGTAGGGAGTAACCCTCATGGTTACGTTTGGGATACCCACCACAGTATATTCCCTAAATATCTTTGGAGAAACCTTAGCGTTTAACTCCTTCATGTTACCCAATGAATTGGAGAGATGTCACAGGCTCACCCTCCCTTATTTTATCATGGAACCACCCGTCTTTATAAAAAAATCCCAAGAAACATAACATAATCGTATCACATAAAACATGCATAAAGGATACCTAACATTTCTACATTTCTATCACAAGATATAAAAAACACATTGATATAATCAAAACATAATCAAAACCATTTTCAATACCAAAATAAAAGAAAAGTAAAACATGCTATTTATTTTCCATTTTAAAAACGTTATGGCTTGTAGAGGAAGCCAAAACTCAAATAATGGTCATGGCGAAGGAGAAGTCATTTTCGCCGCATACGTAAGACAAAAACAATCCTTTTGTTGTTTAGTAAAATGCTTCGTATAAAAATATTTCTTTTGAATAAAAGTAAAATTTAAATGGGTTTATACACCGTATAAAAGAATATTGGGTATAAAACTAAATATGCCTCAATGAAAGGAGATTGAGATGAATTCCCTTACAAAGATGGTATCCTTAGATTAAAGATAAATCAATTACATAAATATGTGTGACAAACATAAATACACCCAATATAAGTAGATATTTAGTGTAAAACAATCAGAGGTCATCCACACATATTCATATAATGACATAATCAAGAAGTAGAGGTTTAACCCAAAGAATTGAAATTGGGTTAAGAAGTTCCCTTATAGAAATTCGACAGCCTAATGACGTCACTTTAAAATTCATAAAATGAGATGATGAGAGTTAAAAAGGGTATCTCATCACATGGACATAACATTTAAAACAATAAGGATATATGAGAACATATCCCAATATAATAATATGTAAATGAAAAGACCTAACAAAAGGAAGTCTTTTAAAAAGAGGAGGGTGAATGGTTCCCTTACCCATTTGGGTAACTTTCAAAACGTACACCCCATGAAAGAAGGGTCATACAATAAAGATATAAATACCCAAAAAAATAAATTATATTAAACAAATAATACAATCATGGGAAGTACGCACAACACACAAAAAAGTAAATAGTGGCAAATTTATCATGAATATCACGGGAATAAAAGTGAGATGAAAAATCCCTTAAGAAAACTCGGCATCCTAACGACGCCACTTAAAACATAAAAAATGTATTGATGAGATCAAATAGGGTATCTCATCATATTAAAATAAAATTTATAGTAATATAAATATAAAATAACATCCCCCAACATATGGAAAATGATCTTAAAGGAAATGACATAAAAGAGAGTACTTAAAAAGAAAGAGAGAGGTAGGATCCCTTACATCAAATCCGACTTGTCTTGTTTGTTTCCTTATATTCTTGAATAGTAAACTTTGGTCAATTAATATCTACTTAAGGAACTTATTTAAAGTTTATTATTCAATTAATGTCACATATTATAATGTTATAATAATTAGTTAATTATGTGAGTTCATATCAGACGTTTTTTTGTCGATGTTCGGTATATGAGTCAAATATAAACTTGTTTAAAAATAATTGCCTATGTACTTATAAGTACATCCTATCTAGAATGTAATTAATGATTTAAATATCATATATATCCACTATATATTCATTTTATACTATTCCATAACATTTTGAGAAAAAAATCAAATGCACCATTCATGGAGACGGTAGGTCGTACGTATGCATGAACACTACTTTCATTTCTTTGTAACATTAATGAAAATAAAACTAAATGAGATATATATATATATATATATATTATAATTATAGTATAATATATATGTTATATAGGTCACATAAGTTCATTAATTTCATTCTTTATACATTCCATGTATTGCATGAACAAGTCACATCAGTTGAGGGGGCGGTAGTCTACACTTCCTCAAATGAAAATATCGCATTTGCAAAACATGAAAAGCATAAAGGTATGTTTTAAATGTAAAATATAGAAGCATAGAGAGGAAATAAATATAATATATATCAGAAATACAAATAGTTCCATCATAATGGCCACCATGAGAGGTGGTAGGAGAAGATAGAACAATCATCATTTCGTGAGGCAGTAATTCGCCATCCACGGAAATAGTATGTTCTTTAACCATTAGACGGAGGTGTGTGTAAGTGTAGCTCGAATAATTATTATAAAAAAAGCCTAGTATTTTTAATATACTGGTTTTCTTTAAAAATAAAGGAATAAAAAAAGTTTAAAGAGTTGGAGAAGAAAAATAAAACAAAAGAACATAAGAAAAGACACTACCTTTAAATAGGGTAACTACCTTTGGTTTGAACCAAAAGGGATTCTTGAAGAGCTTTCTGCCTAAGGTAAGGCTTCTAGGATGAATAGAAGGATTTGGAGAGATAAAATGAGCTGATTTCGGTCAAACCAAAGGCTTGAGAGGTTTGGGTAAGGGGGAGAGGTGAGGGATTTTTATAAGAGGGAGGAGGGGCACTCTTAGAAAGTCTTGAAAAGTTACTTTATTATGAAATGATTATCAGATATTAAAGGTCCTAAAATTATATGTTTCGAGTATAAGGTGATAAGGGTTATAAATCCACCCATACAATAGATTTTTGAAAAATGTATGTCTTATATTTTACCTTATCTTATGATTTTATTTAAATCGTTTATTAATGAGGTAATCACTACATCATCATAGTGTCATAAATAAATTTATTTATTTAATGTCTAAAAATTATAAACAAATTACCATCAAGTAGTAAATTTTTTTATATTTCCAAAGAATATTTATAGTCAAAGAGATCATTTATGTGAACAAAATTAAAATTGTTTTACTTAGGTGATACATACTTTGGTTACATTTTAATTTCATTAAACAAAATATGATAAAAGGTCACTATCACACTAAATTGATTCCATGGGGTCCCAAGGTTGGCCCAAGGCATAGAATGGTCAGAAATTACACCACAAATAGCATTAGGACACATGTTGGGGTCATTTTATTTTTTATGATATTATTTTATTACCCTTCACTACCCGATTACTAATTAAACACGATAATTAAAGATAATTACCGTCATTACTATTCATAATGTCCAAAAACAAGAGTATTAATTACATAATTTGGACTTTATGATTCCAAATATAGAATCAATTTTATCAAATTCCAAACACAAAAATTGCAGTAATTAATTTAAAATAATTCTCGTTGTCAAAACCAAAGACGGGGTTTTAAGAAGTAAAATCTATCAAAAGATTTATTTATTTTTACATACAATTTAAAAGTGAAATTACAGAAAATGACCAAAATTGTATTAAATGATAAAAAATACTAAACTTACACCTTAAAATCAATTAAAATGACAATCTAACTATATAAATAAATTGGATGAAAAGGCAGTTTTGAATTAAAATGCAGTATTTTTCACTATTCATTGAAAATGAACATTTGTCAGAAAAATACCAAAAATTCACCATAAGATATATTTGATATTCCAAATTAAAAAATAATATCAATTTTACCAAATTAAAAGCATAGAAGTTTCATTAATTAATTTTATAATCAATTCTTGCAGTCAAAACAAATAGCGTGTTTTTAAGAAACAATATCTATTAAAATATTGACACTTGTTTATGTCCAATTTCAAAGTGAAATTAATTCAAATGACCAAAATTTGATTAAATGGTAAAAATATATTTTAATTAAACTTTAAAACCAATTAAAAAGATAATATGACCATATAAATAAATTATACTAAAAGGAGGTTTTGAATTAAAATACAACATTTTCACTATTCATTAAAAAATGAACATTATCGGCAAAATAACAAAAATTTACAGAAACTAAATTTTTATGTCTTTATTCTAAAGAAGGATTTTATTTTGTCAAATATAACATATAAAATTTCCAAAAATAGATTTAAAAAGGGTTTTCCATCAAAAGTCGGTTAATCGACCTTTTAAACAATATTAGAAGATTTATGCTTAAAATTGGATTCATTTGAATTTTAAGCCTATAACATTTATTTTGATAAATGCAAAAATATTTGACAAGCATATATAATCATTTTTTAGTTGGTTCTGTTCATTCCTGCCATTACAATGGCTAGGCGTTAACTACCATTTAAAATAATAATATTATATTATTAGTGTGCAACGTAAGATTTTAAAGAAACTCATTGTTGCGTATTGGGTACGCCATTGAAAATAGAATTCCCTTTAAATTGATATTAATATTTTATTCACAAATATTAATAAATATGAAAATTTCATATTCTTTATTTACTTGGGATGTTACATCAAATATCCTAGAAGATAGTTCCATGTTAAAGATGAGTGACCATGGATTATATTGTGAAAGGCATGGAAGAGGTGGATAACACTAGGAGTTAAGAAATATAATCGCAATGTGAGGTTTGGGTTACACTTATCCGTGAAACCCTAAAGAAGGAAAACAATGGAATAGTGTTTAGATTAAATCTATATGATATATTTTAGAAATAGTTTGTCAACTAAACTATATATGAGTCATATATGAAATTATTTCCCTAATGGACCGGCTAAATAGCTTAGTGGTATAATAAACACTTAAGTGGGATCATTTTCGAGTGAAATATGGTTCTTGGGCCACTACTGGATATGCGTGAATTTTAAAAGGGTTCATTATTTTTGTAGGAGTTCATTAAATTAATGAATTTATTATATATATTTAAAACATGATACTCAACAGATAAAAGGTTATGTCAAAAATAGATTTTATTTTTTTCGTTGATCATTACATTGAGATCAATCTTACAGAAGTATAAGGTTAATGAAATAATCTTATCAAACTCAAATGAAAATTTCAAAATTTTGTTAGGTAAGATAATTATATGCATTATATTTACACCTATATGAACAAAAAACAATTGATGTTGTTCAAAAGTTGAATCCAGAGTATTTTGATGAGCATAGAATGATTTAATTAATGTTTCAAGATAATTAGATCCCAGATGACCAAATGACCTTTAGTATCCACTTTTATACATAATGTTAACGAGTTTTCTAAATACATATATTCTAGATGTCTCCTTTAATGTTTTTCAGGATATGAAGTTTATTATATTATCATTTTGGAAATATTTGAACAATTTTAATGAGTTCAAGAGATGATTACAATATATTTTCATATTTTTTGATTAAATTATAACAGGGAATGTGATGATTATGTTCCGATGTTGTATTGAAAATATAATAGGGTATATATTAAATATGGAAGAAGGAAAAAATAGTTGGAGATTCCAAAAAAATTTATTTATTGTTGTTAGTAATGGTATTTGTAACCTAAAGGAGCTGTTAAGATGGAGGAGTAATGATTATAGAGGATGCAATTATCTAAAAAACCTATTGGAATTTAGTAAACTCTCTAGAAATTCCATGTCAGCTGTTAGTGTTATTGGAAAAAATTATTTTATTTTTGGGGGTAAATGATACAAAACAAATACATTTCTATTTGTAAATATACAAGAGTTGAAATTAATGAAAAAATATCAAAGAATGTATTTTTCAATCAAATTATGAAAAAAACTATTGAATAATCATAGATTTGAATTTAAATGAATATATAATACATAGATGGATCTAAATAAAAGATGAATATAATTATCTCATATATCTTATATGATGACATAGTTTGTAAAAAATAGGGTTTTATGAATAATTTGGGATGAAAACTTTAATATATATGGTTTCTAATTCATTAGATTTTTCAACATAGTTTGACTGGAAGACTAGGATGAAATTTTTATTATACAGATCAATGGGATTATATAATATATTACTTAAAATGAAAGGGAAAGGTTTCCCACCACTCAATAGTGGCATATTTTAAACAATAAAATATAATTTTTATAACATTTCTCTACACACATAGAATAAAATATATGATATTGATATAATAGTTCATTTATTAAATATTAAATCTAAAGGAAATAAGTGTTATATCCTGAACCCAAATGATTTTTTATATCTTAGCATGATATTAAAAAGAAAATATATTTTTATTAGGTTATCCCTCAGGGGTTCAGCCTAGTGGAACCATCTTTGTGGGTCTCATGGGAGGTCTTAGGGAAAGTCCCCCTGAGTACTTTAGGCGTAATAGATTATTTTTTGGTAATCCCCTATCAAAAATGTCTTAAATTAGATTTTATATTAGGATAATGGGATTCTGTTTTTAATTTAGAGAAGTTAACATCTAAAAAATAAAATATCATCATTGTAAAAGAGTTTAGGAAATAATAATACATCTAAATGTACATAGATACATTTCATTTTTCAAAACCCATTGCTGGGGGCCTATGTTTTGACTCGCCCATGCCCACCTCTCATAGGCCAGGGGTTGGATACTAGTGATGAGTAGGTGTTTCCCACAATGGGGAGCCATTTTTCTATAAAACTGCACAGATGCACCCATCCCCAAGAAAAGTACAGAAACTAAAAACAATGAGTAAACATGGATGCAAACCAATAAGAAAACCCACTCAGAGCAAGGTACAAAACTGAAAGAAAAATGAGAGGGAATAAAAGTCCAACTTAAATAGAAATGTACAAGATCCATGGTCTCATATGTTGAGAAATATACCTAAAGGTTAGGTATAGTATGTTTTCATAATGTCACTAAAGAGTTCCGCATCCATCGGGACTCCCTAAAGAACCACCTATCTCCAGCCCACCAAGGACTTATTCAAAGCTATTGATCATCTGCACAAGACATGACATGTGTGAAAGAAGCCTGTCTAGGGGTTAATAAATCAATACATACTAAAGAACCAAAAATAAAAACACAAGGTAGAATACCAAATAGGTACATGGAGTGTATCCTCTAATAAGTACAATCAAGAGAGTCATTAGATTCATATGATGCCAATTATAGGTCTATGGTATGTAAAAAGGATTTTCTAAAGAATATATAGTACCATCAAGTAGAAACACATTGAGAATTGGTAACCCATGGAGTGTAGGTAACACTTTGAGTGTTAGTAACACACAATGTTTAAGTAACACACTGAGTGTAGATAACATATAGAGTTTTGGTAACACACAGAGTGTGGGAAACACATGATGTGTAGATAACACATGGAGTATTGGTAACACATGGACTGTAGGTAACACATGGAGTGTCATCAAAGACTAGAGGAACCACACCTTGTTTGGGACAGAGGATTACCGACTCAATCTTGGTAAGAAACAAATTTTAGTAAAGACAGGTAGTCTTGGTAGGACACACAGTCTAGGTAAGACACATAGTCTCAGTAATGACATAGCTTCTAGGTCCCATCCAGCCACAAGATTACATCCTTTCCATGCTCATTTTTAGCACACCTCCTCCTAAATCCAACCACTCATAATCCAACATCCACTAAAACTCACATAAATTATCTCAAAAGGTCCAATTCATCACAAGGGTCCCAATGATGTAAACAAATCATCAAATGGACACATGATTTGATAGCTGTGGGATTTTATGTATAAAGGAACAGGTTGGGTCTAGGTTCGATCAGACCGACCAGACCAAACCTGTCATGGGTCCCGCCTAACCCTACCCTCCGGGGGTAAATTTCCCCACCGGAATAACCTGTCCCTCCCACTCTATCCCTGCCAGCTTGAGCGGGCAGATTTTTCTTCTCCGACATGGAGAATTCTGCGTTCGCTCCCCATCACTACATGGTAGCCACAACATGACCACCCCTCGACCATTTTTATGGGGTCCCTCCACTATGGTCCAGCTAGACCAAATCCCCTCTGCTGCATGATGAAGCCACTTGCTGCATCTGCTAAGGACCACCACCGGTTCCCTGCCAAAAAACCTATCTGCTACCCCGCGACTGCCAAGCTATAGGTTCTGCCCATCGGGTGGCCGCACCGCCACATGGCACCTGCGATGGTGGATCCCTCTTATGTGGGCCTCTACTGAAATTGTGGTATTCCGTTCATCAAACTGAAAGGTTCCCCATGATCATATGGTTGTAAATCATATACTATGAGCATCAGAATGTCATTATGTCTCTCTAGGTGTCTGTTTACATTCGAATCATCCTGAAAACTTAACCACATGACCATGGGGGACCACCAATAAAGAATGTATGAGTAGGATAAAAGAAGAATCACATGAACACCCCTTATAATGAACTATGGATTTTTCATTATGCTTGGTCTATTTGTGCCAAATCATCACAAAAGTAAAAGAGAAGAATAATCACCAAGATATATTCCCTTTAATCCATCAGTTTTAACCATCCGGAAAGAATGATCGAACTACAAATCAAGCTGCTCATGGGTTTCTCTTAATTCACCTTTAAACATAATAATGAAGAATATATTTACTCAAATAATAAACCGCATACCTATATGTTTGGATATGTCCTTGGAGATGAACGAAGTTGCATAGTCGTCATTCATCGATCCTCCATCCTCGGTTCGTGATCTGTGATCCATCGGTGTTATTCATTTTCTAATGGGAGGAAATCACCAAGCTCCCCTACAAAACTCGTAGGGAAGGATCAATAATCCTAATCCCTTATTCCTACCAAAGGTTAATGATGAATTTCATCATTACTATTTCTCTTTGAAATATTTTTTCCATGCTGTTTCATTTATGAAAGGAAACAACTTCTTTGTCGCCGTGTCACAGAAATGTTGTGTCTCCATTAAACAATAAAAGAGAAATAAAATAATATTTTTATGTTAATTTTTATTCATCATTAAAATGTCCCAAAAATATTTTCTATATTCTAATCTCACCGGACGATGTTAGGTTTGTCCTTTGAAAAATCTGCTACTCTAAACACAATAGTGACATCAGATTTCAAATTCGAGCACTTGTTTAAAAGTTACTAAAACCAATCACGCGTTCTATTTGTAATATACTTAAAAATAGTTCAAAAATTTATTCTGGAAACCCCTATCCTCTGAATCAAATTCCATATAAGTACCTAGTATCGAAATAATCCTATAAAATTTTCAAAAAAATTTCAGGGAAAATTTGGGACTTTATATTGTTCCAACCATAAGGCTGTATGTCCCTAGAAGCCAAAATAATTGAAAAAATAGGGACAATGAGCACGAATATGAGCCTCTTTCTCCAATGAGATCTCCTAGAGATTCCCATGCTACCACCAAATATGCACCAGAGTAATCGACCATCCACAAAGGATCCTCTCTAGTCGATCCTTGATATCCTCCAGGCACTCCAAAAAAGTCTCCCTATTTTCAACATCTAGCTAACCCATTCAATGACATGTGAAGGGTTGTGTGCATATTTACTCACCTAGGATATGTGAAAGGCATCATAAACCCACTCTAACTGCAGATGTAGATTCAAGCGGTATGCCACCATGCCCACTCTATACACTATTAGAAATGGTTCTTTGAATCTCTGAGATAACTTGATTCCCCAGCCAAATCTATGTATCCTATGTCCAGGATAAACCCAAAGTAACACATAATATCCCTCCTCATACTCTAGGTTTCTCTGTCTCCTATCATCATATGAAATATGACAGTTCTGTGTAGTCTTTATCCACCTGTGGATGACCGACACCAACTCCATAATAGCATGTACCAACTCTGGGCCCATGATTAATGGCTCTCTGGGTTAGTACATCAAATTGGTAACCTACAGGGTCATCTTTTCAAGGCCTCGAATGATTCCATATTATTGGTGCAGTGGTAACTATTATTGTATGTGAACTCCACTAGAGGCATCTGATCCTCCAAACCGTAGAAAAAATCAAAGATAGAAGCACGTAGCATGTCATCTAAGACCTATATGGTTCACTCTGTCTGGATATTTTTTTAAGGGTAGAAAGCTATGCTCAAGTGCATCTGTGTCCCAAATGCCTCCATAAATACCTTCCAAAAGCCTTTATTTGAAATGATTGTAATGATATGAGACTATCGTAAATGGGACTCCATGGATTCGAACTACTCATATATGTAGAGGCATTTCAATCTCTCAACTAAACCCTGTTTCCGAATCACTAGGATGTGGGCTGACTTGGTGAGTCGGTTAATGATCACCTAGATGGTATCGGGCCCTTGGATGTATGTGGTAGACTTATCATTATGTCAATTAATATTTTATCCAACATCCACTCTGGATTGTCAAGGGGTTGCGTGAAAACTACTAGAACATGGTTCTTAGTCTCCCCTTGCTGACAAGTGAGGCATATAAAGAGAAACTCTACCAGTTCCCTCTTCATCCCCAATCACCAAACCTGACGTCGGAGGTCCTGGTATGTATTTTCTACACCTATATGTTCCACAAAGGGGGATGTATGGAACTCCCTCATTACCTCCTCCAATAATGTCACTGATACAACTATTCATATTCTGAAAAGGATGACATGATCCCCACCTTTCGAATACCCATCAGGGGCATGCCCTATAAAAATATGAAAACATGTAGTGTTATACCTGATATATTCAAGCTCTTATTCCTGCACACACTATAATAGTGGAGTGGTGAATACCATCCATCATCTCCATAGAAAGTTCAAATACTTATGGGAGAAGATATACTTGAGACTATTGTGGTCAGACTAGATGATAAATCGTTCACCCATAAGTTAGTGTCACCACATCTTCAATGAGAAAACTATTGCATCCTACTCAAGGTCATGGGTTGCTTAGTTCAAATCATGTGGTCTCAAATACCATGAACCATATGAAATCACTAATTTACCCTACATCAGGACAAAACCACATATGGTTCTTAAGTCGTCACAGAACACCACATACTCAGCACCCTCCTCTGGTAACTTTAGGATAGGTTCACTTGTCCGTCTATACCTCAGTTGCTAAAAACTCTACTGGAACCCTCGTTTCCACATGAAGTTTTTCCCTTTGTAAAAACGGTCATGGGTGTTGGTACTTTGTGGAAGTTAGGTAAAAACCTCCCATAGTAACTATCCAGCCCAAAAAAACTCAGCACCTCAATAATGCTCATGGGTGGCTCCCAAGAAAGAACCTGCTCAATATTTACTGGATCCACTGCAACTCCAGTCTCTGAGAACACATGTATTAGAATGTGGAACACTCGAATACTGAACTAAAACATCGAGATATTCTTGTAAATTCGGTGCTCTTGTAGTAAGTCCTGGACTGTCCTCAAGTGTATCATGTGCTCATATTTGGATATTGAATACAATGTAATTTCATCAATGAAGAACACTACAAAACAGTCTATGTATGGATGGAAGATCATGTTCATGAGTCCCGTGAACACAAATGGGGAATTTTTCACACCAAAAAGAATCACTAAGTACTCATAATGGTCATAGATACATCTAAAATCCATCTTCGGGATGTCCTCATCCCTTATAAGAAGCTGGTGACATCCTGATCTCAGTTCTATCTTCGAGAACCATCTATTACCCATCATTCGATCGAAGTGATCACCGATACTTGGTAGTGGATAATTATTCTTCATGGTCACATTTTTTAGTCTCCCGAAGTCCACACATAACCCCATGCTCCCATATTCTTTATTGGAAAACAAAACTGGGGCTTCCCATTGTGAAAAATTGGGCCTCACAAATCCCTTTCTCTAAAAATCCTCCAACTATACCCCCAGCTCCCAGAGCTCCACTAGAGCCACAAAATATGCAGGTAGAGATATTCTTACCATACTAGGTTATAAAGCAATGCATAATTCTACTCCCTATGAGGAGGTAATCCTGGGACATCATCAGGGAAGACATCTTCATACTCCTCCACCACCACAAGAAACCGAGGACTTGTCTCCTCCACTATATTGAGGGTCATTCCATCCAACTGGTGTGTGATTAGATACGCCCTCTAATGTGCATGCCCATCCTATGATGCATGAATTTCCTTTTCGCTAGAAAATAACAAACTGGTACCATCTCCATGGACACACCACACTTAGTTCCTAAAGGAGTCAATTTGAGCATGGAATGTGGATAACCATTCCATACCTAGAATGATGTTGTAAGGCCTCAACGCTGCTACTAGGATATCCCAGTAGAATCTCTCACCCCCAAGAGTAAGATCACACAGCCGAAACTAATGTGTGATCGCCGAATCCCCACCTATAAAATTCTCTATGTGCAAGGATCGATCCAACGACTCTACCAGAATCTCTTAGATCTGAACATGGTTTCTGGAAAATAAAGAGTGACTACCACCTGTGTCTATAAGAACTACATCTAGGGTGGAGAAGACATATAATATACCTCTAATCATCTCTGGAGTATTGAGAATATAAGCCTCTACCACATGAAGTTGTACCCACCCATATCCACCATCTCTCAAATCCCATGGTAGACCTCACGGGGGTGGTGGTGGAAGTACCTCAAACCACCTTCCACCTCAGGATACTCTACCTGCTCCCTTGACATTTCCACCACCCTACGAACCACCCTTACCAAAACACTGTTGTTTCCATCATATCCCTTCACTATCTATTGGTCAGTCATACGACAGGTCGACCAATTTCTAGCAAGATTCCCCTGACCAGGACACGAGTAGAATAATCTATCCTTTACCAGACTTTCTTTTCCCTGGGAGGCGCACATCACTGATCCCATATCCTAGGGTTATTCCCTATAGAGCTTGACCTGCATGGGTGCCTATGTCATCTATCGGCTACATATTGCAGAAGACTCCACTACCCGCTGCCCGGTGGTAGCTACCACTACTGGTGTATGCTCCTCAAGAAAGCTATCTACTAGTTGAGATCACTCCCTCACCCTATCATGCATAGGGATGTAAAGGTATATCATCAATGAACTAATTTCCCAGTGTATACCCTGATTGAAGGCATGGTCTCTAAAGAATGTGTCCCAAACCCTGTCTGTAGAGTAGCGAGAAAGATCTTTGAATCTCATTGAATAATATTCCACCATCTCGCTCCCCTTTTGTAGAGGCAGGAGCCCCTGTATACACATATAGCATAAAGTCACTGGAATGAAATCCTATATAAAGGGATTCTCAAAGTCTTTCTAATAGGGGGTCGCCTCCTCGTGCATCTGGATCATCAAGCTCCACCATATCCCAACCGATTCCTGTTGAAGACTTGCATCTAGGACCTCCATATAGTCAAGAGGTGTTCTCACTAGGTGGAAAATGCATGTCACAACCTCCAACCAGTCCTCATCTATCTGAGGATCCATCTCAGCTATGAACCTATGTGATCATTGTCTCTGGAACTCATACAACACACTTAGCCTTTGTGCATCCTATACCAGTAACGCCGACATGAACTTCTGCTCGTCAGGGGTGGTATCACTGGTACAACACTAGGAGGTTCTATCTATGTCAAGGATCCCTACACCAATGCCTGATCTCTCGGTAGACCATCAACATGATCAAGCCCTGGAATCCTTGTTGGCTACCTATGTGGAATAATCCTTAAACAGATCAGGATGTACCATGGTTAGTAGAGTATACCTAGAGAGATGAATCTGACTCAAGAAGAACATGAGAACACACTCAATTATAATATAACACATGAACCAATAATTTCCGATGAAACTTGTGTTTTCATGTACCGATTTGGAATGTAGAAATAACGGTCTTGGTGTGTGGATATGTCAGTCACCATGCCAGCACTGGGTTCCCTATCCTAAAATCCTTACTCAAAAAAAACTATTACTGTTTCCCCCAAAACAAGAATAAAACTGACCACCCTCTGATACCACTATGTCATGACCCGTCCCCCAAGGCCCTTACCGTGACCACCCCAATCCCACCTCCCATAGGTCAGGGGATTTCGACAAGAAACAAGTAGAAATTTCCCTCAAAGGGGAGGTATTTTCCAATAAACATACACACACACACACCCATCCCCAAGAAAAGAACTAAAACAAAAAACACTGAGAAAACATGGATGCAAACTACAATGAAAAACCAGTTAGAGTAGGGTAAAAAATTAAATAAAAAGGGGTTGGAATACATGAGAAAATGATATAGATATGTATAAGATCTTGGGTCTCATCTGCAGAAAACCTTACCCAATGGGTGCGAATAGTATGCTGCCTAAATTTCAGTAAAGCGTATAATGTCTATCGGGTCACCCTAAAGCACCACCTATCTCCAAGTAACCAAGAACTCTGTCAAATATTTCAATCTTCAATAGAAGACATGACATGTGCAGGCGGATCCATTGCAAGGGTGAGTAAAACAATAATTAGTAGGGACCCCAAACCACAAAGGTAAACCACAAAGAAAGAAAAAAGGTAGACTAAAAAATAGGTACAAGGAGTGTAACCTTTAAGAAGCACTATCATTAGAGTAACTAGAGTCATATCACACCAAGTATAGGTATATGGTATGTAAACATTATTGTTGTAAGAATCCACAGTACCCTCAAGTAGTATCACACAGATTGATGGTAACACACGGAGTGTAGGTAACACGCAACGATTCGGTAACAAACATAGTGTAGTTAACACATGGAGTGTAGATAAAACATGAAGTCTTGGTAACACATAGAGTGTAGGTAACACAAAATGTGTACATAACACATGGAGTGTTGGAAACACATAGAGTGTAGTTAACATAGGGATTGTCGTCAATGACTAGAGGAACCGCACCCTAGTGGGATAGGGGAGTACCAAATTAGTCATGATAAAAAAAATGTCTAGGGAAGACACATGGTATAGGTAAGAAACATATTTTAGGTAGGGAAAAGAGTCAATGCAATCATGTAGATTCTAGGTCACACCCAGCCGATGGATTCCACGCATAACACGATCGTTCTAGGAGAACCTCCTCCTCAAGCCAATATAACATATGAAATCTTTCACATAAACTTACTTAGAGTATCTCAAAAAGACCATCTCACCGTATGGGGCCCAAAAGTGAAAACATCTCATAAAATTGACATATAGTTTTATAGTTATGGGATTTTAAGTAAAAAGGTGTTGGATGGGTCTGGTCTGACCCAGGTCCAGCCCGACTCGACGGGTCAGACCCTAGCTAGTCTATTAGGTCTCTCCTACCCCATCATGGACTGGACTACTGCCATTCCAGCATTTCAGCTCCAGATCGATGCACTTGGCATGGAATTGTTCTTCCAACTGGATGCAGCAGCTCCTGGGTGCACTCCCTTTCAATGTGGGGCAACCACCGTGTTTGACGTGGTGGTGTACCGCAGGGTTTTTCCATTGTGGTCCAGCTAGCCCGCGACCCCTTAGCCATGTGAAATGACCTTCTATCATGTTCAATGAGACCCACAACTGACTGTATGACAGCAGCCCCTATCTGCCACTCTATTGGAGTCATGTCATAGGTTCCGCCCGCCGGGTGGTAGCGCCACCGCACAACACCACTGGAGACTCCCTATTATACGATCCACCAATGATGATGTGAAGGTTTATTAATCATACCTAAAGGCTCTGCATGATCCTTGGGTCATGAAATCCTCTTCTATGGGCTTCAAAACGTCCTTCCATCACTCTAGAGGTCCTTCCACAATTGGAACCTCTAAAAAAATTAATGGTGCGACCATGGGTGTCCATCGATAAAGAACATATAAATGTTGGAAAAGAATATGCATATGAAAACACCTTATATTGGAACCTGGCCTTGTTTGTTGGCCTTATTCTATTAATGTTAGTAGAATTACAAATTAATAGGATAATAAAAATCGTCGATATCTATTCCCTTTAATCCTGCAGTTTTAAACATCCCGCAAGAATGGTTGAACCTTGGATCAACCTGTTCATGGGACGGTCAATGTTCATAATTAATCTTAAGAACATAGAATGAATTAAATAAGATAATAAACACCCTATGTGGAATATTGGATCTGTCATTGGAGAAGAATAGAGTTACAACACCATTGTTCGTCGATCCTTGGTTCATGATCTGGTATCAGTAAGAATTGGTCAGCATTCCTCATTTTCCAACGGGAGGAAATTGCCATGATCTCCTCCAATGTTCACAGGGAAGGATAAATAATCCTAATACAGAATCCTTTCCAAAGGTTAAATACACATTTCAGAATTACTATTTCACTTTGAAATGGCCTTTCCATGCTGTTTCATTTATGAAAGGAAATAGATTCTTTGTCAATGTGTTGAAGAATTACTGCATCGTCACAAAATGTTAAAAGAAAAATAATGTAAACTTTTTATGTTTAGTTTTCAAATTATTTAAAATTCCTAAAAAATATTTTCTTTAGTTAACTCATTTTGGTCGAAGTTAGATCCACCCTAAGAAAAACCCATTGATCTGAATGCAACAGTGTCCTCAGATTTCAAATCTGGTCACTTGTTTAGATGTTACTAAAACTGAGAATGTGTTTTTTAAATAAAACTAATTTTTTTAACCATTTATTAAAGGAACCCCGGGCCTTGGAATCACATTCCTTCTTAGATTATAGTCATTATATAATCCCATATAACTTTCAAAAAAATTACATTGAAAATCTAGGACATTATATAGTTATCAAATCAAGTAAATATCACCTTATATCCCAAACAAGGATTGGATGTGTTCATAGAGGAATAAAGTAAAGAGTTATGTTATTTACCAATGTGATTTCAAGGAAATGTTTGAAGGATTAAATCTCAAATGATCTGTTTGATTAACTTATATAGAGTTATAAGTGGATAGTAATAAATTTTAACATTAATAGATTAGATATTGTAGAGTTAAGTAGTTTTATTATGTTAATGAAGTTTAACTTTAGAAATATGATTCCCAAATATCACTATTATTAAAAGTAGATTTGTTCATAGAATTTACTCAGTGAAAGTGTTTAATGGGAGGGTTTTATTATTTTTTCATATAGATAAGTGGTAAGAGTTATATAGATATGTAATGTGTTTCAACAAGTTATTTAAAGTGAAACAAACATATGGCTAATCTAGAGGTTTTTCATATGTGATACTATTTCTGATGCACTTATATATGGTTTCTATAATTATTAAAAGTGTTTAATAATATAAAATTTATCATGCTATAAAAATATAAGACTATATATTATTATCATTTCATGTTGGATACACATATTTAATGATGTGAAAGGATAATTAACTTATAAATGTATGACCTTAAGTTGACTCTAACATATGGTCATCATTTACTATTATAGTATGTTAAAATGCATAGGTTAGCATGAGAAATATGTCATATATAGATATGAAATATACTAATGAGGCATAAATTTTGTTTTTTTGTGCTAGATTACCCACCATGTAAACTACATGTAGTGTCATAAAATATTTTTTTTCTATATTATAGGTAAATGATTTATATATTGATTTCCCCATACTAGAGGTGGATGAAATAATTAATATGAGAACCTTCATAATTTGATACCTTTATTACGTAATCCTTAAGGCATAGCTAATAAGGAGAGGTTAGATATGTTACTGAAAAAATCATTGGTTGAAACTTAACTATGATGGGATTTTTTTCTCACATATGATGAGTATAAAATATGTGCACTCAATTATGATAAATTGGGTTTGTTTATAGACTTAAATAGAAAAATATATGAAATGATTGTTTATCTAGTGAGTGGAATGTGATGTGTAAATCCAAAAGGGTGAATAATGTTGGATGTATTCATTTACATGATAATTATGTACATGGATAATTGAGAATATATTAGTCAGTTATATAGGATTGAAATATCCAATATCTCAACCCCACTCAATAAAATAGAAAAAAGGATCATATGAAAAATAATAATTATATATTATTTTTCTAGATAACTCATGTTCAAAGATACATATATTTTATGGATATCATTTCATATCACTTTGTGGGTTGAGAAATAATGATTATTTTGTATAGGATAAAAGTTTCTAATATTTATAGATTCAATAATTAATATTGGATACCAATGATATAAATACATATGGGGTTAAAAATTACGGTTGATTGGATAAGGATTGGGTTTTACTTAGAGAGATTCAATAAAAGTATATTATAGATTTTCTAGAAGGTTTTTTGGATGGGTATTTTTATAGTATTCTATATGATATGACAAAATGTGAAGTTGATGATAGATTTAAAATAGTGTTTTGGAAGATATTGATGATAGGAAATATTTTATAAATTTTAATATATTTTTAAATGATAACTAAACCCATAATTAGAATAATATTATACATATCATCACATTTTTTGATAACCTTGGAATTGTGTAATTAAATTACAAAAATAATTAAATAAGTTTTTTTATATTTATTTATTTTAGGCCTTAGAATTATATTTTTATGTCATTTTTAAATTGTTACAAGATTTTAATTATGATGAATAATATTTAAATTCAATTATGGATAATTTAGGAAAATTCTACACTGAGTATGATTTTATGATTTACAGGTCTATGGACGAAAATATGGATATGTAGTAGTGTGTAAGAATTTTCCTAGAATCTTGTATGACTTGAAAAGGGAAATTGAATAACTTCATATTTTTCTATAAATTCATCAAAAAAACATTTGTTTTTAATTTTCAATATTCTATTAAAGTAATGAGTTGAACCCTATATGGATAAGAATTTATGAAGTCCCATAAGATTTTCACAGCCGGTTTATATGACTTCTTAGATCTGGAATGAATTTCATTCCAAATAAGACTTTGCATAGATCCATGTATGGATTTACAATTTTCCATTTTTTCTAGATCATAAACACTAACCCCTATATGAATTTAGTTACACCATAATTCTCTCAATTGACTCATCTATGATATATTATTGACTTAATGACGTCAAAGTTAGATAAATTTCAAGAAACTTGGAATTATGAAATTCTAATTCTATAAATAATAATGGATTAACCTAAAATCAAAATCCCTTCATCTAGCTTTTCCATATTAGGAAGAACTCCTCTAAATCCTCTACAAGAAATTTATCTAGATGAATAATATTTAAGTGATCATAGGATTAATTTTGAGAAAAGGGAATATTTGGGAAAAGACTAAATAATGAAATCAACACCCTCAACTGGGATATATGGAACCCATCCAACTGACGAAAGAGCTTATATCCCTCATGCACTAAAAACCAGGAGGTGGAAGAGGAATAATCATATTCTTATTAATATTATCCACACTTATTACCTAAAATAATTTGAGATGTTAGACTACATCCAAATCATTATTTAGCCTAAAAAGTTCTATATTTTCTAAACAATTAATATAATTAAATTCTATTCTTCTATTTGTGTTTTCTTTTTCCCTATTTTTTTTATTTTAATAACATTGATTACCAAGAACTTATTTTTAATGAATGTATGACCTAAGGATAACCTAATGTATAAAAACTGGTGACTCTAGAGTCTAAATAAATTTAATTATGTTTCCTATTATATTCTAGTTATTTTGGTGATTTATAGGTAGAGGTAAACAATAGTACAATTAGAATCTCCTTACCCCATTTTCATCTACACTGCTATATTCTATCCTCTACCACTATTTTTATTATTGAAACATTATGGGATCAATTTTTTGATTTGTTGATGAATTCATTGTTTTTATCCATTTGTGATAGTGTTAAAGATAACTCGGTAAATTTCCTTGAGTGTGATGTTCATTCACATAATTTTTTACATCAAGGGTGAGGGTAGATATTTCAAACAAATAGAGAGTAGGATTAAGAATATAATATATGAAAAATTTAAGTACAATAATGGTTTAATCTAGGGTAATATTATATTATAACATTCTATTGTGTGTAAATTTTTAATTTCTTTTCCTTTCACAAGCATCACACTTCATTCTTACCTTGATTTTAAAACATATGAAAAAGTATCATAAGTGTAATAATAGTGGATCTCTAGGTCAATATCATTAAGAGAAAAAAATTTAGTTACGTTAATATTCTATAAAGTATTTTTAAAATTTTATTTGAAATACCTCTATAACGAATTTTCAATAAAACTTCTTTTTTATATTTGATGAGTTGTATTGAGCATTCACTAATGTTTTTATATATTAAAAATAATTTTATCATTTAATTTTATTCCTTATTTTATTTTTTATTTATTTTATTCATAAAATTGGAATAAGAATCACATGGGAACATTATTTAATGGATCCTACCACATATTCATATTTTAATGAGATTGAAAAAATAACAAATGAGGTCAGAAAACCACAATTGTGCCACATCTTTTATAATAGTTATTCTATCTTCCACTGGATCCTGAGGATAAAATTAACAAGGATAACCTTGAGAAAATTTTGGTACATACCAATTGGTGGGATTATATAACATTACACACCAATTATGGAAATAAACTTCAATAAAAAATTCTAACATACCATTAGAGTTCCGAATAATATACACTAGAAGATTTTCAAGACTACATTATATGTCCCTACTTCTAGTCCAGCAAATCCAAGAATAAAAAATTGAGATGAGAGAGTTGAAGGAAATTATGTCCAAGATTATAAACACCCTCCAATAACTAATGGATCAAGGAAAACAACAAGAAGAATAATTTAAATAACCCCTATCATTTTCTCATGAATACAAACAATAAGTGTAAGTAACACTTCAAAAACTCTTATCCTCTAAATTTCAGAAATAATTTATATGGAAATCATAGGGAAAAAATACATCCAAATGATACCTTATAGGAGTATGAAAACCCTAAACTCTCATGTTATTATATTATCTAAAATATAATTGAAAACTAAAACACTTTGTTCTTAAAATATAGATTCATCATTAATAGAGTTTTCCATAGAATAAAAAGATGTAAAAGAGGTGTTGGGGATTGAGGAGTAGTTGAGGAAACCAATACCACATAATATAAAACACACTCTACTGGATTTAATTCAAGAAAAACTGTGTGAAACCCATATATATTATGATATAGTTCTCTTTAAATTAACATTATTTCTTTTTATATAATTCATTACATGCAACATCCAGTTGAAACTAACCATGATATAGTATTGAATTATTATTATTTAAAGTGATATTTATCTCCTAGCCACTATATTGGAGGATATGTGTACGAATAAATAAATTATGAAATCATATTTTTTACACATCTAAGAAATGAATTCATTGGTAATAAATTGGTTAAAAAATAAAATAAAATCATTTAAAAGTAAAAAAGAGATGTTCTTTCCGAAGAAACTATATTTATGAGAAAGATGTGTTTTTATTTAAATAAATTTAATTAATAACTATTTATGAATTTTTTTAATTAAAATTGTTTCTTATATATCTATTTAAAAATTAAAGTATTCATTTTTTAGTTTTTTAATGGTAAAAAATGAAATTATACTCTGTTATTTTTCTTAAATATGCATTTGTCCTAAAATGGGTTTGTTGTCTTTTTCCCAATTATTTTAAAATTAGTTTCTTCCACTTATAGAAATTTAATATAGTAAAATATATTACATATTTTATATCATCATAATTAATATTATTTAATACTTTATACTTTATTTTTGACCATTATGAGTTGTAATTTTGGTAAAAATCTCGTCACATCGGTGCGCATTAAAATGTGTTAAAATGGTCAAAACTAAACTTATATGGGCTATAATAGAATAAAAATTTTATAAATCGTTTTATATTGTTATATTTTGATCTTATATTATATCATATTCCAATATTATTCATTGGGATCTGTTATTCTATAAAAAGGCATTTATATACTTTAATTTTTTGAAAAATTACAAGTGTGTCCTCTCCCTCACTTATAAAAGGACAATACCTCTCCTCTCTTATACACATTTTAAGAGTAATTTATATCATATAATACATAACAAAATCATTTCCTAAAATACACACATGTTCTATATTTCATTTTTTTATAATAATACCATCATTTCAATACATATTGTGCAAGACAAAGTGGTTTATCAATATAGTGTAGTAACTCTGAACTGAGTACATTCAATTTTATTTCTTCATTCACATGATATAATCCTATATTTTCCATAAAAATGATTAATAAAGAAAAATTAATATATTCATATTTTATTACGATGATGAAACAACCATTTTATTCCTCCTTTCCATTAAATGTGAATTATTGTATCGCCCATGCGTATGTGTAGACTACCTCCTCCAAATAGTGATATGATTAATTTTAAATCCCCATCTTGAATAGTTTTTTATTTTTATGGATTTAATTTTTATATATTATAATTATTATTATATAATTATAAAATCATTTACACCTTTTTAACTTCCCATTCATTAGAAAATGATGATGTTGCTCATGCGTACATGTGCACACCACCTCTATGATGTGATGGGATTCATTTTCCATTTTAGCTTTACAAGGATGGAAATAAGGACACATTTAATGAATATATATTATATTTCTGATATTTTTATGATTATAAATGTTATATACCATTTACCATTATTTCTATTTATCAAAATGTGGAAACATCACTTGTGTCTACGTATAGATTACTTTATTTATGAAGTGATATAATTCATTTCCCTTCTCCAATTTTTTTGAATAGTTATAAAAGTTTTTATAAGGATTACATATGATTTTTATGAAGTGATTAAATTTAAAAATAATATGGAACCATGTTCAAAATTATGGGAACTTCTAAATTTGAATCAAACTGTACATGAAAAGGGAAACATTTATCACCATGAAAAATTATTTAGATAAATAATTATTAATAAATTGGTGAAAAATGTTATATATAAATAATATATGGTATTATTTGTGTGAATATGGTTGTACATCAGATTGAAAATAAATATATATTTATTATTAATGACATTTTAACTCCTACGAAGCATTATGAGACTTGAGGTTGGAGTTTATGTTAAAATATATTTTATTTTTTGGATTGTCTTTAAAAAAAATTCTATTGAGCTAAATTATATGGACCTTGTAATTTAATCCCAATATTGTTTTTTTAACCTCAATTTATTCCTGTATTTTTTATGTATTACTATCAATTTTTTATTTCTTTTACTTTGAATGAAATACAAACTTTTTTATATAAAAACGAACCTTATTTTCTCTTTTTTCGAAAAAAAATTCTTTCATATCAATACTCTTCAAAAATTATGATTTTTTTAATTATATTAACTTTTTTTAAAAATTTTATTTCCAACACCATTTAATTAAATTAAAATATTTTTAAAAGTAATCATTTTAAAGAAACATTTTATAAATATGTAATTTTTTTTGAATATGTGTGAAAATAATTTTCTCTTTTAATGTATACAATATGAATTATTCTTCTTGTTTCCATTAGTATTATTTCATTTAAATAGTACATTATAAATTTAGATGGTTATTATCAAATAAAATTATTTTTTAATTATTTTCGTAAATTTTAGTTAAAATTTTATTTTAAGAATAAGATATTTTTCTTAGGTTTTTCTCAGGTCACATCAGTTGGTACTAGAGTAGAGTTTTGTTGTTTTTGGAGAGTAGCATTAGAAAACATTTAGGAAAAAACTAGGGTTATGTGTAGGTATATAATTACATACTAAAGGTGTAGTATAGTATATATTATGTGTCTTTCGAGAAAATAATTCCTTGTTTAGATATTGCAATTTTGTAGTGACTACGGTATAGATACACCTAGGTGTAAAAACTATGAATAGATTAGATTTGTTATTAACCTGATCATAAATTGTGAATTATGAGTGTTCCAAAGAGTAAAAACCTGTATTGAAACTCATACAGTGTAGTCTTTTGTTAATTAACATTCTCTTTATAATACAGTAAGAATGATTTGAATAGTTGATGAGCTCGATGAATAATGTTTGAGCTAAAGTTTCCTTGGTTGATAAGAATGTTTCATAATTTACAGAATCACGTGAATGATTTTCATGGGTATATAAATGTTCTCACTAATATTTAAACATCTATTCTTATACTATGTTATTTGATTTAATAAATATCTAGAACTAGATGTAATTTTTTTGAACAATAGACATAAAAATCAATTCCATGAATATACTCATGAGAAAAAATGGCTTTGGAGTTGGGATGACATATTTTGTTACTAGGATAACTCAAATATCTCAATCTATGAGTGGTAACATGAGTCATTTTGAGCATCTGAATGCACCAATGAGGGAGAAACACTCCGTTGAATATATTATATTACAATTACCTCCCTCATTTTCTACTTATTCTATTCCTGTAGTTTCTATCTAATTGATTTATAATATGGAAAATAAATATTCCATTAGTTAGTTATCAAACAATAAAAAAGCATACTTAGTGGTGTCTTACATGGAATGTTAAGTTGATCAACGATGGAATATTATTAAAAATTGATGTAAAGAAAAATAAATAAACTCCATGGAATTAGGGGACTATAATATGGTATTTCTCAATAAGTTATTTCGCCAAAATAGTCAAACTAAAATATAGAGGAACTTATTACAGTGGAAGAAGAATATTAGTCGGAGTGAGTAACTCAATGGGGGGTTGGTAATTGAGTTCCTAATAATGTTTCTATTAGAAATATATCCATATATAATCCATCGATTTAAAAATAATTTCACCTAGTTAATTAGTATTGTAGTGTGAAAAAATTACCTTCTAAAAGATTTCTCAAATCTTGAATACTTCTCATTTAAAACAAAATTCAAATTACTTTAGAGTTTGAAATCAATTGATTCAAACTAATCCTTATATAAAAACCGATCAAAACTAACTATCAATATACCCATATTTTTTATAGATTATAAAAAAATAGTTTAAATATTTGAAATGAATGACAAGTTAGGGAATATACAGGTGGTTCAGTCTTAAGATACATCTTAATCCCATGCACATAGAAATCAGCCACTCCCAAGAACATAATAAAATTATAATCTGATCTAAATCCTAGATTGGGTGTTGAGATGAAAAATTAGACGATATCCATGATTGAAGGACTCTTCTACATTTATATTTGGGTATATAAAAATAATCATAGGCCACACATAGACCTCTTCCATAACAATAGTGGGTAATCCTTCGAAAAGAGAGAGAAGATGAAATACAATATTCTCTAGTTATAACTTAAGAATCATTGTGTGTTGATAAATAGAGAAAAAACATTGCACAAATATAAAATCCATGAAAATAAAGGTAATGAAATAAGATATTTAAATGGTACTATTTCTCAGTTTGTAGTGCTTCAAATTCTCTAGTGTCCTCAAATATAGCTTGACAAGGAGCTTTAACTGTTTCATTGAATGATGTAGAAAAAATATAGTGTAACAATGATCTTGTATTCTATCTGTAGGAACATATCTGTATATTCATTGTAGTTCGATCATTCATATAATAAAGTAGTAAAAATGCAACATGTATGTTCTCATGTGATAATCCTTAGTGTATTTAGAAAGGCACTCGCCACTTTATCATATATTTCAACTTTTAGAACACACGCATGATAGAGTCTTTTGAGAATATAATTCACTTCATGCACCTATTGAAGTATAATCATTCCAGATCTTATAAATCCTTATAATGACTCTGAATTTGTCTTTAATGTGTTTATTCAATAGTTACGAATATAATAATAACATAACACTCTTCATTAAACTCATTAATATATTCATTTGAAGAATTTAATTCAAAATACAAATAACATTGACGATGAATCTTCAGGAAGAAAGATATATCTAGTGGCTAGACATCTCTAGTATAAAGACATCTCTAGTGCTCAGACACCTCTAGTGGAAAGCCATATCTTATGAAAATAAATCTTTGTAGGTGAGACATATCTAGTGGCATGAAATCTGTGGTGTTGTGACATCTTTGGTGGATAGACATTTGAACTAATGATGACTCATTCTGGTAGTGTGTCATTTCTGAAAGTGATCCATTTTTAACTAATGGTGACTCATTCATGCACTTAGAAAAATTTTCATCAAATTCCCTAATAATGTAAAATTCTACCATAAAATGGAAATATCATTAAATATATAATGATTATTATTTTTTCACATTAATATAAGGAGGTTATAATAATCTTCCCCGATTGGATGATCAAAAATCATGGAATTTTTATAAACCATGTATATGATAAACATAGATATACAGAAGTGATTTTACAAGAAAACAATCTACTTAATATTTCAAATGTAAAGTGTGATACATAAATAAGCGTGAAATAAAATATATTGTATTATATAAATTATTTATCCAAGGATATGTTCCATATATAAAATTGGTATTAGAGAATAACAACCAAATAATTAAAATACCAAAGTGAGGTGAATTATCAAAGATTAATGTAATTATGTTTTTAAAAAAGTTAACGTAAATCAAATCGACAATTCAGCTCATCCAACTTCCTCTCCCCATTGTAGGTTTATCAAAAATATAATATAAGAAATAGTAAAGAGAATAAATATGAATAATAACATACATATCATTAATCATAGAAAGTATGGATATTACATCCCAAAAAGATATACAAAAAAACTCTATCAAATAATGATGTTAATCTGAGTCACTCCCATCTCAGGAGGCAGGATCAGAAGGGAACTTAACCTTTTTAGAGGTAGGAGGTACATATGTAAATTCAAAGGGTATTATTGTTGAGGCTGTATCTACTGACGGAGTCCCAGAATGCTCTTTGATAATCACTGGGATGAGATGTTTAATGAAATCCATGAGAGACATGATAAATGGTCGGTACTGAGGATGTAAAGAATACGATGAAGCATAAGATGTAAAAATAGACAAAGGAATCTGATATGGGTTAACTATTCCAGTTCCATATACATACATGACAAGAATCATAAGGTTGAAAAAATCTATTACAATATTTCCACCTCAATACATAGAACTAAAAATATCTTTCTTCTCCTCCATGAGAATATTTAGTAGAGGTGAAAAAACACTAAACATTCCAACATGTTCATTGAATTCTATAGTGATAGGTGGCATCTTTATGTTTTTAGGAAAACATCAAATTGTAATTTTACTCATGTTTTGTATACAAATTTTTTTTAATATTTAATGGTCTTGGTGAGGGTTTCCCTGTCAATTTAGGAATCATTTATTCACTCCCTTACTTTCTTTTTATATTTTTATTACCATGCTAAAAAATATGTCTCAAACCCTCCAAATGGGTATAGTGAATATCTCCCAAAGTAGCATGATTCTCCATTATGATTATAGACTAGATCAACACAACATCAACTAAAACTGAGGGAGGTGGAAAATAAGAAGTAGAATCCAATGAATGATAACCCTCCAATCTCTCTATCATAGTAGTCTACATAGTAGAAAAGTTATTTTCAACTCCTCCATCCTAGAACTCATTGTCTCTATATCACTAGAAATCCTTTGGTTCTCTATTTACACTTATAAAATGTGAATAATTATATTCCTTTGGATATCATATACAACTATCCCAAATTGTTTTCTAGCATTATCTTCACTGAATTTAGTGGCGTAAGGTGACATCGACCTCAAAAATAAATTGATGTCTATAAGAAGTATCCCTATGAAGGACTCTATTTCTATGATAAAAATAGTATATGAATTCATTGGTACAACAGTATCAGTTGTGGGCACAACAGCCTCTATAGGCTATGTTATGGTAGGAGGTGAAACTAAAGAGAACTCTTGAAGATCACCATTATAATAATTCTTCTCAACAAGGGATGCACTATGATCTATCTGAAATCTAACTTATATAGTAGGTCGGACATAAATTTTGTAAATTCCTACATCATCATCACTTCCACCATAATCTATGTATGATATTCCAGGAAACATAGATCATCGAGAAGGCTGCCCCTTAGAGGATACATCATCCTTTGATGCAACATATCTATGATATCCAACATCTTCTTCCGCATACTTGGAAACTAAATAGTCCAAAAAAATATGAACATATCTTGGTAATTTCTACCACTCATAAAATGAATCAAGTAATGCTATAACAGGAGAGAGAAAATAAGAAACAACTCAGAAAAAAATGGGGATTTCTCCCACTTAGCAGGTACTCAGGTCTCTTCTCTTGCAGAAGAAGCATCTCCAATAAGTTTCTCTAAAACAGATCCATCTAAATACATTGATCCAAAAAAACCATGTTTATCATCATGTGTAGTTCTTTTTAGAGTTGGTGTCTTGAGAACCAACTATTTATACCTTGATTACATGAATTTACACTTATTATATATTTTTCTTTGTTCTGCATGACTAAAATATAATAATGTTCTGGAATATTTGTTGCATTAACACGGTCAGGAAAATCCACGCTATGATGAGAACCTTGAAATGCTATAACAATATTATTAAATAAAGTTATATGGTTGGATGAAATATTGTGACAGGAAACATGGTATACAGACCATCATGTGTGAGTACACATAAGTAGACGAGACTCTCTCTCATTGAGTTTGCACATGGTAGTCCCCAAGATGGGGGATTATGAGAACAGAACTACCAATAGCAATTCCACATGTCTTGGTGTCATTGTACATTGCTATCTACAAGCATGTTTAATGGTCCTTAGACTGGAAGATTATCATTAACTCATGTCATGACATGCACACTTAGATTTGATGACGAAAATCATCATGAATATAGTTGGCGGGAAGTAGGGTATGTTCGGTGCATCACGAATGACATGTTGTTAATGGATATGTCAAGGATGGATTCTTCCCTTCCATATTTATGAAAGTAGATATCTCAGGCCCTTTGATTGAAATATAACTGCTGCCCAAATTCCATGGCCATGGTATCATGACGAGTTTATTTCAGGAAGTCAAAGAATGACGGATCAAGCATATAGGTTTATGACACTTCCATAAAACCTGCTAGATGACATATTGAGAAAAAGGGATTAAGTTACACAGTAATCATTCATTTTATGTGACACATCAGTGCGACATCAACTTCTTTCTCTTGGGCGACTTGACCTGTTGCTAGACAGTGATCTTGTACTTTAGTCAAGCCAGCCTAATTCCAACGAGAAAGAGTCCTAGAGGGTCACACAATAAGTGCATCCAAGTATCTCATATAGAATAATGATTATTCCTATATGGGGTTTAATAACTATTCAAGGAAGCCTAAATCGTTTTAATGTTGGAGGAAGAATAAAATGAAAAAACAAGATATACACGTCGTGTACATTGAATATACACACCGTGTAGTTTTCATTTTGGAAAGGAAATGAAAAATGAAAACAATATATAAATGTCGTGTACATTTAATGTACACACCATTTAGTTTTCAATGAAAAACAAGTACACTCTGAGTATTAATGATTAAACACCGTGTAGTTTTTCCAGTCAGAATTTTGAGAAAATAATATTGTTTTATTAAATGATATTTATTATAATCAGCTTGGGCGCCTGTCAAGGAAATAATGATTCAACATGGGGATTTCAATAAGATTTAATGAAATAAATAAAACACGTAACACATTAATTTATTGTCCTAACTCTATAACCTCAAACTCGATTGTAAATATCCTCACAAACCCAACACCTTTTAAGTGATTCATTGTGCACAAAAATTCTGGAGAATTATCTGATGGCCTAAAGAACTCCTCCATCCAAGAATGCTCTCAAGACTGATAGATATCCTCCTCCAATCAGATAAAGGCGACTAAGTCGTACAATGAAAGAAAATGGTTCTCTATGCTAGAACCCAGAGATTTCTTTTGGAGAAGTCCATATATATGTGGAGCTTGTGTGGATCACCACTAGAGAAAGTATACACTTAGCTTCTGCGACACAATGACGAATCACATGGGAACATGATCAAAAATATCAACGAAGAATGAATTCCATAAAATTTAGGACTTTTCAATTAATTAAATTAATTATAATCCACCTGTGATGATCCTCCTTTGTGGTTCCAGGACTATTCTTCTTCATTGTCTATTTCTATGATTCAATTCATGGAGTCTTGTATTTATCGTCGTATTGATCCTGGATTGATCATTTCTAATGAAAAAAAGCCATGTGGGCACATCCACCCATGAGATTCCACTCTGCTCTTGGCCATAAATTGGTATCAGAGAGAGGTTACAATTTTGATTATAGTTATTTAATTTTCACTAATAATTTACGCATTTATATTTGATTCAATTCAAGAAAAATTGTTCTATAAAACTGAATGAATGAGATCTGTTCTTCCTACTTTATTTATCAATTCAAATCACAGAAATGACCTTTCAATTGTATTTTTGATTAAAATGAAAATTAGGAACTCATCCGGAGGATCCGCTCATTCTATTGGTACAACACAAGAATACATGACATGTAGTAAAAACTACAGGTTGTTTACTTATGTTCAATGAACCAGTACTGGTCCGCCAAACCCACGCCGTGTGAATTGAGAATACCTATGTTTTTATTACAACATATTGACCAGAACTGAATGGGGCATGGAAACCAGAATACATGACGTTTATGATGAATTAACATTTCGTGTAGTTTGATCCGACCCAGGTGAAACTGTTTACAAGGAGAAGCCACGTACCGCGTACACAAGATTTCCAAGACAGTAACCACGTAACAAGGAAATACACACTGTTTTAGATTAATCTATATACAGTGTACTCCAAAATTTCCAAAGTATATAAAACATGCCAAATCCCCCGACGTGTACTTTAGATAAAGGGTGAAAAAATAGACACCGTGTAATATAGCCTACATGCCGTGTGCTTTCCAGAAATAGAATTTCACCAGGTTTCCTCCAAAGTACAAAGACATGTACATGGAATATGGACGAGAAGAATCTCAATGAAATTAAAAAAGGAATTTAAGATAAATAATTTATTAATTATAAGATCATAATTAATTGAATTCAAGCATGACTTATCTTAAATAAAAGAACGATTAAAAGAATTTGAATACTAAATATGCGTAAATGTCGTTGTCTGCTATGGATGATTATGAGCTAGACCAAAGACCCTTTGTGTGTGTATGTTTTCATTTAAATGTATTTAATTTAAATTTTTTGGCTTGTGATCCATCTTCCAATAAAATGTAGGGCCTGCATGCCCATGGTTTCTTTAATGTATACCCCATGTAATGGAAGATCTCCCAAGCCAGAGGAGAAAGCTCAAAATATGAAGATGAGGCGAAACCAACCCAAGAAGATTAAAAGGTGGACAAGTGGGAGCTGTAAAACATGAACCATCGGGTTCAAGGTGTTTTTCCCTAGGTTATGGTTAACTTATCAAAACCACTAGATAAGATAACCAATAGAAGCTCATGATCATTCCATATTATTTTATTTCTGTATAATTTCATGGATTATTTATTATGTATATGTTTTCACGATCACATAGTTAATTAAATAAACAAGCATGAAAAGATGGAATAAAATAAAATAGAATTATGCATAAAAATTATCAAAACATTTTTAATCACATAAGCAAGAATCACATAATATTAACAAGAATGTGATAATGTAAAACTACTCATAAAGGATTAAAATCCCTCAAATACCATATTAAGTCAGACCAATCCTTCCATTACTTTATTAAGGGAAATTCCCAATAAAACTATGTGTTTGACCAACCCTTTTTGGGAAACTTACTTTCATAAAGGAAGCTATTATGAAAGATTCAGGTTGAATTATACATTTTTACTCAAGAGGAGTATCCCTCTCTAGACTTGTTGTAAAATGGAGGCAATTGTTGAGGAAATCCAAGTCAGGATTTCGGGACTAGGGATTCCACTCAACAAATCAAGGAACTGTAAGCTCATAGTTGGCAAAGACCGGCCTACCTAAATACCTTTAAATAGATTGACCAACCCTTGTTGGGGTTATGCGAAGGGAAATATGAATCCTTTCCACTAGAATTTCATAGCATCTGTACATTCTGAGTTCAATTGTGAGGGCCATTGGGACTTGATAAAATAGTGGGAGAATTAATAAATTCATTTATTATTTTTTTACAAAATGTAATCAAAAGGTACTGATAAATCTACTCTTCTAATTTTTAGAATCAATATGAAAAACTCGTCAACCACATTTTCTCTATGATCAATTCTGGATAAAGACAATATCCTCACCGGTAGTAACTTTTAGGAATGGTTTAGGCGCCTTCGGGTTATCCTACTCCATGAATGAATGTTTTACATGCTAGAGTCATCACTTCCTGATTCTCCTGCCCAAGGGGTGAGTGATGAAGATTTCCAGGTCTATGATCAAAATTTGAGATATGCACTCGACATTCAATGTTTGATTCTATCATCAATGTATAGTGAGCTCATGATGTATCATGAAGACTTGGATTCCTGTAGAATGCTCGAGCACCTCCATGGTCTATACCAGGATAGATAATGATAGGAAAAGTTTGAGATCTCTAAGGCTCTATTTCAGAGCAAGCTTAGAGAGGGTGCCCCAAATGGGACTCAAATAGTCAAGTTCAATGGATAAATTGAGCACTTGGAGGTTCTAGGGTTTAAACTCCCCAAAGAACTGGGTACTGATCTCATTCTTTCATCACTCCCCTATAGCTTCAATAACTTTGTTGTAAATTTCACCATGAACCACATTGAGAAGTCTCTATCTGATCGCCTTATCCTCATTCACCAAGTGGAAAATGATATGAAGCGTGAAAAGACTTCTGTCATTATGGTGAATAAAAGGAAAGGTAAGGCGAAGATATTTAACCCAAATATTTTACAAGGCCTTCCAAGAAAAGAAAGATCAAATGGGTGGCAAGAAAACAAGAGTTTGTTTGTTTCGCATGTGGCAAGAAAGGCCACTGGAAGAAAAACTACACCAAGTCAAGGAACCAAGGGGAAGCTTCCGGCGTGTTTGTTATCAAATGAAATCTTTCTATTTCTACCAATTTTGTATTATATACTACTTGTTGTACTCACATCTGTATACAAATACATGAACCAAGTAGATTCTGAAAGATTGACCAAGGTGAGGTGGATCTGCGAGCAGCCAACGGGGCCAGACTCGCTGATGTAGCTCTCGGAGACTACCCCCTCACATTTCCTACTGGAATGGTCTTGGTATTAAAAGGATATTATTATGTAACCTCAATAACCAAAAACATTACTTCATTATCCAGATTTGATACTGATAGATTCATCTTCAAGTTTGGAAATGAATGTTGATACTTTTATAAAGATAGCATTTGTTTTGTTAGGGAACATTTATATTATGACCTTTATGTGTTAGAATACACAAACCAAGTAATGTAAATCGATGTGACTATTAATTCCCATGAATCATACCACACTAAACTTTGGCATCACCAGCTAGGTCACGTCAATGAGAAACATTGTAAAAAATTACATCAAGACGGGTATTTAGATTCTTTCGAACTAAAACCACTTGGTGTATATCATGCTTGCCTACAAGGCAAAATGACCAAATCCCCATTTAGTGGGAATGGTAAAAGGGCTAAATAGCTTCTAGAATTAGTTCACACATATGTGTGTGGACCATTTCCAGTTGAAGAAAGGGGTGGGTTCTTATACTTCATAACTTTTACTGATGAATTTTGTAGATAAGGATATATTTAATAATGAGGTATAAGTACGATTCATTTGATCGGTTCAAAGAATAGAAGAATGAAGTTCAGAACCAGCTTGGTAAGAAGATTAAGAAACTCTGATCAAACATAGGAGGAGAATATCTTAATCCGGAATTCATTGATTTATTACAGGAGTTTGGGATTATATATCAACTCACTCCTCCTTACATGCCTCAGAGAAATGGTGTAAGTGAAAGGAGGAACCGCAACCTGTTGGATATGGTGAGCTCAATGGTGAGTCATGCAAGTCTTACATTATCCTTTTGAGGATATGCATTAAAAATATAAGAACACATTCTAAACCAAGTACCAACTATATCGATAAATGGTATTCCATACGAGTTATGGATTGGATGAAAAGCCATGTTATAAAATTTACATGTCTCGGGTAGCGAAGCATTTGTTAAGGCCTCTTCAGGTAACAAACATGCACCCCGAGGCAAAAAGTGTACCTTTATAGGATATCCCAAGAAAACAAGTGGATATTACCTATACAACCCCTTAGATAAAAAGGTTACAATGGAAAGACACACCACATTCCTTGAAAGGGAAAACATCTCTAAAAGTGATATTGGGAGAGAGATGGACTTCAATGAATTAAAGGCTCAAGATACATAAGAGTTGGTACAAGAACAGATTCCACAATGCCTCGTGGAAGAACAATCTATTCTAGAGACATAAGAACTACGTAGGAACACGAGAGAGGTGAGAGAACCGGAAAGATGAGGTTTTCTTGTCACCGAGGATGGTGAATCATTATTGGTTGACAATGATGATCCTCTAACCTACAAGGAAGCAGTTGAAGGCATAGACATTGCCTAGTTAAAAGAAGCCATGAATTCTGAAATGGATTCCATATACCAAAATCATGTCTGGATTCTGGTAGATCCTCCAGTTTATGTAAAATATGTTGGTAATAAATGGGTATTCATGAAGAAACTGGACATCGAGGGACAGGTTAGTACCTATAAGGCATGACTGGTTGCAAAAAATTTTAGAAAACGTCAAGAAATTGACTATGATGAAACCTTTTCACCGGTTGTGATGCTGAAATCCATCAGAATCCTATTAGTCATTGCCACTTACCATGACTATGAAATTTGGAAAATGGATTTCAAAAGAGCATTCTGTAATGGGAACCTCAAGGAAGATGTCATCATGACACAACCTGAAGGGTTTGTGACTCCAAATGATTTCAACAAGGTATAAAAGTTACAGAAATCAATTTATGGATTAAAGAAACCATCAAGGTCTTGGAACATTCATTTTGATGTAGCTGTAATGGAATGTGGATTTGTTAAGAACAAATGTGAGCCTTGTGTCTACAAAAGGTTTGGAGTAAGTTCATTGATTTTCCTAATAGTATATGTTGATGAAACATTACTAATTGGAAATGATGTACCTATCTTACAGTTAGTTAAGGAATGGATGGATAAATTCTTCTCTATGAAAGACATTGGTGAGGCAACATATATTCTTGGTATAAAGATCCAACGTGATAGATCCAAGATAATTCTAATCCAGATTCAAAGTACATACATTGACAAGATACCGAAGAGATTCAGTGCAGAACAGTCCAAGTGGGGATTGTTCCTAGTGTCACATGGCATTCATATTTCCATGAAAATGTGTCCTCAGACACATGAGGAATGAATGGAAATGGAAAGTATTCCTTATGCATCTGTGACTAGTTTAGTCATGTATGTTATGCTATGTACAAGGCTAAATGTTTCTTACACATTAAGTGTTGTAGGCAGATATCAAGCAGATCCAGGAGGCTACCATTGGATGGAAATCAAGAATATCCTTAAGTATCTGAGGAATACTAAGGATATGTTCCTAGGTTATGGAGGAGAAGAAAAACTAGTCATCAGAGGACATGTAGATGCTAGTTTACAGACTGATCAAGATGACATGAAGTCACAGACTGGATACATCTTCAGTTTAAATGGAGGTGCAATGAGATGGAAGAGCTCAAAGAATGGTGTGGTTGCAGATTCTATTGTAGATTCTGAGTATATCGCAGCTTCTGAGGCAGCTAATGAAGTAGTATGGATGCGAAGCTTCATCCAAGATCTGGATGTAGTACGTAGCAGTAAAGATCCTATCACACTCTATTTTGATAATACTCCAGCGGTGGCACTTGCAAAAGAGACAAGGTCACATCAGCGGAAAAATCACATACTTCGGAAGTATCATCTTTTCAATGAATATTTATAGTTGAAATGACGACTTATATAAGCCCATGTAAAAATTTATTTACTAAAAGATATTTGTTTATGTCATTTTTTCCATTAACTTATGTTAATTATAATAGTGTTATTATCATTCATAAGTGGCTCCATGGGGTCCCAAAATAGACCCAATTATGACCATGGTCATCCATGAATCATGAAATAAGGTTAGGACATCCGTTAAGGTAATTTTGTATTATAATAATATCATTTTTCTTTGAATTACCCTATTTACCTTTAACCGTGGTAAATAAAATTCAAAAGTTATAATTCACCAAAAATTATTTTCATCTTACAGAACACCATTTTACTTACTAATGACAACCATGTATTTCAAATTTTCGAAATTCAATTTATAGAAGCTTTAAAATTTCATTTAAATTAAAAATTCATCTTTTTAACTACTACTTAGTGGTTTTACTATTCATCAAAAATTGATGTTTTTATGAAAAATACCAAAAAATAATCCTAGGATATATTTGGTATTCCAAATTCAAAAATTATTTCTTTGTTACCAAATTCAAAACCTATATGTTATATTAATTTATTTAAAATTAATTCCCATGGTCAAAAAAAATAGCATGTTTTTTAGAAACAATAACTATGAAAAGATTGACAATGGTTTATGTATAATTTCAAAGTGAAATTAATTCCAATGAAAAAAATTGGATTAAATGATAAAAATATAATCTAATTACACTTCAAAACCAATTTAAAATATAATCTAACCTTATAAATAAATTATATTAAAAGGAAGTTTTGAATTAAAAAACAGTATTTCTCTCAATTCATAAAAAATGAATATTATTAGAAAAATACGAAAATTTCTTCTAAAGGAAATTTTGATGTCCTGATTCTAAATAATTATTTTATTTTTTCAGTTTGAATATGTAAAATATTCAAATATTCGATTTAAAAAGGGTTCACCATTAAAATTTGGTAAAATTGATATTTTTTGAAAAATACATTTTTTATATGAAAAATTGAATTTGTTCTTTTAATATATCTAAGAAACGCATTATACAGAAGTTAAAATTATATGTGGTATATAAAATTAAAAATCAAGTTAATACTATTCATAACCACTTTTGAAATGCTAGTTTGGTAAGTCATGGTGCACTCGAACTCGGTGTTGCATTTAGCGCAAGCTATTTAATTTAAAGAAAATAACCTACTATGAAATCTTGGTGTGTTACACACATGTTCACCAGTAGCTACATTAACTTCTTCTTTTGCTTCATTAGAGTACTCCCCAATATTATCTGGCTCCAAACTCGGATAAACATGGTTCATGGGTCTAGTGGGAAGAGCTATAGGATTAAAATACTCTTAGATATTTTCATTATCTCTAACATACTTCTTTATCCATGGGTTCCAAATCACCCTCATCCATCTATAAATAATTATGTCTAGGAAGAAACCCACACATTTCAATTCATGATATTCCTCTTCATAAATAAAAAACATAGTTTTTGACATGGAACAAATTAACATGGGTAAAATTAGATAATCATGTCTTAAGGACGACTTACACATCTCCATTATAAGTACCATGTGGTATCTGTGGAAATTGATTCTGTCCCAATATTTTATAATGTATAGAAATTAAACATCCTAATATATTTTCTTATTAAAATCACATTTCTGAGGACCTAAAAAATGTTGGATAAACATAAAATTAAGCTTTAATTAACCCTTCAACTCCATAGAGTTAGGTTTTCTTCGAGTAATATCACCAATGATTTCAAAACAATAATCCTTATAAATGAAAGATTCACTATCTCTTGGTATCATAAATTAGTAATCATCAAAAAGTAATTAGTATGGAACATTCAACCATCTTTCCCATTCCGTTGATGAAAAGGTAAATTTATTACCATAAATATTGTTTCGAGTCAGATATTTCTTGTTCATAATGAAAAATTGACATATTGATAAAAATGATGAACCAACCGAGGATATAAAGTTATGTCATTTCTAGATAACCAATATACCCATCCATGGTCCTGAATTAGCCATAACACCAATTAATTATTGGAAAGAAACCATCAGACATCCACTTCTTTTTTTGGAAACCACAACATGATTCACAAGTTGTGGGTTCCAAGATTCAACAACTCCTCAACTTTGTATTCCTTTTGATATTTTAATTGGTCGTGTACCTTAGGTAAAAAAAATTGAACCATGATTAACTCTCACCAATTTAGTGTAATGAAGGAGAAGGAAGGGTGTAAGAAGAATGTAGGATGGTATAGAAAGATGGAAAGTGAAATGAATCAAAGGAAGCAGGTGCAAGAGAGAGTGACTCAGACTCAAAATTTATTCCAGATATTTGTTTTATGGATTTGAAATAATAAAATATAATAAATATAAAAAATAAAATTGAATGAAAATCAAATCCCAAAAATTATCCATGAAAACACTTGAAAGAGATAACCATGAATCATAAAATGGTGACTCGCCAATAGTGACTCACCAATAGTGACTCACAAATGATGTGTTTCCAATAATGTCTCACTAAAAATTACATTCATGTGGTGACATTCTGATAGTGACTCTCCATTAGCGACATTCCAATATTAACTCACTAATGGTGACTTACCAATGATTAAAGACTAACTAATGTTTATCATTATTAATTAATGTATATTTTAGTTTAATCTATAGGAATATAATGGTTTTCTAATAATATCATCATGCTCATGCTTAGTTATTTTTAATTAAAGAGTTATATCACCTTTTGAAAAATGCTCCTAGAAAAAGTTATATCTGTGATGACTTCTCCCACGAGGCCCTTGATGTGACTACCCCAAACCCACCTCTAATAGGATAGGGGATGACGACTAACACCGAGTAGGCATATCCCAAAAATGGGAGGCATTTTCCTAAGTACTTTTACACACACCCCCATCTCTAAGACCAAAAGTGGTGAACTAACAAAACTAATTTAACCCAAAGGAATTCTGGTAAGATACCTAGAGAAGAGTAAAAACGTAAAAAAATTGAAAAGTAATCTATGACAAAATAGAATCCCATCTAAAAAGGAAAGTATATGCTCTTGAATATCATCTGCATAAATCCCTACATGAAGGGTAGGTACATATATATTTATCTGATGTCTTTGAAGAACACCTCATTTGTTGGGACTCTCTCTAAGCACCACCTGGCCCCAGTCCACCAAGGACCCCGTCAAAGCATCAATCATCTTCCAAATACACAACACATGAAGGCATATCCCATGCAAGGGTGAGTAATACAATACTAAGTAGGGACCCCAAAACCATAAAGGTATACGACTAAGAAATACCCATAGTACACCACAATGTAAACACACGAATTACACTATAATGAAAACACACAATGTACACCCCAAAGGAAGCACATGAAGTATAGTTAATACAGTCTTATTAAATAGGTATAGGTCTGAAGCATGAAGATATGGATTTATAATTTTATTACATAGATCCTTTAGCCTCTATGAAATTAGAAGTGTTGGTCATTTCGAGAGCATATATGGCACATAGAACATCAATGAAACATGGAGTGTATATGGAACATTGAGCATTGATGGCACATGAAGTGTCGATGGAACATGGAGTGTCAGTGGAACATAGTGCATCGGTGGCACACAGAGCATCAGTGGCACCCAGAGGGGTGATGACATCTAGGACGTCGATGGCGCATGGGGAATCGATGGTGCACAGAGTGTTGATGGTGCATGGAGCATCGACGGTGCACAGAGAAGTTATGGAGTCTGAGGCATTGATGGTTCACAGAGTGTCAATAGTAAATGTAGAGTCAATGTAATAGTGAGATTCAATGGGTCAAGAATTCCCCCAAGTCACATAGTAGCATCCAACCACATGATTCCACTCGTAGCACATTTGTTTTGGGAGAACCTGCAACTCTAGCCATTAGGTTATAAACCAACATACACAAAAACTCACGTATTGTATCTCAAAAGGACAACCGCATCTCAAGGGTCCCAAACCAGTAAATGGATCATCAAAAGGACATACAATTTGAAAGATACTGCTAATTAATAAAAATTGTTTGATCAAGTACATGTCCTACCCTACCCGGTCCGGTTTTCCTGATCTGACCCAGTCATTCTGGGCGAGATCGAACCAGCCCGGACCGATGGGAAGCTGGACCATAGCCCATTGGGCCACTGGAGTAGCTCTGTTCTCCCATCCCTGCTAGCTGCATGCGGCCTAGATCCTTTAGTGCACGACTCATTCGTGCGCTCCAGGTCAACATAGCCACCACATTCAATGCGAACGGAAACACATCTCACCCCTGGTCCCATAGACCTCCTTCTATGAGATCCTCCTCCAACATGTCCTCCGAGTCATGTCCCGCCACAACGACAATTGAAAGAAGATCTCTCCTATAAGGAGCATCCAGTAAATATTCTGGATCAGAGAGATAAGGTTATACGCAACAAGGAAACTCATCTTGTCAAAGTGTTGTGGAGGAACCATAAGTTTGGGGAAGCAACTTGGGAACCAGAAGAGGCAATGAAGGAGAAGTACCCTCACCTTTTTGTGTAAAGTGAAATTTTGGGGGCAAAATTTCTTAAGGGGGGAAGAACGTAACGACCCAATGTTTTTCAAGGGAAATTCCATTCTTATAATTATGTCATAAAATAACATGAAAACACAAAATAATGAACTACTAAGTGATAAGTGAGATTTAAACATAATTTTGTCACCCCTATGTTTGCAAATTTGAAAATCAGACATACACGGTTGTGTTCAGGATGATTTTTGGAGTCTAATGAAACAAAAATAATTTTGGGTGAATAGTGACCAACCCTTATGAATAGAAACATACCCTTATAAATATTAATATGACCCTTATTAATAGTAAATCATCCAACATAAGAGTAACATTACCTATGAATAATTAAATAAAATTTAGGCATCTTTGAAAGTGAGAATTTGACCTTAGTAAACATTTTGGTATTTTGTAAGTCATAAATAAATAATTATAATTAATTAATTAATTTAAAAGAATATTTATTTCCCTGAAATGTATTCTAAATTATTTAATCAATGTATTATTGTTTTTAGATAATTTTATAAGACCCTACGTAATGTTTAAAAGCACTATAAAGTCAGTTTTAATCTTAAAAACTGTTTTTAAAGTAAATTATGATTTTTAATTAAATATTATATTAATAATATTTAGAAAATTATTTTCGAAAAATGGAATTCATTTTTGGATTCTACACGTCGAAAAATGGTTTAGGTAAATTTTTGGGGTTTTTCTGAGATACATGAATTTTTGATGAATAGTTGAATCCGATAATTCACAATAAATGCTAAATAATGTATTAATTGAGTCATCGATGATGTTCTGCTGATGTAAACCCACTTGGATCAGAATTACATTATAAAATTAATTTTCCTGGCCTTTAAAGACTCACTATTCCTTGTTTTAGGTTAAATTAATAAACTAATCAATTTTATATTAAGGAAACCCCTCTCCCCTCCACTATAAAAGCCACCCTTCACTCCCTCTTTTCCTCACACCTCTCAAGCTCCAATACTTCCCTAAAATCTTCCCTAAAACCTTCCCTAGCCCCTAACCCACATCCAAAAGTTTCTTGTCTCATCAAAAGACCAATAATAGCTTCATTAAGGAGGATCTCAAGAGAAAGATTTAAGAGGTAATTTCTATCCCTCTTCTCCTTTATTTTCCTTTCAAGTTCAAGTTCATTTCTTGATCTATCCCCACCTATCATCATCCAAATTGTATTGTAACTAAATTATTATACACATAAATTAATTTTATGATTATAATGGTATCTTATATCATCCAACCACCTTTCCCTTTTCCTTTTATTTTATTAAAGAGAATGTTGTTCATGTGGTGTTATTTCATCACCTTCAAGAACAACATACTTTCTTCTTCCATTTCTACCTTCATATCTGGTCATGAAACCATTTTTATGGTGGAACCAGAATATGTTATATGTTTTATGTTCTATTTAAAGTTATGGAAATAACCTATGTCCATATTACTAAGTGATAAGTTAAAAGAAGTTCGTTGTGATCAAAAAACCGCCCAAATTGACCTAAATAATCATCATTTAATTCTTATCTATTGATTCATACACATGGATCTAATTGGATTCATTATAAGATCATCCAAACTCCTGAAATATAATTAATAAAATTTAATACCAGTTCTGGATGTTTACCCATGTTCTACCAAAACATCAATTTAAGAATACAAGTGAACCACTCAAGAAAGCCATAAAAACGAACATCTCGTACAATGTTTTTAAACTAATTAAGTAATCCAAAGGAACATAATATGACATAGTGAAACCATAATTAACCCAATTAATGTATAAAATGTTCTGGAATTTCTAATTAATGAATATAATTTCATTATACAGGATAATAAATAGAAGGAGGCATTCAGGCACAAGGTAAGGGGAAATTCTCGAACCCAACTTTCATCCTTCGGGTTCTACCTATTTCACTCCATTTTTGATATGGTCACTCCTTAAAGAAAATTTTTTCATCATTTTCTTTCCATTTATGGGTTATATATGTTTTCTAATTATGTTTATGTTAATCCAACTGTTTTCCAAAAGAACTCTTCTCTTAAGAACTCAACTTTTACCTCTCATTCAAGGTTGATGGTTCTTCTATCAAGTATGTTGTTACCTCTTTCTTTTGGGAACCCAAATTTTATGGATGTGTTACTATGAGATTCAACCAATTACTTTTCATGGGTTATTTATGTTCATTTATGTTATATGTTCATTGTGTCATGCATGATAAATGATAATGTTATGATGTGACGGGTGCGCCCAGAATTATATAGCGTAATATGAATGTTTAAATGTGACGGGTGATCCCGGAATTATATAGAGCTCCAATGCATTGGGTAAAGTGATTAATCTCATGAGTAAATGTGAGATTATTTTTGAACAAGATTCTAGCTTGGTTCACAAGTATGTGTGGTAGTTAACCACTAAGACATGATGTTTCATTTTTATGCATTGCCACATTTCAAGTCTTTTATTTATGCTCCTCTCATGTTCATGATCTTTTGCCTATGTTATGATTATGCTCACACTATTCTATGTTGTTCTTATCTATCCTCTTACTGGGCTTCTAGCTCACCCCATTTGATGTACATCCTCAGGTGTCTACGTGTACTAAAGAGAGGAAAAGTACCACTAAGAAACTAGTGAAGAAGAAATTAAATAAATGTTTATGGTTGATGTTGTATTTGTTATGTGTGGTCCCAGTTTTCCCAAGACACTAAACCTTTCGATCCTCTATTTGTAATACTATTTTGTTGTTTATATTAGAAAGGATGTAATAGTAATTTAAGAAAAGTCCAGGTCGCTATAGCTGGTATCAGAGGAAAGGTTTAGTTAATTTGGGAATTAGGATTAGTGAACCCTAGAGAAAACCTCTAGTATGAGACTAAGTAAACATATGAATACAAGAATATTTACTTAGGGACCCCATATGTTATGTTTTTGGTATAATTGTTTAAATAAATAAGTTATTCATGAATTGTTTACTTATGTTTTGTTCTAACCTTTTCTATTTTAGAAAATGGTGTGAACAATGAGAAATCAGGCCAACAACTCTTGCGAGGGCCAATGCAATGATTGCCCGAACAACATACCCAATGAATTGGGAGTGGAGTTCAAAACTTCATGGAGATTCTTACCCAATTATCTCAGGTTATGAACAATAACCATAATAACGGGGAACATCCTCCTTCACCAAAGAGGGAGAAACTGGCTATCGAATGTTTTATGCGGCAACGACCACCGATGTTTTTTGGATCTTCCTATCCACTAGTTGCAGAACAGTGGGTAAACTCCATGGAGAAGATCTTTTCTGTGCATCACTGTTCTGAGATGGAGAAGGTGACTCTAGCCGTTTATCTTCTATATGGAGAAGTCGATCAAGGGTGGGCTTTCATTAAGAACACCAAGCCAAGGGAGGAAATTGAAGATATGGAATGGGAAGACTTTAAGATAATGTTTCTTAATATATACTTCCCACGAACTCTTCGCACGAAGATGGAGAGAGAATTTATAGAGCTCAAGAAAAAAGAAGTAGAATCTGTCACAGCCTATGAAGCGAATTTCACAAGTCTTGCAAGGTACGCTTCAGGTTTTGTTATCAACAATGATAGAAAAATTGATATATTCTTTAGGGGATTAAAACTACACCTTGGAAAGGCTCTTGCAATTTGAGACTTTGGGAGTTATGAAGAAGTTTTTTGGTGTGCTCTCAAAGTGGAGATGGAATTTGGAGAATGGTCCCATGGCTATTGGGATAAGAAAAGAAAGATGGATTTTCAAGCTAGTGGATCTAATGGCAGAGGTGGGAAAAAATCAACGACCCACATGCTAAAAATGTGGGAAGTTGCACAATGGGAACTGCCTCAATGGGACGGGGAAATGATTTATGTGTGGGAAATAAGGACACCATGCTCAAGAGTGTCGAGAAGAAATGAAAAAGAAGGAGAATGTATCCAATGAAAGGAGAGAACCACCCACAGTTCAATGCTACAACTGTAGGGATCTAGGGCACTATGAAAACCAGTGCACTAAACCTCGAGCTCTCGAGGGTAATCCGTGATAGCAACCACCAAAGCCAAAGGAACAAGGGAAGTATTATGCCATCACTACTGTGGAGGTGGAGCATGATAATGAAGTCATACAAGGTACACTTAATATTCAATCAATAATGGAAAAAGTCTTATTTGATTCTGGTTCTACGCATTCCTTTATATCTTACAAGTTTTCTAGAACTATAGAATCAAAGCCCTGAAACCTTGAAGTAGAGATATATGTAGAAACACCATGTCGTGAAATTATTATGACCCAAGTGTTTGACTATTCTCCTTTTGGCGTATGTGGGAAGATTCTTCCTACAAATCTCGTAATACTTCCCTTGGTGGAATTCGACGCTACAATGGGAATGGACTGGCTCTCGTTATATAGAGCACATATCAACTGTTGGGAAAAGGAAATATCTTTTCATATTCCAAACCATCCCATGCTCCTCTAAAAATGAAAGGAAGATCATAAATCTCCTTTGAAAAATCCTTCAATGGTGTGGGTGTTGATTCCCTATGATGAATAATACCTCGCCCAAATGGTTGAGTCGAAGGAAAGTTCCAACCTTGAGGAAATGCCCATTGTGATAGAATATGGTGATGTATTTCCTGAAGAGTTACCCGGAATTCCCCCGGATAGTGAGGTAGAGTTCTCAATTGAACTCATACCCGGAGCTACTCCTATCTCGATGTGCCCCGATAGGATGGCTCCTATTGAACTCGAGGAGTTAAAGAAGCAACTGCAAGAGCATCTGGAAAAAGGGTTCATACGCCCTAGTGCATCACCTTGGGGTACGCCAGTGCTCTTTGTGAAGAAGAAGGATGGAACAATGCGGTTGTGTGTCGATTATCGGGAACTCAACAAGATAACCATAAATAAAAAGTATCCTCTTTCAAATATTGATGACTTGTTCAATTAGTTAAGAGGATCTCAATACTTCTCAATGGTTGATCTTCATTCTGGATATCATCAGGTAAAGGTGAAGAAGGAAGATATTCAGAAGAATGCCTTCCGTACAAGGTATGGGCACTATGAGTTTTTAGTGATTCCCTTTGGACTTACTAATGCCCCTGAAATATTCATGGATTTGATGAATAGAGTCTTTAGACATTTCCTTGACAAATTTGCGGTATTGTTTATCGGTGATATTCTCATCTACTCCAAGATAAAGGAGGAACATGAAGAACATCTAAGACTTGTGTTGGCGACATTAAGAAAGGATAAGTTGTACGCCAAGTTCAGTACGTGTGACTTTTGGATGAATCAAGTCACTTTCATGGGACATGTGATTACAAGTGAAGGAATTTATGTGGATCCTTCAAAGACAAAGGCAATTGAGGAATGGCCCAGGCCCTCGAGTGTCACAAAAATCTGTAGTTTTCTTAGGTAAGATGGGTACTACCGATGTTTTGTGATAAACTTATCACGATTATCGAGCCCGCTAAATAAGTTAACAAGGAATGGGGTAAAGTATGTCTGGACGGAAGAATGTGAGGGAATCTTCAAGGAGCTAAAGGGAAGGTTTTTCACTGCACCTGTACTCACACTACCAAAAAGTGGAGAATGTTTTGTGATATACAATGATGCTTAGAAGAAAGGATTGGTTTGTGTACTCAAGAAAAATGATAATGTGATAGCCTACGCCTCACGACAGTTGAAGGTCCATGATCAGAACTGCCCGACGCATGATCTAGAGCTGGAAGCCATGATTTAGGCCTTGAAAATCTGGCGGAACTACCTTTATAGCGAGAAGTGTGACATATACAACGACCACAAAAGACTAAAGTATATATTCACACAAAAGGATCTCAACATGAATCAAATGGGATGGTTAGAGATAATCAAGGATTAATATTGCTTTATTCACTATCATCCTAGAAAGGTGAACAAGGTAGCTGATTCTCTAAGAAGAAAAGAACCTGCTACTCTATCCATGTTGCGGATTGAGAAAGACCCTATCTTCATGGATGTGAAAAGGATGGATTTGGGAATCGTAAGGGAAGGGGATACATCCTACCTTCCCCAAATGATTGTGCAACCATCCATCCAAGAGAAGATTAATTAAGCACAAAGGGATGATGTGGAGATACAAAAGAGGGCGAATGCAGTAAAAGAAGGGAAGCTGCAAGAGTTCCATATCGATGTTGATGGTGTGATTTGGTTTGGAATGTGGCTTTGTCTGCCTTCATCACCCGAGATAAAGAAGGAGCTATTAGATAATGCAGATAGCTCAACTTTCTCTATCCATCATGGGAGTACCAAGATGTATCGTGATCTCTGAGAACACTTCTGGTGGGATAACATGAAGAAAGAGATTGCAGAATATATATTAGGGTGCTTGGTATGTCACCATGTTAAAGCTGAGCAGAAAAAGTCCAAAGGTATGATGTAGCCATTGCATGTACCCATGTGGAAATGGGAAAATGTTACTATGGACTTTGTCATACGTCTCCCGAAGACATCAAATGGAAATAATGCGATATGGGTTGTGGTTGACAGACTCACCAAGACTGCCCATTTTATCGCTATTCGGGAAGACCTCTTACTTGAACAACTTTCAAAGATATACATGAAAGATGTGGTAAGATTGCATGGTGTTCCACTCTCAATTGGCTCTGATCGTGATCCAAGGTTCACATCTAAGTTTTGGAGGAGCCTTCAACATGCTTTGAGTACAAAATTAAATTTCACCACGACCTATCACCCACAAACTGATGACCAGACTAAAAGGACTATTCATATGCTTGAAGATATTATAAGAGCCTACTATCTTGAATTCAAAGGTGTATGGGATTAGCATCTCCCATTGGTTGAGTTCTCATACAAAAATATCTTCCACTCGAGTATTCAAATGGCTCTGTATGAAGCTCTTTATGGAAAGCGATGTAGAACTCCAACCTTTTGGGATGAAGTTGGAGAAAGAAAGCCACTTGGGCCCGATCTTGTTCATGAGATGACCGAGAAGGTTCAAGTAATCTAGAAACACATCAAAGCTTCTCAAATTCGGAAAAAGAGATATGATGACAACCATCGAAGGGACATGGAGTTCGACGTTGGAGATAAATTCTTCCTTCAAATATCTCTATGGAAGAGATTCATGTGATTCGGGAAGAAAGGGAAGTTAAGCCCAAGGTATATTGGACCCTTTGAGATCCTTGACCACATAGGAGCCATGGCCTATCATATATAACTTCCACCGAATATGGCACAAGTTCATGATGTGTTTCATGTATCACTACGGAGGAAGTACATACCAGACCCCTCACATGTACTAAACTCAAAGGTGGTGCAACTGCAAGAAAATCTCTCCTATGAGGAGCAGCCAGTAAATATTATGGATCGGAGAGATAAGGTTATACGCAATTAGGAAACCCATCTTGTCAAAGTGTTGTGGAGGAACCATACATTTTAGGAAGCAACTTGGGAACCAGAAGAGGCAATGAAGGATAAGTACCCTCACCTTTTTGTGTAAAGTGAAATTTCGGGGGCGAAATATCTTAATGGGGGAAGAATGTAACGACCCAATGTTTTTCAATGGAAATTAACTTCTTATAATTATGTCATAAAATAACATGAAAACACAAAATAATTAACTACTAAGTGATAAGTGACCTTTAAACATAATTTTTTCACCCCTATATTTGGAATTTTGAAAATCAGACATACACGGTTGTGTTCAGGATGATTTTTGGAGTCTAATGAAACAAAAATATTTTTTAGTGAATAGTGAACTGCCCTTATGAATAGTGACATACCCTTATGAATAGTAATATGACCCTTATGAATAGTAAATCATCCAACATAATAGTAACATTACCTATGAATAATTAAATAAAATTTAGACATATTTGAAAGTGACAATTTGATCTTAGTAAACATTTTGGTATTTTGTAAGTAATAAATAAATAATTATTATTAATTAATTAATTTAAAATATTATTTATTTCCCTAAAATTTATTATAAATTATTTAATCAATGTCTTATAGTTTTTAGATAATTTTATAATACCTTACGTAATTTTTGAAAGCACTATAAAATCAGTTTTAATCTTAAAAACTGTTTTTAAAGTAAATTATGATTTTTAATTAAATATTAAATTAATAATATTTAGAAAATTATTTTTGAAAAATGGAATTCATTTTTGGATTCTACACCTCGAAAAATGGTTGGGGTAAATTTTTGGGATTTTTCTGAGATACTTGAATTTTTGATGAATAGTTGAATCCGATAATTCATAATAAATGCTAAATAATGTATTAATTGAGTCATCGATGATGTTCTGTTGATGTAAACCCACATGTTTCGGGATTACATTATAAAATTAATATTCTTGGTCGTTCAAGACTCACTATTCCTTGTCTTAGGTGAAATTAATAAACTAATCAATTTTATATTAAGGAAATCCCTCTCCCCTCCACTATAAAAGCCACCCTTCACTCCCTCTTTTCCTCACACCTCTCAAGCTCCAATACTTCTCTAAAATCTGCCCAAAATCCTTCCCTATCCCCTCCCTCACGTCCTAAAGCTTCTGGTCTCATCAAAAGACCAAGACTATCTTCATTAAGGAGGATCTCAAGAGGAAGATTTAAGAGGTAATTTCTATCCCTCTTCTCCTTTACTTTCCTTTCAAGTTCAAGTTCATTTCTTGATCTCTCCCCACCTATCTTCATCCAAATTGTATTTTAACTCCATTATTATACATATAATGTAATTTTATGATTCTAATGGTATCTTATATCATCCAACCCCCTTTACCTTTTATTTTTATTTTATTAAAGAGAATGTTGTTCGTGTGGTGTTAATTCATCACCATCAAGAACGACATACTTTCTTCTTCCATTTATACCTTCATATCTGGTCATGAAATAATTTTTATGGTGGAACAAGAATATGTTATATGTGTTATATTCTATTTAAAGTTATGGAAATAACCTATGGCCATATTACTAAGTGATAAGTTAAAACAAGTTCGTTGTGATCCAAAAACCGCCCAAATTGACCCAAATAACCATCATTTTATTCTTATCTAATGATTCATCCACATTGATCTAATTTTATTCATTATAAGATCATACAAACTCCTGAAATATCATTAATAAAATGTAATACCAGTTCTGGATGTTTACCCATGTTCTACCAAAACTTCAATTTAAGAATACAAGTGAACCACTCAAGAAAGCCATAAAAACGAACATCCTTGAACAATGTTTTTAAACTCTATAAGTCATCCAAAGGAACATAATATGACATAATGAAACCAGAATGAACCCTATTAATGTATAAAAGGTTCTTTAATTTCTAATTAATGAAAATAATTTCATTATACATGACATTAAATAGAATGACGCATTCGGGTACAAGGTAAGGGGAAATTCTCGAACCCAACTTTCATCCTTCGGGTTCTAACTCTTTCACTCCATTTTTGATATGGTCACTCCTTAAAGATAATTTGTTCATAATTTTCCTTCATTTTATGGGTTACACATGTTTTCAAATGAATTTTATGTCAATCCAAATGTTTTCTGAAAGAACTCTTCTCTTAAGAACTCAACTTTTACCTCTCATTCAAGGTTGACGATTCTTGTATCAAGTATGTGGATCCCTATTTCTTTTGGGAACCCAAAGTTTATGGATGTGTTCTTATGAGATGCAACACATTCCTTTTCATGTTTTAGTTATTTTCATTTATGTTATATGTTCATTGTGGCATTCATGATAAATGATCATGTTATGATGTGACGGGTGCGCCCTGAATTATATAGCGCAATATGAATGTTTAAATGTGATGGGTGCGACCGAAATTATATAGCGCTCCAATGCATTGGGTAAAGTGATTAATCTAATGAGTAAATGTGAGATGATTTTTGAAAAAGGGGCTAGCTTGGTTCACATGTATGTGTTGTATTTAACCACTAAGACATGATGTTTCATTTTTATGCCTTGACACATTTCAAGTCTTTTATTTATTCTCCTATCATGTTCAGGATCTTTTGCCTATGTTATGATTATGCTCACCCCATGCTATGTTATTCTTATCTTTCCTCTTACTGGGATTCTAGATCACCCGTTTTGATGTATATCCTCAGGTGGCTACAAGTACTAAAGAGAGGACAAGTTCCACTAAGAAGATAGTGAAGAAGAAATTAAATAAATGTTTATGGTTGATGTTGTATTTGTTATGTGTGGTCCCAGTTTTCCCAAGACACTAAAACTTTGGATCCTCTATGTTTAATACTATTATGTTTTTTATCTTATAAAGGATGTAATAGTAATGTAAGAAAAGTCCGGGTCACTATAGTTGGTATCAGAGGAAAGGTTTAGTTAATTTGGGAATTAGGATTAGTGAACCCTAGAGAAAACATCTAGAATGAGACTAAGTAAAAATATGAACACAAGAATATTTATTTAGTGATCCCATATGTTATGTTTTTGGTATAATTTCTTAAATAAATAAGTTATTCATGAATTGTTTACTTATGTTTTGTTCTAACGTAATCTATTTTAGATAATGGTGGGAACCAAGAGAAATCAGGCCAACAACTCTTGTGAGGGCCAATGAAATGATTTCCCGAACAACATCCCCAATGACTTGGAAGGTGGAGTTCAAAACTCCATGGCGATGCTTACCCAATTATCTCAGGTTATGAACAATAACCATAATAATGGGGACTCCCTCCATCACCAAAGAGGGAGAAAATGGCTATCGAATATTTTATGAGGCAATGACCACCGACCTTTGGTGGATCTTCCTATCCACTAGTTGCAGAACAGTGGGTAAACTCCATGGAGAAGATCCTTTCTATGCTTCACTACTCTGAGATGGAGAAGGTGAATCTAGCCGTTTATCATATAGATAGAGAAGCCGATCAATGGTGGGATTTGATTAAGAACACCAAGCCAAGGGAGGAAATTGAAGAGATGGAATGGGAATACTTTAAGATAATGTTTCTTAATAAGTACTTCCCACGAACTCTTCGCAAGAATATGGAGAGAGAATTTATAGAGCTCAAGAAAAAATAAGGAGAATCTGTCACAACCTATGAAGTGAATTTCACAAGGATTTCAAGGTACGCTTCGGGTTTTGTTATCAACAATGGTAGAAAAATTGATAGATTCTTTAGTGGATTAAAACCACACCTTCGAATGGCTCTTGCAATTCGAGACTTTGGGAGTTATGAAGAAGTTTTTCGGAGTGCTCTCAAAGTGGATATGGAGTTTGGAGTATGGTCCCATGGATATTGGGATAAGAAAACAAAGATGGATTTTCAAGCTAGTGGATCTAATGATAAAGGTGGGAAGAAAAATCAATGACCCACATGCCAAAAATGTGGGAAGTACCACAATGGGAACTGCCTCAAAGGGACAGGGAAATGATTTATATGTGGTAAAGAAGGACACCGTGCTCAAGAGTTTCTAAAAGACACGAAAAGGAAGGAGAATGTAGCCAATGAAAGGAGAGAACCACCCACAGTTCAATGCTACAACTGTAGGGAGCTAGGGCACTATGCAAACTAGTGCACTAAACCTCGAGCTCTTGAGGGTAATCAGCGTCACCAACCACCAAAGAAAAAGGAACAAGGGAAGGCTTATTCCATCACTACTGTGGAGGTGGAGCATGTTAATGAAGTCATACAAGGTAAACATCCTATTCACTCAAGAATGGAAAAAGTCTTATTTGATTCTGGTTCAACGCATTCCTTTATATCTTTCATGTTTTCTAGAACTATAGAATCGAAGCCCCAAAACCTCGAAGTAGATACATCTGTAAAAACACCAAGTGGTGAAATTATTGCAACCCGGGTGTTTGACTCTTCTCCTGTTGGAGTATGTGGGAAGATTCTTCTGGAAAGTCTCGTAATACTTCCCTTGGTGGAATTCGACGCTATAATGGGAATGGACTGGCTCTCGTTATATAGAGCACATTTCAACTGTCAGGAAAGGGAAATATCTTTTCATATTCCGAACCATCCCATGCTCCTCTACAAATGCAAGGAAGATCATAAATATCCTTTAAAAAATATATCAATGGTGTGGGTGTTGATTCCCTATGAAGAAGTATACCTTTCCCAAATGGTTGAGTTGAAGGAAAGTTCCAACCTTGAGGAAATGCCCATTGTGAGGGAATACTGTGATGTATTTTCCCGAAGAGTTACTCGGAATTCCCCCGGATAGTGAGGTAGAGTTATCAATTGAACTCATACCCAGAGCTACTCTTATCTCGAAGTGCCCCTATAGGATGGCTCCTATCGAATAGGAGGAGTTAAAGAAGCAGCTGCAAGAGCATCTGGACAAAGGGTTCATATGCCCTAGTGCATCACCTTGGGGTACGCCAGTGCTCTTTGTGAAGAAGAAGGATTGAACAATGCGGTTTTGTATCGATTATCGGGAACTCAACAAGATCACCATAAATAAGAAGTATCCTCTTCCAAGGATTGATGACATGTTCTATTAGTTATGAGGACTTACTAATTCCCCTGCAATCTTCATGGATTTTATGAATAGAGTCTTTAGACATTTCCTTGACAAATTTGTGGTAGTGTTTATTGATGATATTCTCGTCTACTCCAAGATAAAGTAGGAACATGAAGAAAATATAAGACTTGTGTTGGGAACATTAATAAAGGACATGTTGTACGCCAAGTTCAGTAAGTCTGACTTTTGGATGAATCAAGTCACATTCATGGGACATGTGGTTACAAGTGTGGTAATTTCTATGGATCCTTCAAATACAAAGGCAATTGAGGAATGGCCCAGGCCCTCTAGTGTCACAGAAATCCGTAGTTTTCTTGGGATAGCTAGGTACTACCGATTTTTTGTGAGAAACTTCTCACGATTGTCAAGCCCGTTAAATAAGTTAACAAGGAAAGGGGAAAAGTATGTCTGGATGGAAGAATGTGAGGGAAGCTTCAAGGAGCTAAAGAGAAGGCTGATCAATGCAACTGTACTCACAATACCAAAAAGTGGAGAAAGTTTTGTGATATACAGTGATGCTTTAAAGAAAGGCTTGGGTTGTGTACTCAAGAAAAATGATAATGTGATAGCCTACACCACACGAAAGTTGAAGGTCCATGAGCAGAACTACCCAACGCATGATCTAGAGCTGGTAGCCGTGATTTTTTCCTTGAAAATCTGGTGGAACTACCTTTATGGCGATAAGTGTGACATATACATCAACCACAAGAGCCTAAAGTATATATCCACACAAAATGAGCTCAACATGAATCAAAGGGGATGGTTAGAGATAATCAAGGATTATTATTTCTCTATTCACTATCATCCTGGAAAGGCGAACAAGGTAGCTGATGCTCTAAGCAGAAAAGAACCTGCTACTCTATCCATGTTGTGGATTGAGAAAGACCCTATCTTCATGGATGTGCAAAGGATGGATTTGGGAATCGTAAGGGTAGGGTATACATCCAACCTTTCCAAAATGATTGTGCAACCATCCCTCCAAGAGAATATCGGGGAAGCACAAAGGGATGATGTGGAGATACAAAAGAGGGTGAATGCAGTAAAGGAAAGGAAGCTGAAAGAGTTCCATATCGATGATGATGGTGTGATTCGGTTTGGAATGCGGCTTTGCGTGCCTTCATCACCCGAGATAAATAAGGAGCTGTTGGATAATGCACATAGCTAAACTTTCTCTATCCATCCTGGGAGTACCAAGATGTATCATGATCTACGAGAACACTTCTGGTGGGATAACATGAAGAAGGAGATTGCGGAATATATTTCAAGGTGCTTGGTATGTCAGCAAGTAAAAGATGAGAAGAAAAAGTCCAAAGGTATGATGCAGCCATTGCCTATACCCATGTGGAAATGGGAAAATGTTACTATGGACTTTGTCATAGGTCTCCCAAATACATCAAATGGAAATAATGCGATATGGGTTGTGGTTGACTGACTCACCAGGACTGCCCATTTTATCGCTATTCGGGAATACCTCTCGCTTAAACAACTTGCAAAGATATACGTGAAGGATGTGGTGAGACTGCACGGTGTTCCACTCTCAATTTTTTTCTGACCGTGATCCAAGGTTCACAGCTATGTTCTGGAGGAGCCTTCAACAGGCTTTGAGTACTAAATTAAATTTCAACATGACCTATCACCCACAAACTAATGACCAGTCTGAAAGGACTATTCAGACGCTTGAAGATATGCTAAGAGCCTGCTCTCTATAATTCACATGTGGATGGGATCAGCATCTCCCATTGGTTGAGTTATCATACAACAATAACATACACTCGAGTATTCAGATGGATCTTTATGAAGCTCTTTATGGAAAGCGATGTAGAACTCCAACCTTTTGGGATGAAGTTGGAGAAAGAAAGCTACTTGGGCCCGATCTTGTTCAAGAGATGACCGAGAAGGTTCAAGTAATCTAGAAACACATCAATGTTGCTCAAAGTCGGAAAAAGAGCTATGCTGACAACCGTCGAAGGGACTTGGAGTTCGATGTTGGAGATAAAGTCTTCCTTGAAATATCTCTATAGAATAGAGTCATGCGATTCAGGAAGAAAGGGAAGCTAAGCCCAAGGTATATTGGCCCCTTTGAGATCCTTGACTGCATAGGAGCCATGGACTATCGTATAGAACTTCCACCGAATATGGATCAAGTTCATGATGTGTTTCATGTATCACTACTGAGGAAGTACATACCAGACCCCTCACATTTACTAAACTCAGAGGTGGTTCAATTGGAAGATAATCTCTCCTATGAGGAGCAGCCAGTAAATATTCTCGATCGGAGAGATAAGGTTCTATGCAACAAGGCAACCCATCTTGTCAAAGTGTTGTGGAGGAACCATAAGTTTGAGGAAGCAACTTGGGAACTAGAAGAGGCAATGAAGGAGAAGTACCCTCACCTTTTCGTTAAAAGTGAAATTCCGGGGGCGAAATATCTTAAGGGGGGAAGAATGTAACGACCCAATGTTTTTAAATGGAAATTCCCTTCATATAATTATGTCATAAAATAACATGAAAACACAAAATAATGGACTACTGAGTGATAAGTGACCTTTAAACATAATTTTGTCACCCCTGTGTTTGGAATTTTGAAAATCCGACATACATGGTTGTGTTCAGGATGATTTTTGGAGTCTAATGAAACAAAAAATAATTTTTGGTGAATAGTGACCTACCCTTATGAATAGTACCATACCCTTATGAATAGTAATATGAAACTTATGAATAGTAAATCACCCAACATAATAGTAACATTACCTATGAATAATTAAATAAAATTTAGACATCTTTGAAAGTGATAATTTGACCTTAGTAAAAATTTTGGTATTTTGTAAGTCATAAATAAATAACTATAATTAATTAATTAATTTAAAATAATATTTATTTCCCTAAAATGTATTCTAAATTATTTAATCAATGTATTATAGTTTTTAGATAATTTTATAAGACCCTGCGTAATTTTTGAAAGCACTATAAAATCAGTTTTAATCTGAAAAACTATTTTTAAATTAAATTATGATTTTTAATTAAATATTAAATTAATAATATTTAGAAAATTATTTTTTATCAATGAACTTCTTTTTTGGATTCTACACGTTGAAAAATGGTTGGGGTGAATTTTTGGGATTTTTCTGAGATACTTGAATTTTTTATGAATAGTTGAATCCGATAATTCACAATAAATGCTAAATAATGTATTAATTGAGTCATTGATGATGTTCTGCTGATGTAAGCCCACTTGTTTTGGGATTAAATTATAAAATTAATATTCTTGGTCTTTCAAGACTCACTATTCCTTGTCTTTGGTGAAATTAATAAACTAATCAATTTTATATTAAGGAAACCCCTCTCCCCTCCACTATAAAAGCCACCCTTCACTCCCTCTTTTCCTCACACCTCTCAAGATCCAAGAATTCTCTAAAATCTGCCCAAAAACATTCCCTAGCCCCTCCCCCACGTCCAAAAGATTCTGGTCTCATCAAAAGACAAAGACTATCTTCCTTAAGAAGGATCTCAAGAGGAATATTTAAGAGGTAATTTCTCTCCCTCTTCTCCTTTATTTTCCCTTCAAGTTCAAGTTCATTTCTTGATCTCTACCCACCTATATTAATCCAAATTGTATTATAACTCCATTATTATAAACATACTGTAAGTTTATTATTCTAATGGTATCTTATATCATCCAACCCCCTTTCCCTTTTCCTTTTATTTTATTAAAGAGAACATTGTTCGTGTGGTGTTAATTCATCACCTTCAAGAAGGACATACTTTCTTCTTCCATTTCTACCTTATGATCTGGTCATGAAACCATTTTTATGGTGGAACCAGAATATTTTATATGTGTTATGTTCTATTTAATGTTCTGTAAATAACCTATGGCCATATTACTATTTGATAAGTTAAAACAAGTTCGCTGTGATCCAAAAGCCGCCCAAATTGACCCAAATAACCATCATTTAATTCTTATCTAATGATTCATCCACATGGATCTAATTTGATTCATTATAAGATCATACAAAATCATTAAATATCATTAATAACATGTAATAGAAGTTCTGGATGTTTACCCATGTTCTACCAAAACTTCAATTTAAGAATACAAGTGAACCACTCAAGAAAAGCATAAAAACAAACATCCCCGCACAATGTTTTTAAACTCTACAAGTCATCCAAAGGAACATAATATGACATAATTAAACCAGAATGAACCCTATTAATTTATAAAAGGTTCTTTAATTTCTAATTAATGAATATAATGTCATTATATAGGACATTAAAGAGAAGGAGGCATTTGGGTACAAGGTAAGGGGAAATTCTCGAACCCAACTTTCATCCTTCGGGTTCTACCTCTTTCACTCTATTTTTGATATGGTCACTCCTTAAAGATAATTTTTTCATCATTTTCTTTCCTTTGATGGGATATAAATGAGTTCTAATGAAGTTTATGTCAATACAAATGTTTTCTGAAAGAACTCTTCTCTTAAGAACTCAACTTTTACCTCTCATTCAAGGTTGATGGTTCTTATATCAAGTATGTTGTTCCATCTTTCTTTTGGGAACCTAATGTTTACTGATGTGTTATTATGAGATGAAACCCATTCCTTTTAATGGGTTAGTTATGTTCATTTATGTTATATGTTCTTTTTGGCATGCATGATAAATGATAATGTTATGATGTGATGGGTGCGCCCGGAATTATATAGCACAATATGAATGTTTAAATGTGACGGGTGTGCCCGGAATTATATAGCGCTCCAATGCATTGGGTAAATTGATGAATCTCATGAGAAAATGTGAAATTATGTGTGAACAAGATTCTATCTTGGTTCACAAGTATGTGTGGTAGTTAACCACTAAGACATAATGTTTCATTTTTATGCATTGCCACATTTCAAGTCTTTTATTTATGCTCCTCTCATGTTCATGATCTTTTGCCTATGTTATGATTATTCTCACCCCATGCTATGTTGTTCTTATCTATACTCTTACTGTACTTCTATCTTACCCCTTTTGATGTATATCCTCAGGTGGCTATATGTACTAAGGAGAGGACAAGTTCCACTGAGAAACTAGTGAAGAAGAAATTAAATAAATGTTTATGGTTGATGTTGTATTTGTTATGTGTGGTCCTAGTTTTCCCAAGGCACTAAAAATTTGGACCCTCTATGTGTAGTAATATTATGTTGTTTATCTTAGAAATTCTATAATAGTAATGTAAGAAACGGTTGGGTCGCTATAAGGGTGTTCTCCTCATGCATTTGGATAACTTAACCCCACCATCTCCTCACTGATCCATGAAAAAAACTCATGGATAGAACTGCCATCTTGTCTAGAGGCATCCTCACATGGTGGAAGATACATGTAACCGCGTCCAGCCAATCCTCAGCTACATATGTGTCTAGATGACCCCTAAACATAGGGGTTCACAACCTGTATAACAGATGCAACACACTTAACATGCGTGAATCATCTACCTATAATGCTGGTAATAACTACTGGTCTTGGGTGGTGGTATCACTGGTACACCACCCAAAGGTGCTATCTCCAATACTGGTCCCTATACCGATGCCTCATCGCTAGGAAGATCATCATCATGATCACATATCAAAATCATGGCTCGCTATGTGTGTAGAGGAATCCTAAAATAGATCAAGATGTACCACATTCAATAGAGTATACCTGATGAGCTAGCGATGACTGAAGGACATGAGAACACCCTCAATCCTATATGATTCTTGTATAGTTTATTTTTCCCTGTTACTAGTGTTTTCATGTACTGATTTGAAAACAAGAATTCAGAGTCCTTGTGTATCGATACGTCGGCTTCCAAACCCACATTAGTGTCCCTGGTCTAAAAATTGAACTCGAAACACTTAACATTGTTTCCCCAAACAAACCTCACAGACTCTTGGGTCCTTAGGTAGAATCTAACTCTTTGGATACCACTCTGTCACAACCCGTCCCCCAAGACCCATGTTGCAACTACCCCAACCCCTCCTCTAATAGATTAGGGGCTGGAGACTAGCACAGAGTAACAATATCCCAAAAATGGGTGGCATTTTCATAAGTACCTATACACACAGACCCTTCTCCAAGACCAAAAGTATTGAACTAGAAACTCTATGTAAACAATAATTAATACCTCAAAGATACCAACACAAGTGTATGATATTAAAACAACTATAATGTAATTGGGTATATAATACATACCCAACCAAGGAAGAAAAGTACTAGCTCTTGAATTTTTTCTGAATAAAACCCTACCAGAAGGGTAGGTACAAAAACAACTGTCTGAAGTCAATTAATCACACCATGCATGTTGGGCCTCTCTCTAACAACCACCTGACCCCAATTCACCAAGGACTCCATCAAAGCATTGATCTTCTTCACATGACATGACATGTGTGTGCAGGGCCCAGGAAGGGGTGATTAAAACAATACTAAGTGGGGACCCTGAAACCACAAAGGTACACCACTGAGAAATGCACAAAGTAAACCAAAATGGAAATACATGAAGTACACCACAAAGGAAACACACGAAGTACACCCCAATGAAAAGACACGAAGTAAAGTCAATATAGTCAGATCACATAGTTAGAAGTATAAATCATGAAGATAAGGATTTTCATTTGTAGTCCACATATCCCATAGTATCTATGACACTAGATGTGTCAGAAGCACGTAGAGCGTCGATGGTGCAAATATCATCAATGGTGCATGGAGCATCGATAGGGAACAAAGTGATTATGGTGTCCGGAGCGATAGTGGTTTATGGAGAATCAATGGAACACCATATTTTATTTGAACATGGAGAAGTGATGGCGTCCAAAATTTCATTGGCGCATTAAGTGTAGCGACTCAGGTTTTTTTCCCTGTCAGAATTTGGAATATTTCTACGAAAAATTCTAGAGTTAGGCGCGAAGACGACGTGCGATTCCGAGGCCCGGTGTGCCCGGAATTAATTTTATAAAAATATTAAGTATTTTTATACTGTGCACATAGAGGAGGTGTGATATCTCAAAAACGGTAGCTCAGAACGGGAATCTGAGGACGCGGTTGCGTCCGAAACATGTCGTTTACCCTAGGCGAGGTGTAAACATTGCGGGCGCGGGCCTACGGTGGAAAGTGCCACCAGGGGTGTTTTCATAAATAAGTGGAAAAGTCCATTTACGAGCATCGGCTCGAATAACTTCTGAACGGAGTCTCGGATCACAAATCTGAGTCCGTCGTTGCATTTAGAACGACGCGATTACCCTAGAGGCGACCTAATTTGCACCACGTCGGGAGGTCTGGTTGAGAGTGTTTTGTTTTAAATAGAGTTTTTATTTAAAAAACATAAGACTCATCCTCACCTCCCTCTTCTAGCTCAATAACGCACTCATGAAACCCCTCCCCACCTCGACCGTTCTTCTCCTAATCAACTAGGAATCGTTCGTTTTCTGCACCGATCGTCAGTGGATCTAGCTTCAAGGCGTCGCCAGCGTCGATCTACACCCGAAGCTTCAGCGTTTCACCCACGAGGTAGGTTGTTTGAGTTTTACAATCTCATATCCCATTTTTGTGTTGTTTTTCTTCAAATTTTCATAAGGGTTGTATAGTTCGGATCCCGAGCTTTCCGAAACTTTTTTCGGATCTGAATTTGGAGCACCGGGGTGCTCCCGGTGGCTCCCAGAAGTTTTCCGGCGAAAACCCAGTTTTCCGACGAGACCCAAGGCGGCCATGGAGGAATCCGGTGAGTTCCGCATCGGTGTGGTGATTCTGGCTCCGGCACGGCGGATTCTGGCGGCGGCGTGGTGGTTTCCGGCGACCCTGCGGTGGTCCGGCCAGATTTTTTTGGGGGTTCTTTAAACCCCCATAACTCGTAAACCGTAACTCCGATTTGCAAGCCGTTTCTGGAGACGTGTTCCTTGTGTCAAGACAGACCTTTTGAACTCACTTTGGGAATTTTGTGAGTCGGGTTTTTGGCCCAGGGGCTTGAAATGTCGAATAAAATAATAATATTTTATTATTTTATGACTTCGGGCCATTGTAACTTCTACCCGGAGCGTCCGAATGACATGCCGTCAGTGGCGTTGAGACCCTGATTGTATGGCAGATATTTTGAGATTGTTTCTGGGTGTTGGGACTCTGAACGGGGTGTGGGCCACATGAGGCCGGGTTTCTGGCATTTTCGGAGAAACACAACTTTCACACCAGAAGTCCGTTTTTGACAGATGAGTAGTCGATCCTGTGTGCCTTTCTGAGAGGATCGAAACGGAGCAATATGTTTGATGAGTTTCGGGATCGAGACTTGGGCCCCACCCGAGATGGCTTCGGTGAATAGTACCCTTTTCACCGGGTGTCCGTTTCGGACGAGCGAGTAGTCGATTACGCTTGTTTTTCTGAGGGGATCGTCGTGGTATGGTCCGGTCAATGGGGTTCAGGATTGTTGTGTGGGCCCTGTACGGGCTAGCTATGGTGAATAGTTCCTTTTCACCGGTTGTCTATTTCGGGCAAGTAAGCAGCCTATCCAGTGTGTTTTTCCGCGTAGATCGCAATGGTGGCCTCGGTATTGGCCTTAAAGGTGCGCAGTGTGGCGTTGTTGTGGGTGGTTCGAGTTAGCGACGTTTTGGACCAGCAGTGGTTCGTTCCCACGAGGGTTCCCATGAGGATTCGTGTGGCATCACAACATTCGTATAGGTTTGTGATCCTCTTGATGGGATGTTTAAACTGTTAGAGTTGTGGCATCCCTCCGATTGGCCCGAAGCGGGATCCTCTAGCATCTTTTCCCTAGATCGGGTTCTTGGTATCGTTGTGACAGCTTATTCATGGGTGACAATCTCTTATCTAGCAGGTTAACCCCGTAGGTTTTGTGGCATCATCAGGAATATGATCCCGTACATAGTGGTCCATTCTCAGTAGGGTTGTGGTATCGTCAGGTATACGATCCCCTGCTCAGCATCAGGATATAGTAGGGTTGCGGTATCGTTGGTTTTGTGATCCCCTAATCAGTGCATGGTTTCAGTAGGGTTGCAGCATCGTCGATTCGATCCTCTACATCACGAGTTATACCAGATAGGGTTCCGATATCATCGTGACCACCTTTATATGGGCGATGATCCTCTATATAAGTGGTGTACTTCTATCGAGCGCCAGATCGGGTTGTGGAATCCCCCAGCGGATCCTGGGTGTGATCCCCTATCTGTGAGAACTACGTATGCCAAATCGGGTCGTGGTATCCCCCAGCAGACCCTGGGAGTGATCCCCTATCTGTGAGCTTTGTATACCAGAGTGGGTTCTGGTATCCCCTAGCGGGCCCTAGGAGCGATCCCCTATCTGAGGAGTTTGGTGGTTCTGTTGTTTCAGTGAGGTTTCCTCAGTGATGCTATCCGACGAGCATGATCTCTTGGGTGAGCGTCTGAGAGTTTTGTGAGAAACCCGATGGAGTGCATCTCTCGGATGAGTGTCATCTGGGTTGACAGTGATCGTGGAGCGTGTCCTCCTGGTTGTGGACAGTTGCTGGTGATGAGGTCGGTACCTCTTATGGCTTTATGTTGTGAGATGAGTATATATGGATTTTTCATGGCATATGTATGGTAATACACCTGAGTTGAGCTGACTAGTCGTTTTTAGCCGAGGATGGTCACGAGATGGAGTTTCTCTCTTATCTGGGTTCCCTCTGGCTGGGATGAGTGGACTGTTTCCTTTCAGTTGCTCCCTTTGGTTTTGGGTTTTGGGGGTGCCTACTGAGTATGTTTATACTCACCCCTCCACAGGCTTTGCCCGCACATGTTTGTGTCTTGTGCAGACCACATGCCTTTCGACGGAGTCCCAGGGGGACCCGGAGAAGGAGGAGCTTAGTGAGCGTGTTGATCGGGGTGTTTACCGGAGCTGTGCTGAGGGAGCTTTCTAGCAGGTGTTTGTGGAGGTGTTCCCATTTTTCAGAGCAGGTTGGACACGCTTTTGTAATTTTCTTTTGGTGGGCCCTGTTTTTCCCTTTTGTACTTTTTCTGTTGCACTCTGGTTTGGGATAGATTGTATGCATGCATTTACTTTTCAGTTTCTATATATCTGTACTTTTTCATGGTGGTGTTGTGGGTGCGTGTGTACAGGTACCTTAGGATAATGCCTCCCATGTGTGTGATAGCCTACTCGGCGCTGGTCGCCAGCCCCTGGCCTATTGGAGGCATGCTTGGGGATTCGTGGCTGAAGACCCGTTGGGTCGGGTCATGACAGAGTGTTATCAGAGGAGGTTCCACCTTTGGGATCTCAGAGCGTAGCTAGTCTAGCTGTGAGTTTGGTTTGGGTTGCATAGCGGTAGTGTTAAGGTGTTCCGTGGTCGGATTTCAGGCCAAAGACTCCAGTGTTGGTGTGGCGGCCGACGTATCCATACACCAGGATTCTGATAACCTGCCTTTTGACTCGGGACATTCGTACACTGGTCGTAGGGACATAATGGTACATGCATCATATATGACTGGGTTTTTTGGTATTTCCTTGTCCTTCTTGAGTAAGCTCTCCAGATATACTTTTTGACTGTGGTGCGTCTTGAATGTTTTTCAGGATTCCTCCACAACGACAGCCAGTGAGGGTTCCACAGTAGGATTGTGCTGACGACCCGCCCCGTGTTGAGGCTGTGGAGCAGGGTGCAGGTTCTGAAGTTGCACCTCCAGGTGCTACGCCAGTTGAGCCACCACCTGTCAAGTAGCTGGTTGTGCCTGCAGTGCAGGATGAGGTTGCGTGCAGGCTGAGAGCGCTGCACGAGTTCCAGAGGTAGTGACCTCTGAGGTTCCGGGGTGATCCAGATCCTCAGGCAGCTGAAGAATGGCTTGAGGCAGTCACCTGAGTATTCCGCCTAGTGAGGACACCTCCAGATCATATGGTGGTCCTTGCATCGAGCCTTTTGCATGGTTCAGCTGGGCGATGGTGGAGCCTGGTGATGCAGTCCCATGACGAGGAGAAGCTCATGTGGGAATATTTTTATTGGCTCATCAGGGAGGAGTTCTATCCGGTGATGCTGAGGTCAGTGAAGATTTAGGAGCTTCTGTAGCATCGGCAGGAGGGCCTGACTATGTCGGAAAAATCGAAGAGGTTTACAGACCTATCGCGCTAATCCCTGGATATGGTTCAGGACCCTTTCTTTAGGGCTTGGACCTTCAAGCAGGGCTTACACAGGGACATCCGAGCTGGTGTGGTTTCCTTGTGCTTGGACACCTATGCTGGAGTGCTGGAGTGAGCATTGGTGGGGGAGAGCTTTCTGGCTGAGCAGATTCTGCCTGATAGTGCTGGGCACGCGAGAGCTGAGACATTTTCAGTCGGATCGGTATCTGGTAGCCGACGACAGACTCAGGGGTCTAGACATGACCGGCATTTCAGGAGACGACCCCAGGATGGAGGATCTGAGGCTCAGGGCTCACAGGGCTCACATGCCAGTTTTGGTCAGCCGTAGGAGAGGCGGTATTATGCTTGCGACGATCGGGGAAATCTTGCTAGAGATTTTCCAACTCGTCGAGCTGTTGAGAGGGAGCCGGTCGATGGACCACCTTGGCAGAGGCAACGTCTCGAGCAAGGAGGTCCGCAGGGCGGCGGACGTGGCGGTGGAGCGGGTGCAGCCCGGGGAGGTGGTAGGCGGTACTAGATGCCACCACCCCCACCCCCAGGAGGTCCACGCCAAGCTCAAGGAGCTGGTGGCCGAGGGCGAGAACAACGGCATGCCCTGGAGGCTATGGACCCAGAGGTACCACAAATCGATAGAGGTACGCCTTGTGTCCTTTCTACATTATGCATTAGTTTGATAGACAATGTTTAGTGGTGCTCTTTCCTTTTGTTGTTTTCTCGAGTTTTGTTCAGGGTTTTGGTAAGACCCTATGTGGGTGTTGTTCGGCATGCTTCGAATGCGTGAGGAAGAGGGATCCTTCTCCAACCGAGACGTGTTTTTGTGACGCGATTAAAACCATGCGGGCGAGTCAGTGCCGCCCAAAGCGGATAGTATCGAGGTGTGGTGGATGAGTCCCTCTGACTTATGTGTTCGTGCATGGACGTTTTTGGTCGAACTCGCTGGTGTGCGAGACCCATTTGAGAGTCCATTAACTTTCCTTGTGCTTAAGGCATTTCGAGGAAAAAAAGTTATAAGGGGCGGAGGATGTAGCGAATCATGTTTTTCTCCCTGTCATACTTTGGAATATTTCTACGAAGAATTCCACAGTTAGGCACGAAGACGGTGTGCGATTCCGAGGCCCGGTGTGCCCAGAATTAATTTTATAAAAATATTAAGTATTTTTATACTATGCACATGGCGTAGGTGTGATATCTTCCAAATGGTAGTTCATAATCGGAATCTGAGGGCGCGGTTGCATCCAGAACGTGTCGTTTACCCTAGACGAGGTGTAAACTTTGCGGGCGTGGGCCTGCAGTGGAAAGCCCCACCAGGGGCATTTTTTAAATAAGTGGAAAAGTCCATTTACGAGCATCGGCTCGAATAACTTCTGAACGGAGTCTCAGATCGCAAATCTGAGTCCTCTATTGCGTTCAGAATGGCGCGATTACCCTAGAGGCGACCTAATTTGCACCGCGCCGGGAGGTCTGGTTGAGGGTGTTTTGTTTTAAATGGAGTTTTTATTTAAAAAAACATAAGACTCATCCTCACCTCCCTCCTCCGGATCAAGAACGCACGCACGAAACCCCTCCCCACCTCGACCGTTCTTCGCCAAATCATGCCGGAATCGTCCGTTTTCTGTGCCGATCGTCAGCGGATCTAGCTTCAGGGCGTCGTCGGCGTCAATCTGCACCAGAAGCTTCGGTGTTTCACTCATGAGGTAGGTGGTTTGAGTTTTACAACTCAGATCCCATTTTTGTGTTTTCTTTCTTCAAATTTTCATAAGGGTTGTATAGTTTGGATCCCGAGCTTTCCGAAACTTTTTTCGGATCTGAATTTGGAGCACCGGGGTGCTCCCGGTGGATCCAGGAAGTTTTCCGGTGAAAACCCAGTTTTTTGGTGAGACCCGCGGCGGCCATGGTGGAATCCAGCGAGTTCCGCGGCGGTGTGGTGGTGGCGCGGTGGTTTCTGGCTCCGGCACGGCAGATTCCGGCGGCGGCGCGGTGGTTTCCGGCGACCCTGCGGTGGTCTGGCCAGATTTTTCCGGGGGTTCTTTAAACCTCCGTAACTCGTAAACCGTAACTCCGATTTGCGAGCTGTTTGCGGCGACGTGTTCCTTGCATCAAGACGGACATTTTGAACTCACTTTGAGAATTTTTTGAGTCGGTTTTTTGGCCCGGGGGATTGAAATGTCGAATAAAATAATAATATTGTATTATTTTATGACATCGGGCCGTTGTAACTTCTACCCGGAGCGTCCGAATGACGTGCCGTCAGTGGCGTTGAGACCCTATTGGTACGGCTGAATTTTTGAGATGGTTTCCGGGTGTTGGGACTATGAACGGGGTGCGGGCCCCACGAGGCCGGGTTTCTGGCGTTTTCGGAGAAACACAAATTTCGCACCCGAAGCCCCCTTTTGAAGGATGAGTAGTCGATCCTCTGTGCCTTTCTGAGAGGATCGCAACAGTGCGATCCGTTTGATGAGTTTTGAGATCGAGGCCTGGGCCCCACCAAAGTTGGATTCGTTGAATAGTACCCTTTTTCACTGGGTGTCCGTTTCAGATGAGAGAGTAGTGGATTCCACTTGTTTTTCCGAGGGGATCGTCGTGGTATGGTTCGCTCGATGGGTTTCAGGATCGTTGTGTGGGCCCTGCATGGGCTAGCTATGGTGAATAGTGTCTTTTCACTGGTAGTCTGTTTCGGGCAAGTAAGCAGCCCATCCTACGTGTTTTTCCACGTAGATCGCGATGGTGGCCTCGGTATTGCCCATGAAGGTGCGCATTGTAGCGTTGTTGTGGGTCTCTCAAGTTTGCGACGTTTTGGACCAGTAGTGGTTGAGGGTACTCCCTTGGTTCATTCCCATGAGGGTTCATGTGGCATCACAACCTTCATATAGGTTTGTGATCCTCTCGATGGGATGCTTAAAATTTTAGAGTTGTGGTGTCCCTCCGGTGGGCCCGGAGTGGGATCCTCTAGCATCTTTTCCCTAGATCGGGTTCTTGGTATCTCTATGACCGCTTATTCACGGGCAGTGATCCCCTATCTAGCAGGTTAACCCCGCAGGGTTTGTGGCATCATCGGGAATATGATCCCCTACGTAGTGGGCCGTGCTCAGTAGGGTTGTGGTATCGTCAGGTATACGATCCCCTGCTCAGCATCATGTTATAGTAGGGTTGCAGTATTGTTGGTTATGCGATCCCCTACTCAGCGTGTTGTTTTGGTAGGGTTGCATCATCGTCGGTTTGATCCCCTACATCACAATTTATACCAGATAGGGTTCCAGTATCGTCGTGACTACCTTTATATGGGAGATGATCATCTATTTGAGTGGTGTGTCTCTGTCGAGTGTTAGATCGGGTTGTGCTATCCCCCAGCGGATCCTGAGTGTGATCCCTTATCTGTGAGAACTATGTATGCCAGATCAGGTCGTGGTATCCCCCAGCGGACCCTGGGAGTGATCCCCTATCTGTGAGCTTTGTATACCAGAGTGGGTTCTTGTATCCCCTAGCGGACCCTAGGAGCGATCCCCTATCCGAGGAGTTTGGTGGTTCTGTTGTTTTAGTGAGGTTTCCTCAGTGATGCTATCCGACGAGCGTGATCACTCGGGTGAGCGTCTGAGAGGTTTTTGAGAAACCCGATGGAGTACATATCTCGAATGAGTGTCATCTGGGTTGACAGTGATCGTGGAGCATGTTCTCCTGGTTGTGGACAGTTGCTGGTGACGAGGTCGGTACCTCTTGTGGCTTTGTGGCATGATCTGAGTATATCTGGATTGTTCAAGGTGTATGTATGGGCATACACCTGAGATGAGCTAACCAGTCGTGTTTAGCTGAGGATGGTCACGAGATGTAGTTTCCCTCTCGTCTGGGTTCCCTCTGGCTGGGATGAGCAGACTGTTGCCTTTCATTTACTCCCTTTGGTTTTGGGTTTTTGGGGTGCCTATTGAGTATGTTTATACTCACCCCTACACAGGCTTTGCCCGCACATGTTTGTGTCTTGTACAGACCACATGCCTTTCGACGGAGTCCCAGGGGGACCTAGAGCAGGTGGAGCTTAGTGAGCGTGTTGATCTTGGTGTTTACCGGAGCTGTGCTGAGGGAGATTTTCGGTGGGTGTTTGTGGCAGCGTTCCCCCTTCTTCAGAGCAGGTTGGATGCACATTTGTAGTTTTCTTTTGGTGGGCCCTGTTTTTCCCTTTTGTACTTTTGTTGTTGCACTATGGTTTGGGATAGATTGTATGCATGCATTTACTTTCCAGTTTCTACATCTCTGTACTGTTCCATGGAGGTGTTGTGGGTACGTGTGTACAGGTACCTTAGTCTAATGCCTCCCATGTGAGTGATAGCCTACACGACACTGGTCTCCAGCCCCTGGCCTATTGGAGGTGGGCTTGGAGAGTCGTGGCTCGAGACCCGTTGGGTCTGGTCGTGACATTTAGCGTCAATGGTTCTTGGAACATCGATAGTGCACAGAGCGTCGATGCCATAGAAAGCAGTGAGAGAATCTGGGACGTTAATGGAACATAGAGCATCAAGGGATCATAGAGCGTAGATGGAACACAGAGTGTTGATGATGCACAGGTCATTGACGGGTCAAAAATTCCACCAAGTTAGATATTCACAACCAGCCATAGGATTCCGCTCATAGCACACCTGTTTTGGGAGGACCAACTCCTTAATACACTAGGTCATAAAGCAATTCCCACAAAACACCTAGTAATGTAAATCAAAAATACAACCTCATCTCATGGATACGAACATCAAAATCATCTCATCAAACAGACACACTATTGGAAAGATACAACCAATTTAGTAAAAAGGGGATTGTCTGGTCCAGATCTGACCTAATGCAATCGGTCTGGGTTAGCCCGAACCAGCCTGTCCCGATGGGTTGCTAGACCATGGCCCGTTGGGGCACATATTCCTATTCGCTGGGATGCTATTGTACCCAGTTCTCCCATCCTGACCCATAGTATGCATGTTTGCTTCTTTAGTGCATTTCTTATCCATGTGCTCCTGATCAACATGGCCGCTACATTCAACATGGATGGTACATCATTCAATGGGGACGAAACCACATCCCATCCCCCTGGTACCATGGACCTACTACCACAAATTCCTCCTATAATGAGGCCTTTGAGCCATGGCGAGCCATAGTCTCCATCGATTCCTCTTGCCAAAGTGCATGTTTTCTACCCACAAACTACGCCACTACTGTCTCCTCCACCGATGTGGTTCTATCGGAACACATCTATGCACCCCTCTAGAACTCGGCCTCCATCTAGGTCCTATACTTCCCTCACTACAAGCCACCCTACCAGTGGGCCACCGTTTGTTACGACGTCCTCTGTGAGCCACCTTCAACCTGATGCCCTCCCATAGCACCTCCGCAGTGCCATCGCAGATAACGACCTTTAGTCTTAAATCATTGCTCTATGGATCATGGGTGAAAAAAATCCATTGTTTGCATAGGGTTTAAAAGGGTGATGAATACACAAAGAACAAGATAGTTTTATGAGGGAGGGATTGAATACATGAACACCCAAATAACAAATTTTACCATTGTATGTTCAGCTTTTATTTTTTGATGTTTTTGGAATCACAAAGAATCCAACAGAAAAATAATCACCATGATATTTATCCTTTAATACCTTAATAATTATCCACCCTACAAAAATGAATAAACTCTAGATC